>CM031966.1:9343581-9653448 GCA_018749465.1 Paracanthobrama guichenoti | reverse complement strand
GGCGCAGCGGAACTCTCCGTGTCCAAGTGACGCTGAGATGCGCCAAACCTTCAGCCGTGGTCGGACCCTTCATTTCTACGGGCAGGCGTGCCTCTAGAACAAGTGTCCAGGCATGCTGTTGTCTCCACGGATGCCTCATCCACCGGCTGGGGTGCCACGTACAACGGGCTTGCAGTGTCGGGTCTGTGGGCGGGCCCCAACTGCAATGGCATATCAATTGCCTGGAGTTGTTAGCAGTTCGTCTTGCACTCAGCCGCTTCAAAAGCGCCGCTCAGAGGCAAGCCGCGTTCTGGTCGTGCACGGACAGCACTGCGGCCGTTGCGTACATCAACAAACAGGGTGGTCACGCTCCCGTCGCATGTCACAACTTCGCCCGCCATCTCCTCCTATGGAGTCAGAAGCATCTGAGGTCGCCGTGCCATTCATATTCGGGCCTGCTCAATCGATGCGGCCGGCGAGCTCTCACGACAGCCAGTGCTCCCGGGAGAGTGGAGACTCCATCCCCAGGTGGTCCAGCTGATCTGGAGTCGCCGGGCCGCGCAGGTAGATCTGTTTGCCGCCCGGACTCCACCCACTGCCAGCTGTTCTATTCCCTGACCGAGGGACCCTCGGTTCGGATGCGCTGGCACACAGCTGGCCCGGGGCCTACGCAAATATCGTTTGCCCCCAGTGAGCCTTCTTGCACAGACACTGTGCAAGGTCAGGAGGGGCGAGGAGCAGGTCCTGTTGGTCGCTCCGTACTGGCCCAACAGGACTTGGTTTTGGAACTAGTGCTCCTCGCGACAGCACCCCTTGGCCCATTCCTCTGAGGAAGGACCTCCTGACTCAGAGGAGGGGCACCCTCTGGCACCAGCGTCCGGACCTCTGGAAACTCCATGTCTGGTCCCTGGACGACGCTGGAGGTTCTAGGCGGTCTGCCACAAGCTGTGGTAGACACCATTACTTCCGCTAGAGCGCCCTCTACAAGGCACCTCTACGCGTTGAAGTGGAACCTGTTCGTCGAATGGTGCTCTTCTCGCCGAAGACCCCGAAGGTGTTCGGTCAGTTCTGTGCTTTCCTTCCTACAAGACGGGTTGGGGCGAAGGCTGTCTCCCTCCACCCTCAAAGTTTATGTGGCGCCATCGCGCCAATCATGACTACGTGGCGGGAAGTCCTTAGGGAAGCACGATCTGATCGTCAGGTTCCTGAGGGGCGAGGAGACTGAATCCGCCTCGCCCTCTCTCTATACCCTCTTGGGACCTGTCTCTGGTGCTGACCGCACTGCAGAGGCCTCCTTTGAGCCTTTGCAGTCAGCTGAGTTAAAAATTCTGTCTCTGAAGACAGTACTCCTGACTGCATTGGCCTCCATCAAGAGGGTAGGGGACCTGCAGGCATTTTCGGTCGACGAATCGTGCCTGGGTCGGGCCTGGTAACTCTCACGTAATCCTGAGACCCGGCCGGGATATGTGCCCAAGGTTCCCACCACTCCTTTCCGGGACCAGGTGGTGAGCCTGCAAGCGCTGCCTTCGGAGGAGGCAGACCCAGCCCTAGCTTTTCTCTGTCCCGTCCGCGCTGCGGACTTACGTGGACAGAACGCAAAGCTTCAGGACCTCAGAACAGCTCTTCATCTGTTATGGAGGACAGCAGAAGGAAAGGCTGTCTCCAAGCAGAGGATGGCCCACTGGATAGTGGATGCCATCGTCTTGGCGTATGAAACCCAAGGCGTGCCCTGCCCGCTCAGGTTAAGAGCCCACTCCACCAGGGGTGTAGCTTCTTCCTGGGCGCTGGCTCGTGGCGCCTCGCTGGCAGATATTTGTAGGGCTGCGGGCTGGGCGACACCTAACATGTTCGCTAGGTTCTATAGCCTACGTGTAGAGCCGGTATCTTCCTGTGTGCTCACTTCCCATAGTCAGTAACACCGAAGTGCCCGTTCTAAAGTGTCGGCTTGCTGCGCCACTCCCTTCCCATGGAGCGGATCGTGCGCTTATATGCTCCAGTCGAGTTCCCCAGTATGGCGAACCCTGTCGAGTCCTCCGCAACCCTCGGCAGTCGGACGTGGCGGAGCGTCCGACGCCAGGGCCTAACGCTCGTATGCATTGGTGGAACTTGTGTTAGGCTGGGTTCCATATGTTGTGACCCCCACGGCGGTCCCATATGTGTATTCTCCACGGTAAGTCTCCCTTCGGCGAGCTCGTGTCTTTCCCTCTCTGCCGTCTCAGTGTGGTGTGGACCCCCGCCTAAATGGCCGGAGCCACCCCTGGGGCTTCCGTATGTAGCACTGCCCACGGCCAGTCCATACGTGTATTCTCCACATGGTAACTCCCTCCGGGCATGATGTGGCTTCCGCAGCGCCCCCCCGGGGCACGCTTTCCCAGCGTTATCCAATAGTCGGCTGAGTGGGTCTTGCGGAACAGCAGCTGACTCTCCCTGCGTGAATTTCCCGCCGGAACAGCCGGGGTCTGAGGGGGCTTTCCCAGGGCGCTGGAAGTGGTAGCAACTGTGGCGTGTTCCAAAGGGATCCCAATTCGTCGGTGGCGTCCGGCGTCGTCGAGCGTGACCGACTGAAAGGGAGCGTCTCGGTTACGTATGGTAACCCTCGTTCCCTGAAGGAGGAACGGAGACGCACGCGTCCGTCGCCACAATTGCTGTACCATCACTGCAGGCCGAGTCAGTAGTTCGGCTCCTCAGTGAAAAACAAGCGTCGCGTGCATTTCACTTCCGCTTTATACCCGCGGCGGCGGGGCGCGAGATGCAAATCTCGCACGCCAATTCTCATTGGCCTGTTCTCTATATCTCGAAGCTGTTAGGGGCTCCTGAAGTGATCCCAATTAAGTCGGTGGCGTCCGGCGACGTCTCCGTTCCTCCTTCAGGGAGCGAGGGTTACCATACGTAACCGAGACGTTTTGGTCTCTTCCATTGTACGTGCATTACTTTGAATGGGTTTTTGATTTCTTATTAATACACAGCATGCCATATATGCTGTTGATAGAGCTTAACTTAAACATTATATATAAATATTAAATACAATTATATAGTTACCATATTAATTGCACAGAAACAAATTATATTAAATTAGCATTGCATACCTAAATACTTGAAACCCCAGACTATCATTAGATAAATTATAAAATTGTTGCTGATCTAGATGGCATTTTATTATAAGTGTACTGCTTTGTGTTCCAGCGGTCATACCAAGTCTCTGGCATTCCTGCACATGGCCATGTCAGGGTCCAATCTCTCCAACACAAAGACATTCTTCTCTTTGAATTCATTCCTCAGAGTCTGGCCCTTAATGAGGTAGATGTGGGCCATGAAGGGGATGTTCCACACACCACTATTTACACAAGGACAAAACATTTCATATTTGATATAATGCACTGCTGTATATATATTCCACAAAATATTAAGCAGCACAACTGTTTTTAACATGGACGATAATAAGATTGTCCTCTCTCTCTCTCTCTCTCTCTCTCTCTCTATGTGTTTGTGTGTGTGTGGGTTGGTAAACCCTACAATATGGGGACAAAATGTCTCCACAAAAAAAAAACAATATCCAAATCTTTGTGGGGACATTTTTTGATCCCCATGAGGAAAACGGCTTATAAATCATACTAAGTGATGTTTTTTTGAAAATGTAAAAATGCAGAAAGTAGGGAAGGTGCAGTTTAAAAAGCCTAATATCTATAAAGTCCCCATAAAACATAAAAACACACCGTGTGTGTGTGTTGTTCTGGAAAAATGTCCCCACAAAGATGTCCAATATCCAATTTGTTTGGTCCCTATAAGCAAAAACGGCTTATAAATGTTCAGTAAAGTGTTTTTTTTTTTTTTTAAATGTAAACAAGTTTTCTGTTATGGGTAGGTTTAAGGTTATGGTTAGGGGATATAATTTACAGTTTATGGAGATACATGTGTACGGAGAGTCCTATTTTTAATATGGTGTTAAAATAGATTGACTTTGTTAGAGAAGTGCATGATCTGGTGAGAAATGTACATGCTATAAAACCATTCTGGGTTCCTCTTTTTGATTTGGAGAATGATAATTATGCATTTTCTTAATTGTCTAATAAGATTATATACACTGTAATTTCAGATCTCATTAATTTCTGAATCACAATCTATTAAGTCACTCACACACGCTTTCCTTGCACGATGTCAATGTAGTCCTCAGATCTTGCATAATAACCATCCAGGCTCAGGGCTCCCCAAAAGTTGGACCACAGTTTTCCATGACGGGTAACAAGGGGGCCTATTATTTTTCTGAGGTGGAAAAAAGATAAATGGCACAAAAAAACTGCATCAGCTCATAAATGTACTATATAGGCCTACAAGAAGGCATTAAAATGACAGGCAAATCTAATGCTTAAAAGCTGACCACAAAACAGGTGTAGATTTGCTGTACTGAATTTTTACAAGTAAGTGGTTAACATGATTCAAGTGAGAATATTTTCTTGTGTGAGGTTGTGAAGAGTGCTTCTTTTTATTCATGAACATGAGAGCAGTTTTATATGCTATGCTCTGTACAATCATGAGAGTGACCCTGAAGTACCAGAGTCAAGCCTTCACATCTAGAGTGACCTTAAACTCTACAAGCATAACGAATATCACTTTACTGAGGTAAACATGTCATCCAAAACACATTAGTGGAAATTATAGTGTTGGTCAACAATGTGACATTTCTACAGTTACCAGTTACGATTTCACTCCACGAGCCAGAGGCCAGCAGCGAGAGTTCCCAAGACCTCTTAAAATATCCGAAAACGGCTTCCTCCATATTCATGCGAAAGAGCGCTTAAGGTTGTCACGTTAAATGTGACTGAGTTCAGGCTTGTTTTTTAGTTAAAGTCAAGTGGCATTTTAAGAGTTCATGCGATATAAAGCAGACTGTTTCTATGCGCCATGGGAAAACAGGAAGCCACCCATGCTTATTTTTAAACCGTGAGGGACTTGCATTCAGTCGGCTGTAATGTTCCTGTGGTTTTAGCACTTGAGGGATTCAAGTCCTTCCCTCAGACAAAACGGTTACTGTGGAAGATTCCAGAGAATTGAAATGTTTGGCATCAAAGTGAAGGTACCTGTTTTGCTCGATGAGGAGTTTCAGGGTCTGTCGGTTGGTGAGCATCACATCTGCATCAATGCTGAAGTAATAATCACAAGAAAGATCCTTCCGACATAAATCCCTGGAAGAAAACAATGAGGGTGTCATTATTAATATTGGCAAATTTCTGTGTAATGTTGATTCTTTCAAAGTCTTAAATGCATCACAATTCTTAATGTACGCTTTGCCTCCAAGCATAAAAAAGTTTCCAGCCACCACTAGCGTTTTTGATCATTCTCACAAATTAGACTACAACATGCATAAGCAATGCTTTCATTGCTGTTTTTTGATCCGGAGATTCTGTACTCTTTCAGAAGATATAAATTCTATCAATAGCGGGGAAGTAGTGTCTCATAAACTGGAAAGAGTAAATCTTGGGCGGGGAAAGAGTAAATCTTGAAACTGTATATCATTAGAAAGATTTAGGACTGTAGTTTCAATATTTGACCACTATTTGTGATGTGGTTTATAGTGTGTAGCGAGGTTGGCGAGCGAGAGACATGGGAGGAACGAGCGAGACCAGTGAAGGATGAGAGAGGACCAGGCCTGGATTTTATGTTGTGTTTTGTTTATGTTTTATTATGTGTGTGCGTGGCAGCCGTCCGTGAGGGTCTGTCCGTGTTACTTTCAATTAGTTTATTTATTAATGTTTGTTGAACGCTCACCGGTTCCCGCCTCCTTATTTCCATAACAACAAACTGTATAACATTGGTGCCGAAATCCAGGAGGAAGGAGGGACATGCTGTGGAAGAGCCCTCGCTGCTGTGGGGGATCGCAGTGCTGAGGAGGTCGGTCAGCGCGAAAAGAGAGAAAACTGCAAGTGGCTGCCCGAGGCTGTGGTGCTGGAGTGAGTGAAGATCGGTGGGACGGAAAGCTCGCTGCTGTGCCCCTGGGTCGAGGTGGGGTGGCGGCCGTCCTAGAGGGAGCGGAAAAGTCGCCGGCGTTCGCCGTGGGCCGGAGCCTGCTGCCATCCGCCATGGTGGGGAGGAGCAGGGAGCGCCTGGTGGCTGCCCTCAACCGGAGGAGCCACCGCCGGCCACCAAGGGGTGGAGGAGGATCGGGCCGTCCACCAAGCGTCCAGTACCATCGCATGGCACCGCGAGGAAGAGCCTCTCGGCTGGTTGAGGACCACGCGGCAGTGTGTCCGGGAACGGGACCAAAATTTTTTCTCCACTCTCTCATCCTGTCGCATTCTGTGTTTTCTGTGAATGGTGTAGAAGCCACTAAACATAGTTGTAAGCCTAAACTTGACATAAACTGTAAACTCCCTCAAATCTGATTGGTTGATTAGAATGTTTCAGGATCAACAAGGATGTTGAACCAGGAACATGTTTTACTTGGTAAAATCACGTTCACCGGCTTGTGGTTTATTTTTGTTTTTTCTCAGAAATTTGAAAAACTGTTAATATTTGCCAAATTACCAAAGTTTGCAATCAAAAGTCAGATATCTGAATATAAACCCAAATATTTATCAACATAAAGTATTCAGCCAAAACCAAATTGTATAAGCCCTTATGTCCCACAAAGGCATTTTAGAAGAAGAGACAAAGTTGATACTTAAATGAAACATAAAGGACAATCCAAGTGTCTTTAATGTTCCTCTGAGTATCATTCTGATCAAATTTAAATATATTATTTATGTATTCTTCTATGTTCAGCTCTGAAGCACAGTAGCAGGTGTCTGAAACAAAAATGTTTAATGTCTGCTCTGACGTCTTATGCAGACCAGCATTTTTCAAACCTACTAATTAAGACAAACAACTTGTGTGATATCACCATGACAGCAGCCAGTAATGCCAAACAGACATGCAGTGAAAATAGCATCAGGACCAGCTAAGATAATCAACGTGTATTTGCACATCCTATTGAGTAGTCCTAAAACCTATTTATGTCATGGTTCTGGTGTGTTTGAACTTCGTTTTCTGTCTTCACCGTTTCCCTGCCTGTTTGTGTTCCTCATTTGTTACTATGGTTACAGATTTCAGTCATCATTCAGTTCAGGGGCCTGTACCATGATGGTAGTTTAACAAAATCAGGGTTACAGGATTAGTTTTGAGTTGACAAAACCAAACCAATCTATTCAGGCTTTGTTGGTCCCATGATGCTGATCATCAGCTTTCTGTAAACTCAGGCTTTGATCCTGAGTTTAGCGGTGACATCAGTAGTGAACAGCCAATCACATGCTGTGGATCAGTGGAACTGAGATTCACTTCTCGTGAGAAAAGCAGCGAGATTCCTTTCTCTCTTCTGCAGAATATTACACGATTGAAAAATATTAAGAATTTAAACAAATTTACACAGCAAGAAAAGAGCTGCCTATGAAAGAGGACAAAATCTACGTCAGCGCAAGTAAAAGTTACGGAGTTAGTTTATTTGATATATAGAGAGAGTTGAACATTTAAGCTCACATGCAGTCATTTTTACAGCTTTATTTATTGATTTTAAAGCTTATTTGTATGACATTTTATATAGGCTATTTATATTAATTTTAACTAAGTGCCTATTAATGATTGATTTAACTTTAAATTAAAATTATACATGTGTAATTGATTAAGGGTATAATAATTACATAAATAACTAAATCATTCTCAAAATTATTATTATTATAAATAAGCATTGTTAAAAGCTAGACACTTGTAGTGTAGTGACCTTTAATTTGGAGTAGAAACTGAGGGAATTACTTTATTGCATCAGAGGTGTGAGGTCACTTTGCTCAGAGCTGATTGGTCCAGTTTCAGTTTGAGATCTCTTATCCAGAACATAACCTGCCCTGGAGCAGGTTAGCTGTGGAGCGTAAGTTACTATAGAGATGAACACTGCTAAAAGCCAAACCACTTTAATGGTACCTAAAACCCAGGACTGGCACAAACTAAGCTTAAACATATCTGGTTAGCCAGCTAAACCGGCTCCATGGTATAGGCCCCAGGTGTAATTAATCATCCTTGTTTGCCACTGTATTTAAGTTACTCTGTTTCAGTTGTGTGCATCCGGTCTTGTCTATGTATGTTGCGATTGCTTGCTGCATTCTGTTGTATTACCTTTTGAAGTATTATTAAAGACTGTGCCTATACTCTTCATCATCGTGTGTTCTTCCTGCAACCTGGTAACGACAATTTGATGGTGTATGATTTATACATCCACTAAAATGGATGTTAGTTATTGGGATTGTCTCAAACTCAAACAAAAATCTGAGTTTAGGAGTGGCTCAGGAAAGTCAAGGCAGAAAATATTATGTCATTCATACTTTGTGTTAATTGCATTTGGGCTCATTGTATGAAAGCAGTCATGTACAAGCAGACTGAAAGGGTTTTGGAGCCGGGCTGGGAATCTTGGAGACAGCATTGTTTGGGAGAGTACTAAACTAGCAAATAGAAGGGTTCACAGGAGTGCCTTCTGTGTTTCGTTGGTACATTGCTATAGGAGGGGCAGATTTACTGCTTTGTGGTGAGCCGGAAGTTGTTCCTGTGTTTTTCATTTGTAAGGAGCTGAAAGTGTGCCGACATGTGGCAAAGGTTTGTGTTCATCTTTGATCAAGAGTTAGAAGTTGAATTACTCAGATTTGCATTGTAATTTACTTTATTTGCATATTTTCGAGAGTCACTCTTAAATTAAAGGGATACTTACATTCCCATGTTCCTTGCTTCCCCTTGAGTTAAGGTCTCCTCTGGGCCAACAACCTTAAAACTGCGGAATACATCCTTGTTCTCTTCCCAAAACTTCTGTATGTGCTTCTCATGGTAAACCTCCTGAAGAACAAGACATGGAACAAGAACGGTCAAAGACAGACTCTAAAATCCAAAAGGTCAAATGCTTCTCACTGCTTTGTCAGCCAGACACTCACACTGTTATGAACAAATATGTTCAGTTTATCTTTGGGATAATCTAGACTTAGTAACCGTTCAAGGAACTCTGGTAGGAATGGAGTCGGCTGCTCGATGTATACACCAACAGTCACTTGTGGAAATACCTGTTTAGATAAAGAAAAAGGTCTGGTCAAACATTAATATTTCTTCATGCAGTTGAGTTATTCACAATGTGTTCATTTAAAATATCACAGCAGGAGTCATTTTATTGCACAGTGATTGTGTATTACAACATAAATATTTTGCTGGAAACTCAACTAAATATTGTTTATATTTTAATAACCATGTTCCTCCATCCTTTCTCCTTGGGCCAAAGGCAGTGGAACACCCTTTATGGATAGCCAATCCATCTAAGAGATTTCTCATCAAACACACAGAGGCATACTCAATAACCATGGGGTAATGCTTATTTTTTTAATAATTCATGGAATTAAATACATGAACAAAAGATACAGCATCTAATTTGATTTTTGTCTCTTTATTTCATAGATAAGGTTATTCATAAAAAAACAATAGTATCAGTACAAAAACAGCGTCACATTATGTAAAATGAAAAACTGACTCACTCAAAAGAGTAAAGCAACTATTATAAAACTACTCATTCTGAATGGATAAACTACAATCGAACAGCAGTAAAATAGTTGATTAGTCTATACCACACCTATACTGCCAAAAGTTTTGGGACGCCTGCCTTTACATGCACATGAACTTTAATGACATCCCATTCTTAAACCGTAGGGTTTAATATGGAGTTGGCCCACCCTTTGCAGCTACAACAGCTTCAACTCTTCTGGGAAGGCTTCCCACAAGGTTTAGGAGTGTGTTTATGGGAATTTTTGACCATTCTTCTAGAAGTGCATTTGTGAGGTCAGGCACTGATGTTGGACGAGAAGGCCTGGCTTGCAGTCTCCGCTCTACATCATCCCAAAGGTGTTCATTCGGGTTGAGGTCAGGACTCTGTCCAGTCAAGACTCACTCATCCATGTCTTTATGGACCTTGCTTTGTGCACTGGTGCACAGTCATGTTGGAACAGGAAGGGGCCATCCCCAAACCGTTCCCACAAAGTTGGGAGCAAGAAATTGTCCATAAGGTCTTGGTATGTTGAAGCATTAAGAGTTCCTTTCACTGGAACTAAGGGGCCAAGCCCAACCCCTGAAAAACAACCCCTCACCATAATCCCCCTTCCACCAAACTTTACACTTGGCACAATGCAGTCAGGCAAGTACCGTTCTCCTGGCAGCCACCAAACCCAGACTCGTCCATCGAATTGCCAGGGAGAGAAGCATGATTTGGCACTCCAGAGAACACATCTCCACTGCTCTAGAGTCCAGTGGTGGCGTGCTTTATACCACTGCATCCAATGCTTTTCATGGCACTTGGTGATGTAAGGCTTGGATGCAGCTGCTCGGCCATGGAAACCCATTCCATAAAGCTCTCTACGCACAGTTCTTGAGCTAATCTGAAGGCCACATGGACTTTGGAGGTCTGTAGCTATTGACTCCGCTCTATGATTTTTTTTACGTGGCTGAGTTGCTGTTGTTCCTAATTGCTTCCACTTTGTTATAATACCACTAACAGTTGACCGTGAAATATTTAGTAGTGAGGCAATTTCATAAATTGAATTGTGTGGCAACAGCTGGCAACCTATCACGATACCACGCTTGAATTCTCCTGAGAGCGTCCCATTCTTTCACAAATGTTTGTAGAAGCGTCTGCATGCCTAGGTGCTTGATTTTATACACCTGTGACCATGGAAGTGATGGGAACACCTGAATTAAATTATTTGGAGGGGTGTCCTAATACTTTTAGCAATATAGTGTATATCAGCTGAATTCTATAACACCCACTAAATAAGATGTTCCTTATCCTGACTTGATTTCGCTCTATTTACACATTTCTTTATGTTTCTCTCTTATGTGTGAATAATGAAATGCTGCCCTGTCCTTCACACTGATTATAGTATAGCAAAATAATATATAGTACCATCATACCATCCAGCCCTATTTCTCACATAGTAAGAAGCGCTGCTGGAGGTCTTAGAAAGTAGAAGCATCTTTCCCATGACATTGAGCTTAAGGTTACATGGATCAGTCACCACTACTTTTGTGGTTCTTGACCAGTCTACACAGCTCACTAGATGAAACGGGAGCTGAGTGGCACCATGTAATTTCCCAGTTCCGACCTTGGTTCTCGGTTTCTGAAGGGAGTGTCCTAGAATCGAGCCAAATGTCTTTAAATTGTTACTGACAGAAGAGCGGGGACTAAACAGGAGACACAGGGGATTCTGAAGAGTCTAGACCAAGACAGTTTTCTTTAACGGGGCCCTTTCAACCTCTGCATAAGCAGTGTGAGAATTTGAACTCAACAACCAGCCCAAAACCACTGAGCAGACGAGAGTGGTACGACCCGGCCACTTCCTTTGACAAACAACAGACTTTAGGCTGGGCCTTGTCTCATCAGCCTTTCCAATGCCTTTTTTTTTTTTTTTTGCAATAAATCAAATGTATCTGATGGGTTAAAAATAGGCTTTTGTTTTACTTGTCAATGTCTGAAATGAAATGAAAATATGCTCTTGCCATTTCTGCTTTAAACAAGACATAGCCCAAGTATATCTTATATCTTTACATACTTTTCCCTCCAACAGACTAAGATCCAGTTGATCCATTTCTTGATGCTGATGGTCAATAGCCATGTTTAATTTACTCCATTTCGCATTGTGCCTAACAAAGCCCTTCAGCCGTGACTATACTCACAATACAGCATTGATAACATATCTCATATCATGCAGATTGATGAGGCAAAATGTGCTCCATTCTCTAAGTGATTGAATTTACAATCTCTGCCTGGAGGACGATAAAACACTCAAAAAATTTGTGATGGAAAGGTCAAGGCATAGCTAGAGATTTGGGATCTTTTGACTTGGGCCAATAAGCACCCACCCAGATCAGCCTAAAACCATCTAGCAATGCCGCCAAGCTACCAACCTGAACATCTTGGAAGCCATTAATGTAATATGTTTAATCAAAATGTCATAAACTGGCATTTATCACACAATAGACTTCACTCTAATGACATATGCAACACTTCTCCGATCATTTAGTCTGTTTAAACCCTGCCCCGCCACAATCAACAGCAAGTGCAATGCCCGCTTTTAAAAACTTAATCAACAACTGATGGATAGACCCAAGTCCCTGTCTATTTTTGTCTTTTTCTTTTTGATTTACCAGGGTGATGCATTAACTAACAATGAGCAATACATTTGTTACAGAATTTATTTTGAAACAATTATTATTCTTCCAAGACAAAATACCGTGACTCTAACTCCTCCTAGAGTACCACATTTTTCGTAAAAATGAAAGATAAAAATCACAAAAATCCCATTGTTCAAAT
The DNA here is from genome assembly GCA_018749465.1 of Paracanthobrama guichenoti. NCBI lineage: Eukaryota > Metazoa > Chordata > Actinopteri > Cypriniformes > Gobionidae > Paracanthobrama > Paracanthobrama guichenoti. Next base: position 9,641,117 of record CM031966.1, on the reverse strand, counting down.
GACTCAAGACTGTTTAAACTCCAAACTCCAGGCCACTACCTACCTACCTACACCTGTCTACCTACCTATCTACCTACCTACTTACCTACCTACACCTACCTACCTACCTACACCTGCCTACCTACACCTACCTACCTACCTACACCTGCCTACCTACACCTACACCTACCTGCCTACCTACACCTACCTACCTACACATACCTACCTACCTACACCTGCCTACCTACCTACCTACACACCTGCACCACCCACCCACACCCACCTACCTACCTACCTACCTACCTACACCTACCTACCTACAAATACCTACCTACCCACCTATCTACCTACCTATCTCTATTTTGTGATTTTTGCCTTCAAAGCTGTCAAACCTTAACCTTTAAAACTACTTTTAACTTCAAACTATTTCAAACAGAAAACCTTTGAAATCCAAAGCTTTTAAAACGTCTTCAAACTTTCTGGTCAGGATTTCTCAAACCAACTTCAAAGTTTGTCACAACAAACATTTTTTATCTAGTTGTAAGTTGATGTTAGCTCAGGTCCATTAAATAATATTAACAGATGCAATTTTTGATTGTAATACTGTATTAATAAATATTAACATTAACTAAGATTAATACATGCTATTTTTATTGTTAGTTCATGTTAACTGATGTAGTTGACTAATGCTAACAAATGGAACCTTATTGAAAAGTGTTACTACTCGGATGTACATCACAATACAGAAGAAGAAAAAATCTGATTCTGTTTCATTGTGACTTTAATAATGTTCTAGAAACCACTCAGAAAAGCTTAGCAGTGTTTTAGGAAATGCTGATAAACTAAAAAGGTAATCTCCAACATTGTGGTAAATTTTGCAAAGGCAAGTACTACAAGCAGAAATGTGTTATTTCCACACCAGTAACTCAAGCTTAATGTACAGTATGGAACTAAAACTTTTTGCCAACCTTAGCTGAACCCTACGACAAATTTTCAGGACAACCGCTGTAAGTTGCCCTGTGGATAAAACCCCACATTGAGCCGCCCGCTAAAGAGAGGTCTGGTTGACAGCAACACCCCAGTAAGTGAAACCATTCCAAAACCAAAAGCCATTTCCAGCACCACAGCAGTGCACAACTTCCTCTTCCTCATCCTCAAGTGGCTCCTCATGGGCATTTATAATCTTTTAGGAGTGTTTAAAGTGACATAGGGTGCATAACATGCATGTTATTGTTGGAAACAGCACATAATTCCCATGCCTCGCTTCTTTTAGCTTATCTCAAAATTGTAAACAGAAAAGGAACTAGTTATTCATGTAACATATACAAACAAGTATTAATAGTGCTGGAAATGTTTCATTGTTTTAAATGGCAGTTTTAGGATATAACTTTCTGGTGTTGAGAGGAAAAGGAACAAAAACAGCCACTGTGGCTTTCATGGGATGACTCACTTTAAGCTGAGACAAATCCACCATGTCTTGGTCACAGATGGTACAGCCTCGCTCATAGTTCCACACGTTGGGGATGTAGTTGGCCAAGTAATTAAAGTATATCTGTGGGGGAAAAAAGTAATTGTAGTTAAGTTATTTATTTTATAATACATTGAAAACAATATATATTTATATGGAGTTCAGATGCAAAAGCGTCAAAAATGTGATGACGATACTGAGTGAATGCTCTCTGCATATAGTATACATTCATCAAGTACTTTCAAACCCACTAAATCCGAGTGTCAGTCCATTCAGAAGTACCGGTACTTGGGTAGAAACCTATACATAGGAGCCTGACAAAAATGCTTATTTTAAAGAAAAATGTCAGACGGACTTAGAGGCTTCTGCATCTGAAGTCTTCATATATATATATTCTAAAATATTCATTCTACACGGTCCAGATGAGGAGAGGAAATGTCCACCCATATTCCAGCTCAGCATGTAGTAGTTAAATCCAATTTTGGTTAGGACAACAACCCAAAAATGAATCCTGCTGTCAAATTTTCTTGAACTACTGTAACTAGAACTATAATTATTGCTGGACGGTTACTTTACATGTATAACACAACACACATTAATGAATGAGTTTCGTATCTCAGCTGGGAATTTACAGGACAGCATCGTTTGGGAAACCTTCTGATGGTCATTTTGTATTTAAATGGTGTGATAGAGCAAGCAGATTAACTGTGTTGAAGGGAATAATGTGCTTGTTCTTGTGTGTTGGCTTATGGGGAAACGCCTCTTTATATCTTTGATCGGGATAATGAAATTTACTTGTCACCATAAACAGATTGCCTCAAATTTTTGCTGAAAGAGTAAACCTTAAATATTTATTTTTGATTGGTGCGATAAAGGTATGCATTTTCCAGGGACCCACCCTCTGTAAAGCCCATGGGACCCAAGATCAAATATTATTTACACTGACAAACATTTTGCTATTTTTATCACTGCTGTATATTTGCCACCCAGAAACATAAGACTACTATTGTAACAATTAGAACTAGTGAAATCTGTCAAGATACAATGACAACATGCTTGTATCCAAAACGACTTGCCTTTATATATGGTTGTGGATGTATTAATGTAAGTGATATTGCACCTTAATTTAAAAATGTTCACGTGCCAAAGCTTTGGGTTTTAGTTCCCTGGAATACAAGCCCGCATTCCTTGTTAATTTGTTCACTGGCTGCTGGATAGAGATTTTGGCAGGACAACTGTGCACACTCTTGACATGCTGCTTTCGATTACAGGAAGTTAGAATGTAATAATAAGGAGGGGATCTTCAATTCAATCCAGCCTCAACCACATTACAGATGGTATCCAGATGCAGTCTTTCTAATTCGTCCCATGCCAGATAGTTTTAGATAATTTAACATTTATAGTTGACTGCTAAGACAGACAACCCCTTGGAGACGCAGGTCATGACCTCTAGTGCTGTGAGGTCAATCGTTTAAACATTACTGACAGAAAATAGGTGTTGCTCACTGATTCCAAATTAAGAGAGGCTGTAAACCAAGCTGCTGGCTTCACATTCTGGTTGTAAGCTACTATTGTGTATCCTCAAGCCTTGTTACTTTTATTGGACTTGTTTGAGTATTTATGAGAACATCTGTATTCCCCAGGGCATGTTAAAGACACTGGAGATCAGAGAGATCATCAGGGACGGACATAGGGCAGCTTGAATGAATCAAAGAGCATAAGGGTGAGCTCTGGATGGATGATTATTCATTAGAAACAGCACAGATGGTTGGGTATTAGGAGAAGATGACTCCACACGGCGATGTGTTTGTTTAATCTGTCATCAGTGCAGGCGGAAAAGCTCTACGGGTTTGAGATTACATTATCACCCAGACATCCTGCTAAAATGTCAAACTCTACAGCTAGGCTGAGAGAGTTGGGCAATGACTGCAATATTCCAGCCAAAGGACTGTCTGGTATTTAGTGACTAACTGTACATTTACAGTAAAAGGCATCAATTTGAATATAATTCAAGCAGTGCTCTACTGGAAAATATTATTATAAGTTTCAAGAAACATGAACAGGGCTTGACATTAACACCCGCCGTCCCACCAATGTAAGTGCAATGTAGTATTTTTCAAAACATATCGATACTTAAAACGCTTCCAATACTAATTTTCCACAGAAAAGTTTCACAAAACCAGCTGCGCTTTCTCGCTCATGCATCACTCCGACAGTGAGCTGACACACACACCCGCCTCCCTACTCTCACTCATTTGCTCTGGATGAATATTGTTGGTGTTACAGGGATCTCTTGAATTTAGGCATGAGATTGTGTGTATTGAGCATAATTTTACTCATTCCCGCAGATTTTGTGCTTACACCCAAAGTGAGTGCACATAAAGCCGCCTCTCAGTACTAAATTCTAGTAGCTTTCATGTAGCTCAAACAATAAGAGCGTGGTGCGATTCCCAGGGAACTGACAAAAATGTAAAAATGTGTACCTTGAATGTAATGTAAGTTGCTTTGGATAAAAGCGTCTGCCAAATGCATACATGTTAATTGATGTATGCTGCTTTTTTTGCTGCTTATTGCGCTTAAAAAGTCAAACACACACAAAATAATGTCAAAATTCCCATCTTGTTGAGTATGCATGTAAACACATTCAGTTATGTTTTAAGTGAATGTAAACAGTTGAGATAAAAAAAAATGCATGTGTAACAGTATGGTGGATCCGTGCATCAGGTCTTTAAGTGACAGCAGCCTAATATACCTGCTGGCAAATTATGAGATAATATTAAAAAATATGTATATGGCAGTTTTTCCCAATGGTACCAATGTCAAAATTGTGGCAAGTGAAAATGCGTGGAAAATGAGTGGATAGTAACTTTGGAAAACTGCAGGAATTTTGATCCAGGTTTACTTTCTGCACTGTTTGCATTATTCATTGACATTTACCTTGGTGTTCACATTTCCATGGATAACTGCTGGCAAACTGTTGTAGACAGTGTTCCTCATTCGCACACGCTCTGTCCCAAACTTCAGCAGAACTTCATCTAAAATGGATATTTACATTTTTACATTCAGTGAGTCCATGCAGTTCTTTTGAGTGTTTTATTGTCCAGCAGGCAGAAATATAAGTCTGAGCACTGAGACTAGATATAGTACACCTCTTCTCAAGTAGGCCACATAATTTGATTTGTCAGTAGAACAAAAGGTGTGAGATGAGTTAGACTTATGGATTTGTTCAAATCCCAGTGGTATTAGTGATGCTTGCCTTAAAGGGTTAGTTCACTAGTTCAGAGATTGTTGAATGAAGTTGTTATTTTTGCACACAAAAAGTATTCTTATTGCTTCTTAACATTAAGGTTGAACCACTATAGTCATATGGACTGTTTTAACGATGTCTTTACTACTTTTCTGGACCTTGAATGTGTGGTTCAGAAACCGCCTTAATTTGTGTTACGAAGATGAACGAAGGTCTTACAGATTTGGAACGACATGAGGGAGAGGATTTAATGACAGATTTTTATTTTTGGATGAAATAACACTTTAAGTACTTAAAGAGATCGCCATGAACTAATAGTAAGACCAAAATTGTTTTCATGCAAATTCTAAATCAAACTTTGGCAACCATTTATTCATCAGCTATGTGTGATGCAATATATGAAGAAAAAAAAAAAGAATTGTGTTTACACAGCATCTTGGATTGACTCACCCACTGCTCCATTCAAATTTTGGAAAATCTCGCACTTGTGGTCCAAGGTCATATTAAGCCTTTCCTAAAATAAAGAAGAAAACACACTTTAGTTTGTGTAAAAGTGACCGTGTGACCTTTGTCCTTGTGTAAACTGTTTATAGTTTCGTATTTTTAACCAGTTTGTTTTCTTTTGAGTGGTATGATATGTTTTCAAGCGTTTTATAAGTGCATGTGGTCAAGTTACAAGCACATTTGTGTTCTCGCAGAGTGCCTTAAGGCTTGCTTCTTCACTGACCCGCTGAAGTGGATCCACGTAGATCTTTGTGTAGAATAGCTGATCATCATCGTTATCATGAAGGTCCCACTGGTTCATAATCTTCTGTATGTATGGAGCATAGCCAATAAAGCCTGTGAAAGACATCACATTGGTCTTTTTATGGACTGTCTGTGTTGTAAACGAAAGTATAGGATGTAAAAAATATGTGTGAAGCATTGACATTATGGGATGTCTGGACACAACAGTTCCAATTTCAATTACGTCTTCTCAGAGAATCTTAAACCTCACTCCCAATTCTGGTGTGGTTCCTCAAACCCTCAAGACAGTGGGAAGTCTTGCAGAAGCAACTGACCAACAAGCAACAAGTGTTGTGTGGCCACGTCTAACCTCAGATGGCAAAAACTTTCTACATTCACTTAAGATGGAGGACTGTAATCAGCATATGTGCTGCCTCTCTGTGTTTTCCTATAGTAACATGCTTATGGATTTCTCATCATTTTCTTGAAGCTCTAACCACAGTTGAAAATTGGCCTCACATTGGCCTCTGTGCAGTTTTAGATACCATCATTCCACAGGAATTAGGAACTATTCTAAGGTACTTGGTTACCTGGTTATTAGGTTATTTAATTCCTAATAACCTTTCTCTATAGCCTACATTCATAGGCTAATCTGCAAACCATTTAAAACACATCAAATTGCTGTTTCCAGTGGCTTTAGTAGGAATCTGTACAAATCTGTTCAGAAGGCACCATCACATCTCAAAGGATTTTACTGGAAATCGAGACATTGAGATCTTTCAATGAATCATCAGTCCAGTAAAATCCACAAGAAAATAAACAAGGCAAGATATGATTTACATGTCAGTTCATTCACTAAATTAGCAGATAGTCTTAGTCTGAAGGCGGTCACCTCAGATGTGGTGACATGAATCTTGTTTTATTACAGTGCAATAAAGTAAAACCCTTGACATAATGCCCAGGTTCGAAAGCAATAGCTGAAGCCAGATGTAATGCATTATGACATGTGGTTTTAATCTACAATCCAGAATGTTTTTTTTCCCACAGATCAAATCAACTCCACCTTCAAGAAGCTTGAATTTGGGCAACTTAAGGGATGGTCAGAAAGAGACAAGCTGTGCCATGCAGTCTTTCCTTTCTTATTTCCACAAACACACTGGTCAACATGACATTTCTGGTCCAACTGAAACAAAACAGTAGTCACCGCAATCTACGGAGCAGTCGAATGCATAAAACCAACCTTCAATTTTGGATGTACAGGCAATCGAACAGGAAGTCCAACACAAACAAACTTGTCCTGTTAATGACACAGGCTCAACGCCCTGACAGGACACTACACAAGACGAAGTGACCACTGCAGTCAAAGCAGTAATTGACCAGATGAAAATAGACAGAATCAGGACTACAAAGTTTAGACGAGCAATGACCACAGGGTTTTTTGAGTACAGAGGGGCTGACATTACTGTTCTTCAATGGAGAAACTGAGAAAGATGGATGGACGCACACGTACACACACTCAAATGAATGCACCATTCATGACGACCCCTGTATGAATAGTGCACTATGCCTGGTGGCCCTCAGGAAATTCCACAGGGTGAGTGGCCGGCGCTTGGCAGTTTACACAGAAAACACTTTCTCTATCATATTGTACCGATAATGAAATTCCACTGTTCTTTGCACGCTATAATCACCCTATTTGCATTGTTCTAAATCCTACCAGACCAAATAAACCCACACAGAAGCGTCCGGGGCAAACTGCACTATGATGATACGGCTAAATGGCAGCTGGCCATGACCTCATGTACATAAAGTCTTCCAGTGATATGCTGCCTGAGTTGAATTCTTAAAGACTGACCTCCCAAACGCACAAGCAAAACATGCAAACATGTGTAAATAATATGGAATGTTGAATAATGTAAACTCACAAGGTATTACAAGCTGTGAAGAACAAATAGTGCACAATCTTAACGTGCATGTGCACTTAAAGGGATAGTTCACCAAAAATGTACTCACCCTCAAGCCATCCTAGGTGTATATGATTATATTCTTTCAGATGAAAGACTGCTCTTCCAAGCTTTATAATGGGCGGTCCTGATTTTGAAGTCCAAAAAAGTGCATCCATCCATCATAAAAGTAATCTATACAACTCCAGGGGGTTAATAAAATCTTTCTGTAGCAAAGTGACAGGTTTTTATTAGCAATCCAATTTTTTAATAACCATATTTAAAACTTTATAAACTAAAATATATAGCTTCCAGCAGACGCCCTACGCAAGTCGACTTACGCTAAAAGAGTAAAAGGGTGGTCACACTGGACTTCTCATTCCATTGACTTCCATTCAAACGCATGCGTCTGACCTAAAAAGTTTAATATTTCGCTGCGTTCCAAAGTTCAATTTTGGTGAACTCTGACCTGAGAATTTGCATTACGTGAAGATGTGTGACCAGTAAAAGATCAAGACGTCACAGCATGACCTCTTGGCTGAATTACATGAATGATATTTTTGCAGTAAAGTCCAGTACATTGTATATGTTTCACAGAGCATGACATCATATCACGACTGTTGCAGTGTCAAAAGAAATTTTCCATGCTCAAAGTCTAGTGTGACCGCAGCTTAACCCCTGATGTGGTGTATGACGTAGGATGTAGGAGTAACATAATCTACGATAATAAACCTCTCGCCGATCAAACAAATAGGGCTGGGCAACAAACTCAAGCTTCTCTTAAATCAAAATCCTCCGACATTTCTCTTTAAAAAATCTCGTTTTAGACTGTGTTTTGTTGTGCTCTATCCTCTGCGCTTCTGCGTTCGTCAATACGTCATGCGTCAGGTCAAGGGTTAATCTCGCAGTAAATCGAGCCGTCTGTCGGAAGCTAGTTATTTTAGTTTATAAAGTTTCAAATATCGCTTCACTTCAGAAGGCCTTTATTAACCCCCCGGAGTCGTATGGATTACTTTTATGATGGATGGATTCACTGCCATTATAAAGCTTGCATTTTTTTATATAACTCTGATTGTATTCGTCTGAAAGAAGAATGTCATATACACCTAGGATGGCTTGAGGGTGAGTAAATCATGGGATAATATTTATTTTTAGGTGAACTAACACTTTAAACCAGATTCAGGTAACCAGTTATATACATGTCAACCGTTTAACTTGCTTAGCAAAAGTGTCTTCTGTTGCTGAAACATAACCTATTTCACACTGGTCTTTATAGTGCCCCTTGTGGTAACAGTGTGTTTGAAACACAATGGAGTGCAATGATGCATGCAAGCTAAAAATGTTTGTTCATGGTTTGTTTTAGTCCTTACATTTGCAAAATGTGTTTACAAAATGATGATTACTAAACGCGAAATATGAAAATATATAATACAAGAAAATCTGTCCAATTTTGCCATCAAAATGTAAGATGTGCACACCATGAATAAGTTACCAGATTGGCAGTGAAGGTGTTTACATGCAGAAATTGGGGTGACAGCCAAAATATGTGCCATTTGGATTTTGACCAGTTATATGCAAAAGTCTGTTTGTTTTGACATCAAAACTGGTGAAAATCTCAAGCACATTTATGAATTTCAAAATATCATGTAAATGCAGCAGATTTTTTCATTGTGATCCCAAGACCCATATGTCTGAAGCACTTTATTCAAGTTAACAGAAATGTTTCTAGCTTTCATGTATGGTGTTTATGATATTTCCCTCGAAAAATTATATTGATCATTTTGCATGACCTTTGTTGGGTTATTTAGCATAATCAGTGTACAATAGCAGAATGCACTCATACTGGTTTGATACAATATAAGAGCTGTATAAATCCACTTGAACCGAACTGAAGCAGTTGAAATCTCAATAATATAATGGCTTTGGGCTCATCTGTCTGCTAAACTATGAAGTAACTTTCCTATTTTCACATTCTATAGGTATTTGCCATTCCCATTTTTACACACCTCCAGAGTTAAGAAAGCGTTTCCCACTGCGGACAGAAGGATACTTCTCTGCCAGTCGAGAATCTGGCCAGATGATTCCCTCAGCAGCGAACACCAGCTTATGATTGGTCTGCTGGAACTTTCTGAGAATCTCCTCAGGTCCACCAGCAAAGATGAGGTCATAACTGAAGAGGGAAAAGGAGAAGTAAATTGTTATCCTGGTCACCACGCTTCCCAACGGATCATCGCTTTTCATATTTAAGACATTATCAAGCAGTTGCACGAATGATGTTTGCTAATCCACGTCCAGTTTATTTAATCAGCTGTGTCTATTTTCACTGAACTGCTGGAAGGGAGTGGAGGGCATTTCTTAGACATTTTGATCTTCTATTTCAGACACTATTAATATGCCTGGTAACGTTAGTAACTATAAATGTCATCAGAGGACGTAAACTGTGAGGGAGGCACCATGGTTTCCTCTCGTCTGGGGAACACCTGTGCACACAAATCATTTCCCTTTTTCTATCATGACTTAAAATTCATCCTTGGAATATGTGACACAGCTTTAATGTGGCAAAATGGTCTCAACTACACTATTACTGTTAAAGATATTTCAGAGAAACCCTGAACTCTGATTTGCTAGCTATACATAAGGCTAGGTATTCACTGACGTACAGCCTTGAATGTTGTTATTCTAAACTTCTCTGAACTCTGAGCTGTTTAGGAGACCTGGAAATATGTGTAATTCCAGATATGGGTGTGTATAAATAGCTGCTTCAGAGTTCAGAGAGTTCTGCAATAAGGACTTGATTCGTTTTGAGGTGATTTATATAAATGACCCCTTGATAAAACGGCACTGCACGTGGCAGGTAAGCGTGAAGTTAACTTCAAATACTAATCTTTTTCTACTTTGTGATCATAATAAATCACTCAAAATTCTGTAGAGCACACCCAGACCTGCACAGCAAAAAACGAAACAAAAAAACCTCTCACCACACTTTCATTATAAATTGGTATGCTGTAATTTCCCTTGAATGATGGAGTTAAATAACAGGCAATTTATTATGGTTGATTTGCATAAATTGAGCAAAAAGCGACCATTTCTGCAAGAGCCTTGTTACCAAAATTCTTGAACAAATGACCGACCGTTTGCCTTCACACAGAGTCTTGCTGTTTCCCATTGAATTGGCAATGGTTCTGTAAAATTTCTCTTACTCAGGTGGGTGGAAAAGGATATGCATGTACACTTATGACACATTTGTTATAGTTGATGAAGCGCTATACTGTACATTTAGCCAGTTATTTTGTATTTATTTAGACTAGATATTTTGCTGGGCATCATTTACTTTAAATTACAGGTAATTACTAAGTACATACGTATAGTAAGTACTGAAGCAAAGTAAGTAGTAAGCATTTTATGGCAAATTAGAGTCTATTCACAGCTAGTCCCAGCATAGAGAATCTCTGGTATGTCGACAAGTATTTTTTACTGTCTAATAAATCTGATACCATTTATGGGACTTTCACACATGACTTGCTAACAAAGGTTATTAATCCTTAATACTTAATCCTGGGCTGTCTTGTTCCATGTTTCAAATTGTTCATATTTTTCCCAGTATTAGTAGCTGCCACGCAGTTTCGGGTTGTCACAGGCTTCATAAAGCAGTGCTAACCCACTTTCAAAATTTTAAGTGAAAGATTTTTTTGTCTTTTGACCAGATTTTTTAAAAAACGAAATGTTAACCTAGGATTTAGTGTGGTGAAAAAAAGTATTTTAACAGTACACCAGCTGTTCCTCTTTGCTAAGCATCTCAAACTTTTAAAGTTGTTCATGTTCCAGTTCATGATGTAACATCGGTTACACTTTATTTCAATAGTCCACTTTAGATATTCTACTAACTATAAGTAACTTTGCTCATTAACAAGTAACTCATTACTTTGCAACTACATGCCAACTAACCAACATGTCATTAGAGTATTAGTAGACTGTTAGGTTAAGGTTAATGTATTCTCGCGTAGCCAGACCTTCAGACTAACAGCAGAAGGCTCTATCGCAGCTTTCATTGGTCAAGGACCACCCAAGAGGACGTTTGATTGACATGTATCGCAACCAATCACAGTTTGTTTTGTTTCCGTGTCATGTTTAGGGGTGTGAAAATGTAAAGTCGATGTCCCTGCAATAACAGACCGGCGTGCGTCTATAAATTATTCATTCAAGAATGATGTGCAAATTTATTACAACAATGGAGCCACGGACTTCACATACTTGAAAATCACGGCATTTGTTTCTAGGCAGACTGTTAAAGAGCGCAACACACACATCTCACGGGCGTCCTGTAGAATTCAACCAATCAGATGACGACTTCAGTACTCCTGAAGTGTTTCCAGATAAGTGTCCGTGGGCGTGACGTCTGAGGCTGAGACTAAGGTTAGGGTTAGTAGAATAAGTTGACATGTACTTGCAAAGTTACCTATATTGAATAGAACATCTGTTGGGGGACCATCGGTCTACTAATACTCTAATGACTGGTAGTTGATCTTAGTTGCAAACTTACTTATAGTTAGTAGAATGTCTAAAGTGGACTATCAAAATAAATTGTAGCGTCTGAAAAGTTCTCAAAACCTGTACAAACCCATCAAACTACTGAAAGTAACCAGCTTCATTGCCAGATAAATATCATCCAACCATATTTTTTTTTTTCCCAACAGGCAACCATTCAATTGACAAGCACACCTACCTGTCCACAAACAAGACCACCAAGTCCTCTTGGTCAGCCAGAGACTCCATGGCTTCCTTCAGCAGTCGAACCTTTTGGCCTCCACCAATAGACCGACCCACATCGCCTCCCTTCCACTCCTCTCCCATTCCCAGCACCTGCATTAAGCATGTGTCAGTTCAAACATTGGCTCAGTCAACATACTAAAATCACATCACCATCCACCCGCATTCTATTAATGAGTTTAGAAATGAAGTGCCCATCAGGTGAGAAGCAGTGGTGGGTGAGAGAGAAATAAACCTTACCTTCACATTGAAGTTGAAGTAGTTTGCTGACTGAATGAAGCGGTGGAAGCCTTCCGTCTCCTCCGTTGCAACAGTAAGTACAAGCAGTTTTTCTGGTGACAGATACATAAATAAATGTAAATGTCTAGCGTAGAATCACTACAATTCCTGGGTTGTATTCCTCGAAAGCATAAAAATATTTAGGATTCTTGAAGTTTTCCAAAACACTTCCATTCAATAAAAATACTCTTTACCAAAATATATGTATATGTTGCTTTTTGCCTACAGTATGAAGTAGAGGGTATCTTATTACTCCAAACCAAACTACAACCAAACCTCAAACCTATGTCAACATTCGCAAGACTGATTCCCAAAGTTCAACCCCTCCTCTTGAGAGGATAAATGCAGAGTAAAGTTAAAATCACCATGATTTCAAATGGTTTTGGCAGGGCATGTTCCATAATGAGTATTAGTGTTACATATGATGGTGGTAACAGTGCTGATGGTTAGTTAGCAGAAGAAGGTCTTAAGTTTCTCAAGCACCCGCTACATTTCCGCTGGACATGCCAGTGAGAAGGTACTGACCCTCTAGTAGAGCAGTGTGGGAAAATAAATTCCAGACTGGGGTGTGAAGGGCTGGGTAACTTCAATCGTCCTTCATCTCTTGGTTTGAAAAACAGCCCCAGAGAAATCTTAAGAAAACTTAAGAGTAAGGAACAGGATGTGTGTACGTCAGCTGTAACGCTGTAACACAGTGTTTTACAGCTGTACTGATTGCAAACAAATGACAAGCATGTATAGAATAAAACCTTGATTGTTCTTGCACATGATTGTGTGCCCTTCGGAAAACTGCTTCAGTGCTTTGATTTACATTTAAAAGCCATGTCCACAGTCATGTCACATTGTATTTGCGGTTCAGGTGATTGGCTTAAAAAACAGGTATAAAGAACTAAGTGCCCATGATGAGCAAAGGTGGCACAATGCTCGTCTTTGCAGAATGAAATGGATTAGAAGAAACTATTTGAGTTAGCATACTAGGGGTCAGATTTACTAACAGCTTGCGCCAGCGCAAACCTTGTTTTGGTGTTAAACACTACTGTCAGGATTTACTAAAGACAATGAAAAAGTAGACAGTCATTTTTTCAGCTGAACTTATGTATTTGTAGAAGTTTCCCTTTCAGATGCTAAATTTATGGGATTAGAGTATTTATAAGGGATCATGCAAGGTGATTTACTAAGGTTTCAGCTTGTCAGTTTACTGGTATTTGTGCCATTATTTAACGCCCATAAAACGAATCTTAAACCAGACATGAGCTGCTCTTAGTAGATTGCGCTGGTCATTATTATTCAATTATTTAAAAATAATTTTACATTTTTTAAAATCATCTTTCATTTTCACATCATCAGTAGATCATGCTCCACTCCCATCAACACTTTTATGGGATTGCACTTTCACGCTAATTTGCCCTGTTTAGTAAATCTGGCCCTTGGCCTTCAAAAGTTACTGTCACTTTTTGACTACCAAAAAACTGCACTTAAAATACTTTCTCTACGGTATGAACAACGTTGGTGGGTTTCTAAATATCTCTGGTGAAAATCGAGTTTAATGGAAAGTCACAACTGGTCAGTGCATTTGCCTCGTTCATTTCGGAATGGAACACATTATTACACATTTAGCAATAAAATAAGGAGTTATGGCAGGAGCAACAGGATTTCTCACCTCATGAAATGGCTCAACTGAACCATTTGAGAATAGTACTAGTACTCCATATGTGCTGAGTCAAGAATGGAAATGTAATATCAACAAACAATAGTACCTAAAAAAATCCTAACTATAATTTGATTTCTGAACATTTAGGGCCAGATTTACTATCAGCTTACATCAGTGCAAACATTATTTTGGTGTTAAAAAGCTACTGTCAGGATTTACTAAAGACTATTTTACTATTTACTAAAATTAGCACTGAAAAAGGCATGGACCGAGTTATTTTTGTGGCTGACCTTATTGCGTATGCTTTTATAGGAGTTTCCCTTTCAGACACAAAATGTATGGGTGGAGAGTCTTTTAATGAATCAGGCAAAGTGATTTACTAAGGTTTGAGCTTGTCAATTTACTGGTGTTTGCGGCATTATTTATCGCCCACAAATGCACATCGTAACCCAGACGCTAATTTGCACTGCTCTTGGTATATTGCGTTGGTCATTATGGAAATGATCCGGCTGAGTCTGTGTTCTTTAATTTGCGTGTCATCAGTAGATCATGTGCAGAACTTTTCACTCCTATCGGCACTTTTTTGGTATTGCGCTCTCACGCTAATTTGCCCTGTTTGGTAAATCTGGCCCTTAAAGTCTACATGAAATCAAAATTGACCCTATTCATTTATTTTTGTAAATTAAGTAAAGTTCCTAAACATAATTTCAGGAGGAGTGAACCCATCTAATATTTCAATTAACTTCTGGAGCTCACCTTGCTCTGGCATCAGCTGTTTTAGCATCCCTCCACCTCCCTAACCCCACTAACTTAATTTTGCTACCAGATTCAGACTCATCTTCCAAGCATTAATAGTCCCACTGGGGGGTATATCTAAGCTCGAGTTGAAGCTGCTTCCTCGAGCCCCAAGCCAAATACGCTTACCCTTAATAGCTTAAAGATTATATGGGCAAACAAGCTTGTGAAATGTTTGTTTGTAATATAATCAGTCACATGGCTTTACGGCTCAAGTGATTGGCTCAAAAAAAACAACAACAACAAAAAAAGTCTTCAAAACTGAGAAAAGATGCCAGCCTCTAGGCACATAATTCCAGCGGGTTGTGTACCATCTGAGTAACTGGCATTGAAATGAATGGAAATGACAACAGATAGCTCTCTCCAGGTCTATTGATTACAGTGTGGTACTTTCAGCAGATTTTACCATATTAAAGCCAAGGAGAGAAAATTCCACAGAATTCCCTCCACAGTCACAACTCAAAAGTGAGAAAAAGTGCAAAGCTTCTATGGAAGCATAAATAAAGTACAAGTCAATGTATAAGAAAAGAGCCAAAATATTCTGAAGAACAAAATACAATCAGTGGGGACTTCTCAAGAAAAGGCTAAAAGCCCTGGAGACAGAAAAGCATTGTTTTTTTGTTTTTTAACTGAACCATGATCCCTCTAATTCCTTTCTAAGTTCCAGACAGAAAGGCCCGTTTCATCTCACATACATTAGCTATATGATGTTCTGTAACATGCATTAAATGTTTAATCCGGATGCTTAGACGGTAATGTTATATCCAACAGAAGGCCACTGGAGTCAAGCTGGTCACGCCATGTGCACACGGCATCCTATTGCGTCTATTGAGCCTCATTGTCTGAGAAAGCCCCTTTCTAAGAGCAGGTTAAGTTTAAAGTAACAGCTGGGGAAATCTATACAATGAAACTGTCAGGACTACTACTCGTGATGAAATATGATATCTTCTAGGCTTCCTCTAGTTTTTGTTCAGTGGTTACGTCAGCCTTAAACATGGGTCATGTTAAAGAAAATCTGAAGGGTCTTTAATCATTGTACACTCCCATGCACTTTATCTCAGTTATTTCTCCTAGACAGCAACCAGATTAATAACAAATGGTTTTAGGGGTCTTCAGCATCTCCTCAGTTTCAGAAAAGATATGCTCAGATGTGCCAAAATGCCAAGTCTTCCATGAACTCGAAAACCTTATAGCTAAGATGGCCACATTAATTTTATAGTTCCATACATTTTCTGGTAACACTTTAGGATACTGTTCCGTCATTAATGGATAACTACACATGAACAAGTGAGTAATGCAGTATTAACACTCTAGTAACTACTATTAACTAACAAGAAACTCTGATTAATAAATTAGTAATAGCACTTAGTCAAATGTGGTACTTCACTATTAGCTAATCAATAACTACCATTTTTTTTCATACCTCTCAGAGGACTACTAAGAACTACTATATACAGGTTCATAATTAACACGGGTAATGCATAATGTATAATTAATTCTAAAGTGAAGATCATGGTAACCGACTAGTAATGACTCAAGTGTTACTACATCCTACAGAAGGAATTACTGATTATTTGGATCAATATGAAAAACATAATTCCGTAGTAATTACTGAAGTCTCTGTAAACTTTTGAGGTTTTTGTAAGGTTTTGGATACTAATGATGACTCAAGTGTTACTACATACTTCTATAGGAATTACTAATAATTCGGATCAGTATTCTAAAGTTAAGATTATGATAACCCACTAGTAATTACTTAAGTGTTACTATCCAAAACCTTACAAACCTCAAAAGCTTACAATGATTTCAGTAATTACTACAGTGGTGTTATGTTTTTCACTTTAGAATACTGATACAAATAATTAGTAATTTCTTTAGAATGATGTAGTAACACTTGAGCCATTACTAGTGGGTTACCATTAACTTCACTTTGGAATAAATGATATATTATGCATTATTCATGTTAATAATGAACCTGTATATAGTAGTCCTCTGGGAGTTATGAAAAATAGTAGTTATTGATTAGCTAATAGTGAACTACCACATATAACTGAGCACTATTACTTACTAATTTGTTAATTAGTTTCTTGTTAGTTAATAGTAGTTACTAGAGTGTTAATACTGCATTACTCATTTGTTCCTGTGTAGTTATCCATTAATGACGGAACAGTATTCTAAAGTGTTACCCATATTTTTACTGTATCCCAGCAAGTGTCTCGGTTGTCTCTATTTTGATTTCTCTTATGGGATTTTAGGATAATTATCTAAGTTATATTTCAGTGAAGTATCAGTTTTGGCAAAGATCTACATTAAATCTGTAGAGCTTTGAAAGAGCAACCACTGAAAAACACCATTTTCCTGTGGGATTTGTAAATCACGGATCAATCAATGATTGCTTGTTTAACCAAGATATACTGAGCTATGTATCTTGTTTGGGATCGACATCTAAATGTCATTATAGTGGATGTCTTTCATTCACGTATACTTCATGCTTTGCCAATCCAGAATTTATTACACTGGGACTGTGCCGGCATGGATCTTTCAATGTTTTCCCCTTGTACTTAAAATAAACTTTCACAATAATCAATTTCTGTGTATAATCGATCACAACAAAATATCCATCTGACTCTATTCCATTCTGGCTATACAGATAAAAAAAAAAAAAAAAATTCACACCAGAAAAGAATCTGGAGGCTATATCCCACCATGTCTTGAAACATTTGCATAATGGATGAGCGATCGGGGGTGGATTGTTACATAACGGCGATCGGGGGTGGATTGTTACATTCTCTTTCTGTAGTCTTCCGCTAAGGCCAACAAATAAACATCAATTGATTTGACCCACAAGTGACCTTACCCTGATCCCTTTAAGACAACAGCAAGTAGTAGCCGACAATGTGCATGCTAGCCACTGTTTTCCTGAGAGATCACAAGTCCAGCTCACCAAACTTGGAGACAATCAGTTGCACTGGCTATAAATACAACAAGTATGTGATGACGCACAACTCCTGCTGTGATGGTCGAATGGCACCGCCTGCCGTGATGTGAAGATAAGCAGGTGACTTAAACTTTCCACTCAGCTCAAATAAGATTTCACAGGAAGATCTGTCTTTTGTCTTGTACCACTGCTGTTGTCAACTTATTTTGGGTAGCTGTTTTTACATTGACATGCGGTTGCAAAGGTGTTCTGGGTGGTTGATTGGGTACAAGGATGGGCAGATTCAGTCCTGGAGGGACACTGTTCTGTAGAGTTTATCTCCAACCATGATAAAACTCACCTGCCTGTAGCTTTCTAGTAATCATAAAGATGATGATTAGCTTGTTCAGGTGTGTTTGATTTGGGTTGGAGCTAAACTCTGCAGGGGTGCATTTCCTAAATGCATAGTTCGAACGAACATTTGCAAACAGCATCGCAAACTTGTGTGGTTGCAATGACAGCTCTTGACCATAACATGTGGACTTAATAAATCCTTATCTTGAGCAAAATAAGCAAGCTGACATTCAAGAACGAGCTTATGATTGAATCTGGAAATAAAACAAAATGACTGAGAAAAATGAGAATTACTCCTCAGATACCATGTCCATAATTTGTAGCAAAAAATCGCAAACTAATTAATTAAAAGCAGTTATTACTCCACCCCCTGCGTGACATCATTAACCAGCGTGGTGGAACGATTTTCAACGATACGGTTTCGATTTCTTCAACGATGCAACGTACTATGGTAGTCAAGCAGTGAGTTACGTCGTTGTACGGGAAACACACCCCAGGATAGTGGCCCTCTAGGACCAAAGTTGCCCATTCCTGTGCTAGGTGGTTGCTAGGGTCTTCTAGGTGGAGATATATTGTTCTAGGCGGTTGCTAGGGTTTGGGTGGTTGACAGGGTGTTTCTCAGTTGTTGCTAGGTTGTTCTGGATGGTTGCTTATTGGCTGGGCAAAAATTAAAGTTTGATCAATTTAAAAAATAAATATCAGATTGTGACCATTTTATAAGATTTAAGCACCTACATACATACCTACCTACAATTATACTTAAGGTCTCGTCACATTAACCATTGTTCAGCGAATTTTCATGGTTAAAATCCAGTAATTTCAGCAAGGAATCAAATATGTGATGAGAATTTGAGGGTGAGAGATTTTCCAACAGACTTCCCATCAGGTTCAGTTTGGTCACATGGATTTGCTACATTGACCAACAGAAAGCTAGTAAAAAAAAAAAAAAAAAAAAAGAAAAAAAAAAGAAGTGATTTCTGTGTGAACTGTGCTTCCTTCATCCCTTTACTAATGACAATACCAAGCAAGCAATTTTGCATTTAAAAAACATCTAATAGGCGTCCAAACACAGCACTATAGACGTCTAACCATAGCCCAAGAATATACTAGTCATCTAGAACATGAACATGTCAAAGAAATGATCATAATCACTGTTGACTTTGCTTACATGATGGAATATCTTACATCTCGCAAGTTATTTTGGCAAAAAAATACATGTAACCAAATTCAAGGTTATTTTGGCTAGAAGTGGGTTACTCATAACCGGACTATATTGGGTATATAGTTAACCAAGATGGGGAAATGATGGCTATTATTTGCTGGGTAGATGTTGGACTTTTTTAGAGTCAGGGGTTTCGATAAATATTCCAAGCAATAGTAGTAGTAATAGTGATACTTATTAAAATAAACTTCCAATCCATTAAATGTAATTTCCAACTTATGGGCATGATTTCATAGCCTAAAAATCTAGACGCACCCTAGTGGCAGCAAATCTAATTAGCCGTGAATGTAGTCTAGCAACTCTCGGTAGACCTGCGAGGTGGAAAAACCAAACTCTGGTCAGGCCAATCAGATTGTGTATAGAGTTGGTGGGTGGGCTTAACATAATGACGGCAGAGTTGCCGAGGTTCCGCGTGCTACTTAAAAACAAAGAAGCTGGCGAACAGCGGCCTTTCGAATCGGCTTTGGCAGTGACTCTGGGAGACTTGTTATTAAACTTTTCTTTGAGAAAAGAACAAAGAACGGCACTGAAGTCATTCTTAAGAAAGGAAGATGTGTTTGGAGTTTTGCGGACCAGATATGGCGAAAGTTTAATCGACTAGCTTGGCTTCACCTTCTTCGTTGCTCTGGTTGGTTGTAGCGCTATCCTATTGCGTGCAGAGGGAATTTGAAAGACAACCGTTTATCCCGCCTCTCGGATTGAGCCCTGCCAATGGTGAGTTCCCAGACCCAACATCTTGATGTGGGTCTGGTTTATCAGGCTAATGGTTTCACAGACTGGGCTTAGATTAAGCCAGGACTAGGCCTTAGTTCAATTCAGACATTTAAGTAGCTTTAATAAACGTGCCTTAGAAAAAAAACATTAATGGTGTGTATGAGACAAAACACTGACACATTTTAAGATATGTCAGCGCAAGTTGCTTTCAGTTAAAACAGCTCAAATATAGTCTGGGACTAGGCTTAAGCCTTGTCTGTGAAACCGGGGGATGAGATGATAAAATGTGCTGTTGAAATATTAATCTTGACATGCCTGCCATATGGCGCTTCACAGGAACTGAGCAGAAGATGTGCTTAGTGGTTCTAAAGTATCTTCTCAAAGACACCACAGTGTAATCACTTAAAGCAGCTGTGATTAAAATTAATGCACTGTATCGAGATGTATTTTCCAAGATTCATGTATCCTACATGTAAAACAGTACAAATAACAAAACCAGAAGAATCATATTATGGGAGTGTGCACCCTGTAGGGCAATAATGTGTGTTAATGGAGTCCACAGATAGTGCTTAATGTAGTGCAGGCAGACATTCAGTGTAGACAGAGAGGTCACTGTCCAACACTCCAAAGAATTTCATTTTCCGCTCCTTTATGTAGGAACACTGTTTTTAGAGCAAAAAAATAATAATTTGCGGAAAAAGCGGCGTGGACTTTTAAAAGATGGCTATTTTGAATGTAGTACATAGTCTGGGCTGACTTGAGGAGACAGTGTTTGACAGATCGGTGTGAACTGCTGAGGTCCAGAGGAATGCTGCTTCAGACAGGCAAGCTGTTTCTTTTCTCAGTGTGGTGCTTTAAAATTGTTCCTGCGCACAGTCCGCGGCTGTCTGTGTAAACTTTCACAATGCACTGGAAGGTCACCGTAATACACTCAGAACTTCTACCACATAGAACAATCAAGTCTCAGTGGGAGAGTCAGAGTCCAATATTAAGCAAAAGACTGCCCCTTAAAGTAACTATTTCTCAACTAAATGACTGGGAAACTAGAGAACGCACTTTGTTTTCTCTGTGGCCCTCTCAGCTTATCTTCTAAGTAATCCTTGAGGCTCTGGAGACGAAGTTTGTTTAAGAAAGCGCTCAGTCTACAATAACATGGCCTTTCACACTTTTTTTGGTCAGCTCTCTGGTGGCTTGACATACATCAGGTGGGTAAATCATACTGGGGGAATGAACTAAGAATGAATTGTTCTTGCATGGTGTTATTGCCCATCTGGTAAGGTGTGGAGTTCTGAGTGCTTGGTTGTGGACACAGCATGACACAGACTACCTATTTATCTGGGACTGTGCGGCATCACCCCACGACCACCATCCAGGCATTTAAATGGACTCTTTATAATGCTGAAAGTTCTACACAGCGCATCTGCATTAATGATAATGCTCTTCACCATCATTGTATCATTATTTGATAAATTAGTGATGCCATGAGCAATACAAAATTTTCAGCAGGTGTTAATAATGCAACGCTATATTGCTGCAAGAAAAAGCAGAAGACATGAATTTGCCCATTATGTTTTACACGTTTTTGTGCCTGTTAAGGCCTTATTTGAAAAGCGAATACCGTATATACCCGAATATAAGACGACCCTGAATATAAGTCGACCCCCCCCCATTTTCCAGACTTATTTTTGGGGAAAAAAGGTGCTCACCAACTCCGAACATTGCATTCTGTGACTCCAAATTTTTTGGCAGCTTTGCAATTATTAGATGATTCTGCCTCATTCACGACCAGAAGTTTAAAGTTGGTGTCATAACTGTTTTGAACGTGTTGGTTTATTTGACCAACTTTTGAAGCTCTTTTCTCAAAATGATCTCTTGACTTCTCCATGGCGGCACTTTACTGTTTATTTAATTCATAACACTGTCACTAATTACGCAGCCTATCGTGTTGGCGCCCTCTACTGTTTCCCCCTGCTTTCTCCCTTTCCCCCCGTGATTTTGTCTATATCGCGAACATAAGACGACCCCCCATTTTTCTGCCTATTTTTAGGACACAAACCTAGTCTTATATTTGAGTACATACGGTAATACAATCATGCAAATAATGTGGGGAAAAATGCAGTGCACTATTCAAAAGTACAACACCATTTTTGTCTATTAAAAGTATACCTAAATGAAAGTTATTTTAAATATGGCAGCAGCTATTTGAGTGTAAAGTGTATAAATGGAAATAGGAACTAGATTATATTTACATTAAGTGGAAATAGCATATTTTCTTAGCGATAGATGCCATTTACACCAAGTTAAAATAGTGATAGATTCTATTTACACTATGTAAAAATAGCAGTAGGCATGTTTTCTTTGCAATAAGTGTAAATAGCAGTTAGATGCTATGTATGTGGCAGATACTCTTTGCTACATTTACATTACATTTACAACTATTTACATTAAGCAATAAGCAATAATAATAGAGTGTTAAAGATTATATTTATTAAAATTATTAAATGGATGCCACCTTATTGTGAAAATAAAGCCCTCCCTACACCTACCCCTACCCCTAACCGATAAATACTGTATTATTAAACACGTTAGACACTTTATTTCCACTTTTCGAATATTTTCTTCATTTATATTGAAAAATAAATGCCTTTACGATCTGATATGTGATGGAAAAAGGGAGTAGAAGAAAAGGCAGATTTGAACTCTTGGTCGATTTGCATCTAAACTTTCTGCCACATGCCTTAACCCAACACCATGGCCACTGTTGGCAATCCAGCGTCTTCTGTAATTTTGTCGGGCCCAACTCCAGGGCGTAGAATTAGCCAACAAGGCAGGCTATTTTCACTTAGTGTAATTAGACATTAACTTTATGGCAATCTTCTTTCAAAAAAACAAACACAAAAACAAACAAACACATTTTTGCATTGTGCAAGTCACTTTGTTGAATAACCCTTTATATTGCCTGTATGATTTTTTTTTATTGTTGTTGTCTCATTTAAAATTAAAGTCAAAGGCCTGGTTTCACAGACACACCTTAGATTAAGCATTAGGGATTAAATTAAAACGAGGCCTTAGTTGTCATAAAAATTAGGCCTTAGTTCAACTAGGACATTTAAGTAGCTTTTATAAATGTGTGTTAGAAAAAAACAAAACAACAACGTTACTGGTGTGCATCTTGAGACAAAACAATGACACTGACATACACTATATTGGCAAAAGTATTGGGACACCCCTGCAAATCATTGAATTCAGGTGTCCAATCACTTCCATGGCCACAGGTGTATAAATCAAGCACTAGGAATGCAGACACTTCTACAAACATTTGTGAAAGAATGGGTCGCTCTCAGGAGCTCAGTGAACTCAAGCGTGGTACCGTGATAGGTTGCCAGCTGTGCAACAAGTCCATTCATGAAATTTCTTCAGTACTAAATATTCCACGGTCAACTGTTAGTGGTATAGAAAAGTTGAAGCAATTGGGAACAACAGCAACTCAGCCATGAAGTGGTAGGCCACGTAAAATCACAGAACGGGTCAACGCATGCTGAGGTGCACAGTGCACAGAAGTCAGAGTCAAGAGCTACAGACCTCCAAACTTTGTGTGGCCTTCAGATTAGCTCAAGAACAGTGCGTAGAGAGCTTCATGGAATGGGTTTCCATGGCCGAGCAGCTCATCCAAGCCTTACATTACCAAGTGCAATGCAAAGCGGCGGACACAGTGGTGTAAAGCATGCCACCACTGGACTCACTGTGTTCTCTGAAGTGACACAAAGCGTCGGTCCATAAAGACATAGATGAGCGAGTTTGGTGTGGAGAAACTTGACTGGCCTGCGAGAGTCCTGACCTCAACCTGATAGAACACATTTGGGATCAGTGCCTGACCTCACAAATGCACTTCAAGAAGAATGGTCAAAAATTCCCATAAACACACGCCTAAACTTTGTGGAAAGCCTTCCCAGAAGAGTTGAAGCTGTTGTAGCTGCAAAGGGTGGACCAACTCCATATTAAACCCTACGGATTAAGAATGGGATGTCATTAAAGTTCATGTGCATGTAAAGGTAGACGTCCCAAAACGTTTGGCAATATAGTGTATTTTAAGATATGTCAGTGCAAGTTGCTTTCAGTTAAAACAGCTCAAACATGTATTTTAGTTTGGGACTAGGCAATCTTGCATTTTTGTGTCCTTGATGGAAATGCTTAATGCCAGATTACTCCAGGGGGATTGTCCTTACAATTGTTGCACTATAAATGGGCTTTTGTAAAAGTAAATGATAATGTTATCATAATAGAAAATGTTTATCAGCCCATTAACTGCAATAAATCTGCAGTCTGACTGAGTTCAAAGTAACACAAACATTAGCATGCCATCAATGCGACAGAATCTTTTTTTTTCCATTTCCACATTGTTTTAATCTCTTTTCCATCATACTGTGAAGAAAACTGGCCAACCAATAATATTTGCACTTTTGGCGCATTAGTCTGAAAATTGTGTGCAGACCAAATTACTAAAAATTATAATTTTAATCAAAATTACTAAAAAGTTATAAAACATATATTAAAAATATTAACAAATGATACTAAAGTAACACTGGTTGCACAAGATTAGAACACTGATCAGCAGCTACTATTTTTAGGAGTTAGCAATGCAGTATTATTAAACCTATTCTGCTATAAAATTTATAGAATTACCAACATCAACTAAATGATCTATTTCTAAAAAGGAAGCCAGTTTTAATAAGAACACTGAGTAACGACAGCAAATAAGACAGAGGTGATCTCACTCCAGGCAGCTCTAGGAAACACTACTGAGTCATATAACTGACCTCATTAAGCAGTCTGATCCCTCAACAGCCAGACTTTACCACAGCAACCATTCATTTACATCGTAAGTACGTCACTGTGTTTCTCCAACAGACCAGCACTTCCGAATTGGTGTAGGGAGCACCCTGTTCTGCCCGCTTTACATGAGCATGTTAGGGCAAACCCAACCAAAATCACCAGAATCAACTGCCAGAACATATATACACGCAAGTATCTAGAGGTCAGACTTACGGCTCATTACACTGTGAGAAAAAAAAGGGCCAACGTCAGATCGGAAGAATTTTAATGTAACCACAGGTAGCTGTGACTCGACAACGAGATACTTGTTTATAAACACAGACTAATCTCTGTGCCTGTAGCCAGGTGACTGCCAAATGTGTTATCACTTAGGGATCAGAAACCAAATTTGAAAGCTGGGGGCAAAACAAACTAGGGGGAAACGGGTGGTGGGGTGATTGTAGACAGACATTATTTCAGCTGTCCGCAACTTAAAATAGAAAAACTTTCTCTCTTGGGTCCTGGAAATTTCCTTGATTGTTTAAACACACCCCCATGTCTACAACCCAAGAATCTTGTAGTACACTGGCAGAGGGGGCTTCGAATGCACCCCTCAGCTGTAAATGCCTCTAGAATGGAACATTGCATGACATCAGCAGCATCTGGATTAACATGGGCTTGCCCACAATAGTTCGGCTGGGGCTTTAACTTACCAGTAACTCTTATTTATTTTTCCTTGGCTGGAAAAACAATCACAAATATGGAGAACAGAGGATATTTGGTTAACGTCACCAAAATTGCGCCTTCTGTGACCTAATGCTCACAATTACTGTGGTCACTTCCTGTGCTAAGCTGAACTGAGTTAAGCGTTGCCGTGGAGTTGGAATGTTGTGTTGGCCAGAGCAATTAAACAAGCCAAACAGAGGAGCAGCTTCTGTTTGATTCTGGAAACCCTCGTAACTTTGAGATTGAAGACCGCACACAGTTATAGGACTTGGAAAAGGATATTAAATACAAAGGAAAGCATCACTATTGCTTATTCTTAGAGTTTGTCTGTATGCATGCTAAGCATTTGAGTCAAGAATAAAGTATACTTTGGGATTTATGATGTATGTCCTTTCAGTGCAGCTCAAAATTCAGTCAATCAATTTAAACAATATAATGCACTTTTGTTAACTCAACCAGTCTAGTGAAATATAGTAATATACAAACCATGACTAGCTGCCGTCCAGCTCCTCATTTGCATAAAGTTGAGCTTTTCTTAACTATTGGACTTTTTGCTTGGTTCTCATAGGAATTAACTGAAAATGCCAACACTGTTCCACTCGCTCCACACCAGTGGAGGTTAGGGGTCTGCTCAAACTTTGATGAGCAACTAATTTCACACTACATGGTACAGACATGAATGATATCTCAAAATGTAATGGCTTCTTACGGAGATGTACACAGGGCCAGCCCTGACCAATTTGCTGCCCTGGGCAAAATTTTACCTGGTGCCTCTTGCCAGCCAATTCCACCATTGATCATTGAGTTCATACAAGCTGATAATGGAGAAACCTATACAAAAGTAGCACCCAAGCCACTTTATACACTTTTTTACTTTAAACACATATAGCAAGAGTAATTACATCTAGCATTCATGCATAAGACATGTAATCATTGAGCCCTTCTCTGGCATAGTACTGCTTTTTGGTAAATGTAGATGGCAGAAATCTTCCACTAAATTATGGCACATTATTCATGTTATCACTATGAATTAAATCGAGAAATTAAGATCTTTTTAATTTTAAAAGTAAATTTTACATAAAATGTTGCTATTTTAAGGTGAAAACAACTGATATTAACTCCAAAATAACCAATGCTATTGTCTACTATGCAATTAGATAAATGGTTCATTCAATGCATCACATTAACCCCAGTCTTTATCCCCCTTTTTCTTCCTCTTCTCTTCTTCTTCCCTGGGCACCAGATGGCTTCAAAGCCCATTTACCACCGAAATTACCCGGAACAATTTGACCCAGGAAGACCTGCTGCTGTCCGCGTTTCCATTGTGGTCTAAAGCACCGTGAAGATTAGTCCGGTGATGTACGACTGTGTGCGACTTTCCAGTTCCCGCTGGATTTCGTCCTCCGGATATATGCTTAATAAAGCCTGAACCTCGTCGTCGGTCCATCAGTCGTATTTTTTAAACTTCATTGTTGATTCGAATAGCAAACAACTCTTAGTGAGTGCAACGCAACAGACTTTTAAAAATGGTGGTTGAAATAAAATGTTGTGTGAACCAATCAGCATGTTCAGCACCCAAGCCCCACCCCCAAAAGTTCCTAAACTTTGATAAAAGTGTGTGTGTGTGGGGGGGGATTCATATCCAGAACTTTAGACCCTGGTTCATGCGGTCGAAACACACAAAACACACAATTTGGGATGAGTACCATCCCAAATTGTGGTGGAAATGCAGCTTAATCATTGATTTTTCATGTGTCATGTGAATTCGGCCATCCGTCATGATCAGGTAATTAAAGTTTGTAAGTGTGTTCCACTTGAAGTGGCACTATGCAGAACGATCCGTGTATGACATCAAAGTATCACAAGAGCCATTAGACAGACAGTTCTATATGCTTTCGAAACTCGAACTGCTCTCGCAGTACTTTCATGATATATACTGATTGGTCTGCTAGTGCCACTAAAGTCGAACACACCTACAAACTTAAGCTTGGGCACCCCTTCGGGCCAATCACAGTTAGTTTTTTTTTCCGTGTCATGTTTAGGGGCATGAGAATGTAAATTATTTAATTATTTATAAAGTCATTTAATTATGTCATCCGGGTATCGCTGACTCACTCTCGTTTCATACGAACACAGCTGCTGCCATTTTGCAACACTGTTTTGTACACTGTAATCGACTATAAGATAACCAACAGGTATGATTTTAAAACATTTTCATCTCAAATCAATATCTCTTCTCCCCAAAATTATTTATGTGCTAAAATACTGTGTAGTAAGTGGTATGACTGTACCGTATCCCTTACATGTCCGTCTAGTTTGAACTTGCTGCTTGCTAGCAACTGCTCTCTCTGTGAAAGCTTTGTTTAAAGAGCAATAAAATATTTAGACTTAGATCAATATTTCATGTCTAATTATTTACTTATCTGGCAAGTAGCCATGTAATAAGCAGGATAATGTACATCCAGTTGGTTGTTGTCGCAGATGAAGCCCCTTCAGGGTGATGCAAGTCCTGATCACCCTGTCAGGGTTTATTCTGTCAGGGTTATATCCTTACTTAATGGATAAAGCTGGTGTAAAATCTGAACAGGCTTCCAATGAAGGAGGGAATGACCAGAATATAATAAATCCAACCAAAGAACATTCTGTGTTTTCATCTCTGAAATGGTTCTTAGCCAGATGAACTGGCTCCACACCAGTCCATACACTGTCAAAGAAAATGTCTAAAAATTGCACCTTTAGGGGTAAAACAGCTTGTCACTGGGGCAGTATCCTTAAAAGGAAAACTTTGTACCCCTAAAAGGTGCCTTAGTACCTTAGATATGTACCCAAAGGCAGGGCCGTAACCACCATAGGCATTGAGGGGAACAAGTCCCCCCAATAAGTGGAAATGGCCAAATTGACCCCCCAATATGTGATATTTCTTAATGTTCTTCTCCATTACGTACCACTCTGTTTGTTGTTTGTTGGCAAACCGTTTAAAAAGTTAAATTTTTAGGCTGATCTGCCTGAGTGCTCTAACAGCGTTCGTCAGGGATAAAAAATGATGGCCAATCAGATCAAAGAAGGCGGGGCTTAATGTTGACGAAAGATGAGTGTGAATTTCCAATGCGACGCTTTTAGTTTATACAGTGAAAGAGTGTGTGCATGGCTAGATATAAATAGCTAAATGTTTAATATTTAAAAACTGTTTTACGATAGATGTCTAACGACCCACAGTAACATACAGTGATGCAAACTACTCAACTTTTTTATGTAATTTCGTGGATAAAAATATGCTATCATTTAAATGATGTCATTCATAACTGAATGTAATGTTTTTTTTTTGTTGTTTTTTACATATTAGACATTCAAATGTTGAATGTGTGCATATTTTTCAATAAAATATTATTTGCAAAGAGTTTAAATGGATTACTTCACAAATATATAGGCTATAATTACTTATTTTACCATTCATATTTCTTTATTCCCCTAAAGGTGCAGAGTGTGAATTTTAGCGGCTCACCCCTCCCTTTTGAGGAACATAGAGAAGCTACAGGGGTCGACACAGGACAAAAATGTTGTCGTCGGAGAGAGCAGAGAGTGACTAACACTCTGTAGAGCAGTTTGTCCATTTAGGGCTACTGTAGAAACATGGCGGCGCAAAATGGCGATTTCACAGTAAGGGGACTGGTAGATAGAAATGGCTCATTCTAAAGTAATAAAAACATAACGGTTCATTATGTAAGGTCTTTATAGACCACTGAAAACATAGTTATGTATATTATATTGCATTTCTGTCAATAGATCCTCATAAATACTACACACCACCTTTTAATCCTTTAATTACTTAATTTCTTTAAATAAAAAGACCACCCCTTAGGTAAACTTAACTTTGGTCCCCAATGTTCAAGACATGGTTACAGTGTTGCCCTAAGGTACTACTATTAACGTTAACAGGTAAATAATGTCCCAGTGACAAGCTATTGTACCCCTAAAGGTACAATTTTTGCACAGTGTTTTTTTTTTTTTTTTTTTTTTTCTGAGAATGATTGTGTAATGAATAAAACTTGTCAAAAGATATAAAGTACAGTAATGTATTTTACTGTAATAGTCACTTTAACATGCTGCTGAAGGCTGATGTCTTATGTGTTGTCTATGGGAACAGACATGATGAAGTGTCCCTCAGAGCTCGTAGCTGATCAAATAAAAGTCAACAGAAATGGTAATTTCTGCCAAATCTGAGCAGCTGCCTACAAAACCGAAACAAAGAAAAAATAAAAACAGAGACTAGAGGCCTCAAGGTTATAGCACAAAGTTTGGATTTGACTATACAACTGTATTTATTTTATGTGTCTTTTGGCTCGGACAGTCATTTAACGATTTGACAAACACAGCCGCCATCCATCTAAACTGCTTATACAAAACCAAACTTCTTTAATCAAGTGTGTGGTTGACTGACACCATGTTGCACAAGGCCAATTACAGGCTTGAGCTGCCAGGTGCAGCAGTCAACACTATAGACTAGCATATATGTTCTCTTTTACTGGGACTCGGAAGTCGTAAATCTCACACTCATAGTTCAACTCATAGGGCAGTATTTCATGTAGGGTTCACAGCGGGCGAAACGTAGGTGGACATTGAAAACTCACAGACGGTGTTAGTTCCCCTACAGGCATTTATGTAGAGATGACATCTAGAGTCATGGACCCGACTTAAACGTTTGAGTTTCTGGGCTGTGCAGGATGACGGATGGGTTTTCAGACTGCGGTGATGTCATGCCGCAAACACCAGAGGTTTCCTGTGCTGTTCACTCCCTTTCTGTCTACATAAAGCCATGTACTTTTCTTTCTATATCTTCCCCTGTGTTTAGGATAGTATGCGTCATCTAGATACTGGTAACTGTTAATGACTGCAGCTTAATTACTATGTGCTAAGGTACGGAAAAACCTCAAATCAGGGACAATTAAGAGACCAATTTAGATTTTAACCTGCTGTGCATCTTAAATTTGGAAATTTACAGCCAGATTTCTTGAGGTCGGTATGTGTCAGTGGTTTAACCAACAGCATATGAAATGTGGTACAGTTAAAAGTCAACATGGTCAAAATTTACATTTATTATGTCCATGGTCTTATTTTGTGTGATTCATCTGTGGATGTCACAAAATCGAAAAAAAAATTTTTGTAAACTTGCTTCGCTTCTTAAACGGCTTTCCTCTTCCCTCTTCTTTTTCAGCCCCTCCCCTCCAGCTATCTGGCTATAATGTGACTTCTTACGATCCAATCAATTTCTGATGGATAAAATCAAGTCCCACCCTACACTTTTTCTGTTTTCACTCATGTTTCTGATTATGGAAGTAAAATGGGTCACAAATGGTGTTTCATATACCCCTTTTCCACCAACCAGTCAGAGCCTAGTTTCAAATCGGTTCTTTGTCTTTCGACACCCAAAGCACCAGCTCTGAACCAGGAAAAGTGGTCCTTAAGTAGCACCAAATCATTGCTGGTCTAGAAGTAAGAACCGCTTGCGTCAAGGGCTGGGGGCGGGGTTACCGTGACCAACAAGACGAACACAAACTTGTGACCGCCATTTTTAAAATAGCAGCGTTGGATTCGCTGTGTTTTGATGCCGATGTAAGATCGTAAAGCCATGTGCATCAATAGTAACGCAACGTTCGTCATTGTTGATGGAAGGCTTGTTCGAGATGCATCAGTGCTGTGCAGGCCGATCACCGTATGACATCAAAGTACAGCGAGAGCATACGACTCCTTATGCTTTTGAATTGCTCATGCGGTATTGTGATATCATATACGCTGATCGGTCTGCGCAGCGCCGATGCATCTCGAACAAGCCTGGTGTGTTTGTGTTTCCCGCTGCCTCGCTAGCGTTGCTGAGAAAGATGAGACGTATACAGTGATGTAAGACCTGGCTCTGTGGTGGCTGTCTAGCCAGTGGAAAGGCAAACCGGTTCTTAGAAGGCTCGCCAGTCGAACCAACTCAGAACTGGAACTAGTACCCGGTTCATTCTGGTGGAAAAGAGGTAATATTGACTTAAACACAAATAATGTGTACCATTTGTCCATGATGAATAATGCAAGCTTTATATTTAAAATATATATTTTTTTTAATTAGATCATATGAAACAGCATCCATTATTCAACCAAATAGAGGAGCAGAAACGGGTACAGACACATTTGATAAGTCAAGAGAGCAGTCTCTGTCCCCTCTTAGACTAGCCAAAACTGGATTCATGGTCTTGGCCTGGTCTGTTGGCTGATTTTAAAGGGATTTGGGCTCTTTTTATCTAATCAGACTGGGATAATCTTAAACTAGCTAAGACCAGCAAACAATCTTAGGCTAGTTTAAGCAGGTTATGGTTATTTTCAAAGTCGTCGGATCTCTGTTCTTTTCATACTACATGACTATCTGGGGTAGCATTCAGTCATTGTGTCAGACTACGTTTCACAGCCAAACACACGTGAGAAGTAATAAGGAAATAACGCGAGATCACACATGCGTGAGATTGGAATTGGTATTAAAAATAGCCTGCAAAAAGCTTGTGATTCAAATTGTCTGTGCGCTGATTTGCTGCGAAAAAGAAAAAAAAGATTATGGAGGAGGAAATGGTTGGGGAGACGGGTCCATATATTTAGCATGAGAGCGATTCTCTCAGATCGCTTCTTTGATAATTCACACTGCGTGATTGTCACTTATTTGCCTACGATTTCGGGTATTTGTCGGCAATTTCACAAAACCTGTCGGCGAGTGAAAATCGGGGCTAAGATTGTGCAGTGTGAACTCAACACTAGTGTAAGCAGGGCTATTTGATTATCAAGGAACATAATTTAAATGGAAAGACCAAACGATCGAAACGGTTCAAGATTAGAGGAACAGTTACGATTGGAGTAAAGGCCCGTTCACACCAAGAACGATAAGTATAAAGATAACTATATTAGCGTCCACACCAGCTCTTTACAGCAGGATGGATTCTGATTGGCTGTCAATGTTTTTTATCATTTATCAACTGGATAAAATCATTCTGAAAGTGATTCCAACAATATTGTTTCTCTATATCGTTATAGCTGTGGTGTGAACTCTGCTATTCTTTAATATTGAGAACGATTTTTAGAACTATATCGTTATTTTTATAGTTATCATGTGAACAGGCCTTAATAAAAGGAAATAAATGAAGTAAATATGTGAATTGGCAGCAGATTTATTTTGCTAGACAATGAAAAGAGTGGGAAAAGGGAAAAAAGCATTTTTAGCAGTGACAAGGGATATGGAAACAGCACTTTTGACGGGTGACAAGGCTCATTGACTTGTACAGAAACACCTTACAAATGCTTCAAATGTGAAACAGAAGATTTACTCCGTGAAAACAGTACTTCAGTTGTGTTAAACGGCAGATGTTACACGCGTTACTGTCTCAGCAGATACATATTCACATGAAAAAGTCACACCTTTGCCCTCCATTTGTGTGAATTCACAGTCGTACGATACTCAAATATGGCTGCACTTTGGGGTTTTGCTTTTGGAATGTTTTACCCCGAGACCTTTCTAGAAAGATGCTTCCTAGATGGGAATGTTATTTAGTAAAGCTTGCAATAAAGTTCTGTCACTCTATTTTTCCAGAACTTGACCTAAATGTAATTTCATTGCCTAATTGCTTTAAAACCTGACTGACTTTAGTCTACAGACCTAATTAAGAACACTTGATTAGATGATCCAGAGCACACAGGGTTGTTTATAAAATGTTTGACATTTATTCAAGCAATAAATTGCACCCTTAAGCACACATCACTTTGTCTCAGAGCTGTGTGCATACAATGTAAATGCAGCTGTAGGACTGTCAAGGATAAAGATTGCCACATTCATGCTGCGTGAAAATGATAAACGCCAAAATGAATGAGAACTGTGTGGGTCATATTTTTCCCTCTGACTAGGCTTGTTAACACTCAACAGAGCAACTTTATATTCCTGTACAGTAACTAAAAAATGCACAGGCAACTGTTCACAAAACATAGAGGCGTTTTAATTATTTTAACACGTTTTTAAGCTGTAAATGTTTTACTATCGCAAACAAATTACTGTACAACCTAATGGAATCCAGAAAGTAATTAAAAACTTGTTTGTGCGTCAAAGAAATGCTTGACTCATTACCGTGTGCATTAACTGTGCGCTTTGCAATTTTATAACGGTGTAGTTATTGCACTAGACAACAGCATAGTGTTATAACTCTCACACACACACACATTCCCTCACAACGCGACTGTGTGAAAAAAGGGTCTACCTGACATCCCTCATGTCCCAGCAAGAAGCAAGGTGTTCTGTAGTGATTCAAGAGTTTTATTTGTCACATACACAGTTATATAAAGAATGTAAAATGTAGTGGAGACTGAGGCTAGTTTTATTGATATTTTGAATATTTCTCATGGTGAGTTATTTGTGGAAATCATTTTCTGTATAGACACAAACAATAAAATCTTGGCTACGAGAAATTACAGCATCATTGGGGTATATTGTCACCTATATGGGGAACCCATCATGTTATGTTTTCATGTTTTATGGGGACATTCCATATCCATAATGGTTTTTAATACTGTGCAAACTATAGGCATATTCTATCCCCTAAACCTGCCCATCACAGAAAACTTTCTGCACTCTTTTATTTTCAAGAAACTTCAAATAGTATTATTTATAAGCTCTTTTTGATCATGGGGACCAAAAAAAAATTCCCGCAAGGACAATAATTTGGAATATTATCATCTTTGAAGGAACATTTTGTCCCAATTTACAAGACCACACATATTTGGCTCATGGATACCAAAAATGTTCCTGCGAGGACAATAATTTGGGATATTATCACCTTTGAGGGAACATTTTGTCCCAATTTACCAAGACCGCACGCACACACACACACGTTTGACTTGTGACAACTTTCCCATGTGACTATCCCCTACACAAGCAACAAAGGAAAGCTAACGTTTCACAATAACTTAGATCATATTCATCCATATAGGCTACAAATGGCATGAACATGCATTTATATTGTAAGGTGATCCATATTTGAAGGGGCATAATCTATAAATCACTTACGATTTAAGAAGGCTGTCATTAATAATTAGGTGTTACCATACATATATGCTACATTAGTTTATGGTTCAGATCTTAAGTTTAACGCACGCGTTAGTTGCGTCGCGTTCAGTGACACAGCAGAGCGCGCTCCCAATAGAACTCTTACCTGTTGGAATATCCTTATTTCTCTCCATGCTCAGGGAATAATGCACACAGGACATCAGCATCAAAATGAACGCGCAAAAGCACCGACGATGCTCCATCGTCGCTTCAGTGAAGTCCTCAGAGACAGTGTGAACGAGCAAGTTGGCGAAGTTTTGTGTGGCTCTGCTGGTCAGCGCGCGGTGAGTCCGAGAAGTCCCGGGTCAGTAATAAAACATTTCTCGTAAATCAACAAAGAAAAGTCATTTCAATTGGAAGGCAGCAGCAATACACGTGTTGATTAGTCTCTCAATAACGAGCTGACTGTGATGGTGCCCTCGGTGTTCCCCAGACAGGGTGACAGGAGCGTGTGTGATTGAACAAGCACAGCTGTGTTTTTTAGCACCCCTCCTCCTGCAGTCCTCAAACACGAGCTCGAATAATGCCCCCCTGCACCGCCCTATTCCCACCCAGAGTCACACGCTGCTTCCACTGTAAAATCATACAAAAAGAAAAACAGCACACTGAAAGTGAAAATGTGCTGCTTTGGGTTTTTCTTTTTAAGTTTTAAAGTAAAACGTCAACGTGCCAGTGTTAAAACACTGCAAGTTCATTAAGTTCACTGCACATTCTGACCACTTTAAAATGTGTTATCGATGAAGAAAGCAGAGATTACATTGTATCATGTAAAAAAAAAAAAAAAAAAAAAAAAAAAAAAAAGGCAAGTTAAATGGATGCAACAAATGATGTTAGAATAAAATAATGACATTTTACAGTGTGTACACTGATATATTGAACAAATATTCTGTGGTGAAGTAAATAGGCTACTACAGAAAAAAAAACAAAAAAAACAATGTAATTTCTACATGAAAAAGTTAGTTCAGGCAAGAAATTGAAGCATGTAGAAATAAAAGTGTAAAGTAAAACCTATACTCAAATTTTCTGATACTGGTTTTCCCATCATGCACTGGGGCATGCATAATTAATAAGGTTGATTTATTTATTTTATTTAAGCTGTTTTCCAGTTGCATTTACACTCACCTAAAGGATTATTAGGAACACCTGTTCAATTTCTCATTAATGCAATTATCTAATCAACCAATCACATGGCAGTTGCTTCAATGCAATCATGTAGAATTAAGGCAGTTCTGAAGGCGAAAAGGCGTCAAACACAGTATTAGTATGGTGTTCCTAATAATCCTTTAGGTGAGTGTACACTGTCTTATCATTGCAGTTTTGACATACTCAAAATGGCACATTCATCGATCTATTGAATGTTCAATACATCCAAGTATTGAAGTCTCTGTGTACTGTGTTGCTTCTTTTATGTGAATATAGAGTCTACATGATATCTATTATATTATTTACTTAGATGTTTCTAAGTAAAGCATGTTTCTTCAAAAGCATGGTTTAATTCAATGTTATATCATTTGAGCAAAGAGTTTGTTAAATTTATGTAACTAAGTTTTGTTTACTTAAACTAATTCTATCTGAGAAATTAAATACATTCAATATAATTAAGTAATATTTGTAATTCATAATGAATGTTAAGTTCGACAGTAAGTAGATTTTACTTGATAACAGGTAAGCAGTACAGAGCAGTACCAGTCAAATTGACTTAAAATGTGTTAGTGCAAATTGTTTTGTCACGTAAAGTAATAAAGTTATATTTTTAAATTTGTGTAGCCTATATGAGAAATTAACTGAATGGATAATGTCACTCAATGCCTGTTTGTTTCTAAAAATCAAAATTAGTTGAACATAAAGCGAGATATTAAGTTAAACCTAAAAACCTTGTGGAACAGCAAAGGAACTAGATTGTACTATAGAATTTACAGTTAGCTTATTCTAATTTGAGGCAATCATCATCATATAAATGCAAGTGTGTAGGGGATGGGTCGGGCTTTCACACTGTGAGCACCAAATGATCCCAAAATGACTATACAACCCGAAATGACCTTCATTGCAGCCAACAGCTGTCATGAGGAAAAACAGCTTATAAACATACTACATGATGCTTTAATGGATATATGAAAGGTTTGAGGGTTACAGTTATGGTAGTGGATAGAAAATATCAGTGGCTTAATACAAAAAGTATATATAAAGTCCCCCCCGACAGAGAATTTCAGACATAAATGAACAAAAAAAAAACGTACATTGGTACTATTGTACTTGAGGCAGTGTCCTTTATTGGCATTGATGGTTCCATGCAAACTTTCCAATGCACAGAAATTTTCGGTAACACTTTATTTTACAGTGTCCTTGTTACATAGGTTACATGTACTTACTCCAGTAGTAACAGTAAACTACCCTATAATAAGTAGTATTAGTCAGTACTTAAATATATAATTGCACTGTAACAATGACACCTTAAAATAAAGTGTTTGGTTACAGTGTAATTATATATTTAAGTGCTGACTAAGAATGATTAACTACATGTACTTACTATTAGGATTAGGGTTTGCAGGACACCGCAAAATAACAAGGACACTGTAAAATAAAGTGTTATCAACAGTCACTCTGATGTTCTTATCATAAAAAAAAATATATTATTTTATTATTAAGGTTATTTTAAGATCTGTTCCCTGAAAGGTTCATTGAGGAACCCAAAATGGTTCTTCAATGGCATCGCAGCATTTGGAAACTTTTTCTTTTTTTTTATGTGGTATTATCATCTGAATTCCTTTTTTTGTTAAAATAGCTATACTTTGTGGAAAAAATTGATGAGATTGCCTGCAGAACATTCTTTTGGGGATGTCCGCTAAAAGAAAAAGGCACAAAAAGACAATAAATATTGTCTTAATTTACTTCTAAAGTGTGTTTTAGGGTTAAAGTTGTTATTGTTAGTCATTTTAAAGAGCAATGTACATTAATAAGAGGTCCGCACTGATATAATACCAAACGTATGTGTTTAACAATAGTAATAACAAAATATGGTAACACTTTACAATAAGGTTATATTTGTTAATGTTCGTTAACTGCATTAGTTAACATGAACTAACAATGGAAAAATAGTTATAAAGCATTTATTAATGTTAATGTTAATTTCAACATTTACTAACTAATACATTATTACAAATCAAAAATTGTATCTGAACAGTTAACTAATGCTAATATATGTGCATATGAATAAATACTGTGAAACTGCATTAACTGTAAGGTTAACTAATGGGACCTTAGTGTAAAGTGTTACTGAAAGTATAAATATCATCAAAATTGCCTGCATTGTGGGAACCAGGCAACAGCCCCCATAAGGAAATAGCATAAAAAGCTTAATAAACTAAATAATGTTGTAAAGAAACAGTTAGCACAGTATTAAAACAAAAGAAAAACAAATGTGTTGAGGCTGCCCACATACATCCACTGACCGCTTGATTACTGCTGTACTTAAATATTCTGTAATTTTCCCTGCGGGCATATAAATTGAGCTCCATTGCTATACCACAATGACATTGCAGTACATTGAAAAGAAAGATCCTCTGTGCCAAACAAAAACTATATGGCAGAGTTGGATCTTGATCATGCCATTTATGCATTTTATTGTGGTCTCAAGCTTTCAGACATATGGTGTTGTTGCACACAGTGTTATAATGAGGTAATCTGGTTCACGTCCAACACTCTTAATAGCCACTGATTGATGTCGCTGAGGCCAGAGTATTCTCATTCATTCCTTTTTCACAAGATTCAGTTTCACTCATGCATGTAGCAGTGAGCAATACAGATACTCAAAACACAAGTTCATCAAAGGTTCACAGTTCTCTGTGGGTCATTAAAATGTCTTATCGTAGTCTGTCACTCCAGATGGAAAATGTTTTAGAGATAAATAATGGCAGAAATTATCAATAAATGCAGAAGTGCTCTCTGATAGATATTGTACATCCCATGACATTTCACATCTTTGTGAGACAGAGGGGTTTGTTTGGATGTGTTGGGGGATGGAAGCGGGGGCCGCTACTAAAGCATGAACAGCTGAAATCACTTCTGTATTATACAGTAAGAAACACATTTGCCACATCTGGTCTTGGTTATTCATTGAGAAACAATATAGATGAGAGCATGGATGTGCACATTACATGCATTTTGTGTGGGCGGTCAACTATATGAGATTGCTTTTGTATCATTATAAACTTAAAGTGAAGATATCTTGATCTTTAGAAGCAGAAGAATCAGAAAAAATACATTATGATGTTCTCTAATCTGTCAATTAAATTTGTATTTTCTATTGTAGTTAAAAGGTTAATCTCACAAAACCACACTTCATATTTCAAACTAAAATCCAAAGAGTGTATAATTAATCATTTAAGAATAATATTTTGCTTAAAGAAAACAAATATTTTTTTGATTTTTCTACATTAAATAAGGGGGACATCATGACCAGGAAGGTATAAGGTGCACCTGGACCAAACAATGTCAGCTTCTGTGTCTTCAGCTAGCGCTCTGTGTAACTCTGTTTGTCTTATAGCATGCATGGTTAGCTCTCGAGGGGGCTGACTGTGTTCATTGTGAGCAGCTCCGCACACTCTGCTCTTGAGGAGAGCATCCAGGCTTGTGTACCCCATGGTTTTGGCCCCGCTGGTGCTGAGGCTCAATGGCGGTTGAGATTGTGAGGTTCGCAGATGGATCTCACAGAGGGGTTAGAAACGGACTCTGCCTTATCCCACGGGTTCCAGTGTTCTCTCTCTGGATCTGAAAGCACGCTCAGCGGTTTCGTCTGCCCCGAGTGAGGGCCCAGTGCTTCAGCTATCTTCTGGCCAGCAAAGAGGCAGGACGTTCACCCAAAAACCAAGCTGGATGAATGCTTCCAGCCCTCTAAGGCACAACCTTTATGTCGGGGCCTTCCATTTTTTCACAATCTCATTTGAATACTTAGGGTTGAGAGACTAAAAGCAGGTGGCGGCATTCCAGCAGTATCTCCCTGATCGCTTTAAGGTCCTAGGGGCTGCTGGGCGAGAGCAGTCCCAGTCGAAAACCAGCTACTCATATCGGGTGCAGCAAAAGCAGAGCATTGCCTCTTGAGCCCTCCGCTTGGGGTTGAAGTCTGACAAGGAGAAGATGGATCTGAGGAACATCATTCTAACCAGGAAGGCTTTGGACAAGAGGTCCTGACATGGTCCAGTGCCAGGCCTCTGAGGGCAGGCCCCTCCGGGGGGATGTGGTGTACACCTCATCATACGGTGCCCACTTCTCTTCTGTCAACCCTGCCACTTCAGGTGCTTCGGGCCACAGCGGTTTCCAAGGAGTTGATATCCCGTCTATGACATTCCGTCACACCATTGGACTGATATCACACGTGCTTCAAGGTGCAATCACAAGGCATTCCCATAGTGTCATAAAACTTCTGAAGGGAGTTGACCCTTGAAAGGGAACCAAGGTTATGTTCATAACCGAGACTCTTTGAACATCAATACCAAAGCAATCCATGCAGCAATGCAGCAACCCAAGTTAGTTATGTCTGTGTCTATATCAAATAAGACACAGAAATCTTATCTGGTCACTTATTTGACAGTCTTGCTGAAAAGATCTGATTTGAGAAATAATCAGATTTGCCTGCAGTCTGAACATAGCTTATGTTTTTTAATGTATATATATTTTTTTCTTACTTTATCACACACACACACAAACACACACACTGGGTTTACACTAACCCTATTGCTAAACCTATCCATCACAGAAAACGTTCTGCATTTTTAGATTTTCAAATTTTTAATTTACTATGATTTATAAACTCCTTTCTTCATGAGGTCCAATAAAAAAAAAATTGGTAATCTGGTATTTTTGGGTACTGGGTTTCCATGTTTTATGAGGACTTTGCATAGACGTAATGATTTTTATACTATACAAACTGTATAATACATCATCTAATCCTAAACTACCCCTAAACTTACCCTAAACTTTCTGCATTCTTACATAAAAAAAAAAATAAATAAAAAAATAGTATGATTTATAAACAATTTTCCTCATGGGGACCAAAAATGGCCACACAATGTCAAAATGTACTGTTAGTTCCATCTTTGTAGCGACATTTGGTCCTCATAAAGTAGGGTTTATCAGAACCACACACACACACACAATTTTTTATTCTTACTGGCAAAGGTACGGTGTCTAATCCAGGCAGTATAAGATTTTATAGTGCACACAATCCCATAAAAGGGGAATAAAGTTAATCTAAGTGTTTCTTGTAATTTCTTTGAAAGGCAAATACATTAGTTTCAGGAGATGTTGATGTCTGCAGGCAATAAAGTTGGTCATGAATCTCCATCTATATTTCCATTCATCGAAAATGTCAAATACAGTGAAGGTTAATGTAGATGACAGATTCAGGCAGTGGTAGAACCAATAAATGAATAAGGACTAAACATTTTAACAGACGTTGAGACGTATTTTGTCTTGAAGCACACAGTAAGACAATCTAAAAGCTTTAGCCCACCTAGTTTTTTCCCCCAAGTACAGGGAGCAAACCAAAAATATATATATACGTGTCTTTTTGCGGTACTGGCAGGCCTGGCAAATGGTTTCTCGATTACAATGATGAGTCACCCATCCAAGACGCCATGATCTCATGGACCTGATGAATCCGTTGCTATAATTATTTCCAATAATAGCTTTTTTGTTTCAAATATATGCCTTTGATCCTGCCACTTTGTGTTAATTACAAACTGGCAACGACAGAAGACCAGTGCCTCTTGATAGACCAGTCGCTCTCAGTCTGACCACCTCGTTTCCACATCTGTATACTGGTTTGAGTGAAGTTAAGATGGGAAATCCCACACTTCAGCCAAAATCATAAAGAGAACTTGACCTACAAGGAAACACATTTGTCATCTTGCACTATAACCATACTCAAGAACCCATCATTCATATGGGCTGCAATCTATGCATCCGCAATGGCGCCATTTGCAAGACTGAAGACAGGCAGATAACAGTGTTGGATATTTAAGAAAAACACAATATAGAGTATGAAGTCTGTTGGCCACACAAGCAGGAAAGCAAATTTGCTTTAAAAGACCTCCCTTGTGAAAAACCGTACTTGCTGATAATATTATATCGTAAAAGGCCACGTACTTATAAAAACAAACTTTCATATGTGTTTCTTAAAACACTTAAATACGTTAAAAAGTAATAATGTAAAATTTTAAGATTTAACTTGTCATGCTTTAAAGAAATATACTTATTTTGATGTGTTTACATACTAAAGTACATGTAAAGCACTTGATTATAATTTTAGAATTAGTTATTCGTTGTTACATTTAGTTAATATATTTTAAATGTACTTAATAACAACTTCTTCATTAAAAATGTCATTTCAAATATATTTAAATACATTCAATAGAAATTACATTAGTTTACCATATATGCTTGTCAATACATTCTACAATTCATTTTGACCATATTTTATAGACAATATAAGTAATTATAAAGTTACATCAAAAAAAAAAAGTCTTAAGTCCTAGTTAAGTTGGTTAAAAAAGTACTCTAATATTCATTATTAATGTAATATCAATATTACATTTAACATAAATTTAATCTATAATATATTTTCATTAAATTTGATTTGATTATGCAATTAAGTGCAGTTAAGTGTTAAGTTATTATATTCGGTTGAACACAAAAGAAAAAACAAGGCAAAATTTGGGCTGTCAGTGAAAATTGTATAGATGCCTAACCATAGCCCAAGAATAGACATTCATTTCAAAGAAATGAAACCAAACACCTTGTCATCACTGTTGACTTTGCTTACATGATGGAACATTATACAACCCGCAAGTTAATTTGGCAAAAACGACATGTAACCAAATTCAAGGTTATTTTGGCTAGAAGTGGGACACTAATAGCCGGACTATATCGGGTCTATAGTCAACCAAGACGGTGAAATTATGGCTATTGCTTGCTGGGTATTGTCACTGAAAATCTTGACATTTGCTCATATTTAATTTGCACTCCTGCACATTTGAACTTGCCACATAGTGATTGGTCATGAATCAATGGTGTTCAGTATTAAACACATCAAACCTAACGCTGCATTCACATGGGGCGTCGGCGTCAATGCTTGACGGAGGGCATGTCTGAAGCTTGGTGCTGACACAACCGTCATATTGAAAACAGCCAATAATATTACTTTTCTAGTGTTGCATGAACGCAATTGGCTAGCGTCAGTGCTAGGGTATTTGCATAGGTGATCTGATTGGCTGACGCCTGAGTTGGTGCTTGAAAAGTTCAACTTCTGCTGTGACCAACACCAGTGACAAGACGCAATGGAACCCACAGTTAATTTTGGCAATGCATGATGTCACCCATACATAGTAAATGAGAAGCGTTGACACTGACGCCCTGTGTGAATGCAACGTAATGCAGTATGTTTTCACACTGAATAAGAATAAATTTTGAATATGATTTGAATAATTTACATTTCAGTCTGTTTCTCACACAAATATGTCATTTGACATAGAATTATTTAGACCATTGGAATTAATCCACAACCTTTTAAGTATGGGCTACTTTGCAGCTTCTTTTGGTGCTTTGTGGAGCTTGACAGTCCCTAGTCACTATATGCTTACACTATAAGACAAAGACTTAATATATAGGAAGACGGTGCACTCCGATTACTTATGAATGGGAGAAAGTGCAACGCCCAAAATGGCAAATAAGCCCTGCCTTCTAAAAGAAAGTGCCAGTCGTTAATTAGTAAAGTCATTGCGTCACTGCAGCTGCCGTTAGAAGCTCCGGTTGTTATAGAAACAGGCAGTGTTCTTCAGTATCGCGTAGCCATATCTTCAGACTGACGGCAGAAGGTCTGGACACCATCGCAGCTTTCATTGGTCAAGGACCACCCAAGAAGACGTTTGACTGACATGTAACCAATCACAGTTTGTTTTGTTCCGTGTCATGTTTAGGGGCGTGAAAATGTAAAGTCGATGTCCCTGCAATAACAGATCTATAAATTATAAATTTCCTAAATGTTATTCAAGTTTACTGCAACAATGGAGCCGGGAACTTTTGAAAATCCAGAGTTTAGTTGATCCTGGTAAGCGCTCATTGTCACAGTTGTAAACGCGACAGCGTTCTTCTTCCAGCTTGCCGTCACGGCATTTGTTTCCAGGTGGCCTATAAAGAATACAACACACTCATCTCGTGGACATCCTGTAGAATTCAACCAATCAGATGACGACTTTGAAACTCCTGAAGTGTTTCCAGATAAGTGTGCCATATGCATCAGACGTTCAGCCAATGGTCCGTGGGCGTGACGTCTGAGGCTGAGACTGCGTTTAGGATTGCTAAAGTGCTTTGTCCAGGCTGAAAAATGCTTGTTTTTTTGTCATGATTCAAGCATTTAGAAACCAAATTTATGAGATAGTTGTTGTCAGATTTCATTGGTGATTTCAAATATGAAATTTAATCGTAAGATTGGTGAACAGAATTTTATATTTCCACATTCAAAGAGATAGGAGCTGCACTTGCGTGCCCGAGGGGTTTCAAAGATGGCCGCTGATTGAAATTACTTGTCTTAAAGGGACTTTGGAACAGAACAGCATGAACATTCTGCTCAACATCTGCGCTTGTCTTCCACTTAATAAAGAAAGTCATACAGACTTTTAAAAACATGAGAGTAACAATTTTATTTTTCAAACTATTTCAGTGATCATATGAGACATGGTCACACAATGGCATCATGAGTTTGACTGAAGCGATGGTTATAAAGCAATGAGAACTTAGGTGGATCCAAGGAAGTTCCATTGGGTAACTTTAGTTGTCCTCTTGGGAGACGTCTTCATTTTAAGTTTAATTATACAGGGTGAGCTTCATG
Source organism: Paracanthobrama guichenoti (assembly GCA_018749465.1). NCBI lineage: Eukaryota > Metazoa > Chordata > Actinopteri > Cypriniformes > Gobionidae > Paracanthobrama > Paracanthobrama guichenoti. Next base: position 9,596,519 of record CM031966.1, on the reverse strand, counting down.
GGCAGTCTCTCATTAGAGTAATACCAAACATGATCATTAGAGAGGCCAGCCTGAAATGAGATGCTCGGATATATTTATACACCCTGACCATCACCATTTCCAGGAGGAAAAAGAGAGGACAAGCCTTGCGAGGAATGTGCACTATAAGCAGGATTTATATGGTCAGTTCCCTGTATATCTGAGAAAATCTCAGGGGAGCCCATCACATGTGGACGAGACCCAAGAGGAGAGTTTCGCCACAACACTAACACTAACTCTGAACAATAACTCAGCTGGAGTGGATGCCTAAACATTGCAGTTTTCAGTAGGTTCATTCAGCTGCACTGTATCTTGAGCCAGTTCTTAATGTCCCATCCCGCTGGTGACTGTATCTCCAAGCTTTGTTTGCACAGATGTTTGTAGGGCCTCTGTTTGACTGTGTGGTCTTCACACAATGATACAGGAAATACCATACAGTATGTTGTTTCTAGGGGTCCTTGAAGTTTGTATATTGTATGTAAGCAATGACATAATTTATTTGTTTGCAGGTATGCCAGCACATTCCTAAACATCCTTTATATACAGCCATCAGTTAGCCTGGTGACAGAAAACAAATTGCACCCAAATAAGAAAACTCACTGCTGTCTTTTCTGACATGCACTTAAGTTGAACCCTATAAATCAAGGGAAAGTGTGAATTGTATCTGGAGCTGAGGTCGTGTGAATCCCCCGCTCTTCTAGGAGTGTTCTGGTATTTTAGTAACAGCTGTAGCTAATGAGAAAAGTGATGAATGTGTTAGGTTATATTAATTTTTGAAGGATTATACTATCATTCACTGTTTTATAGACCTAATGTAGAATATGATGTTCTTGGTCACTTTGCCTTGGGCGGCTTACTGTGATTTCACCAAGTGGGACATGTTGCTGGATCAGTGTCCGTGTTGGTCTTGGAACAGCATTCCTATAAATCAGATTAAAGATAGGCCAAGGGTTAGTGCAAATCAAAATATTTTCTACTGAATTTAAGGGTAGTGGTTAGGGATTGGGACTGTTTTGGCAGAAAATTTGTTCTAGAAACAACAAAACAAGTTTCTTGAGGTTTTGGATCAGAGTACATGGATATATAAGCTCCGACCAACTGATATCATGAGAAAATGTAACACTTTAGAATACTGATCCTTAATGGATAACTACACATGAACAAGTGAATAACGCAGTATTAACACTCTAGTAACTACTATTAACTAACAAGAAACTCTGATTAATAAATTAGTAATAGCGCTTAGTCAAATGTGGTACTTCACTATTAGCTAATCAATAACTACTATTTTTCATACCTCTCAGAGGACTACTAAGAACTACTATATACAGGTTCATAATTAATGAAAGTAATGCATAATGTATAATTAATTCTAAAGTGAAGATCATGGTAACCGACTAGTAATGACTCAAGTGTTACTATCCAAAACCTTACAAAAACCTCAAAAGTTTACAGAGACTTCAGTAATTACTACGGAATTATGTTTTTCATATTGATCCAAATAATCAGTAATTCCTTCTGTAGGATGTAGTAACACTTGAGTCATTACTAGTCGGTTACCATGATCTTCACTTTAGAATTAATTATACATTATGCATTACTCGTGTTAATTATGAACCTGTATATAGTAGTTCTTAGTAGTCCTCTGAGAGGTATGAAAAAAAAATGGTAGTTATTGATTAGCTAATAGTGAAGTACCACATTTGACTAAGTGCTATTACTAATTTATTAATCAGAGTTTCTTGTTAGTTAATAGTAGTTACTAGAGTGTTAATACTGCATTACTCACTTGTTCATGTGTTATTCATTAATGATGGATCAGTATTCTAAAGTGTTACCAGAAAAATGTAATTGTTTTACAAATCTGTCTTTTTTTTTTTTTTTTTTTTTATCCATACAATTTTTATTTAAAAAAAAAGTAAGCATGAAGCTCCAATGCCTTAAAGGGATAGTTCACCCAAAAATGAAAATGATCCCATGATTTACTCCCCCTCAAGTCATCCTAGGTGTATATGACATTCTTCTTTCAGACAAACACAATCAGAGTTATATTAAGCATGTCCTGGCTCTTCCAAGCTTTATAATTGCAGTGAATGTTGCTTCATTTTTGAAGTCCATAAAAGTGCATCTATCCATCATATAACTGCTCCACACGGCTCCGGGGGTTAATAAAGGCCTTCTGAAGGGACGTGATGCGTTTGTGTAAGAAAAATATCCATATTTAAAACTTTATAAAGTAAATTATCTGGCTTCCGGCTGATTGCCTTCCGTATTCAACTTGCGGAAAAAGTGTAGCGCCTCTCGCAGTTCAAAATGCTTACGCTACGTCTGACAACATTGCACACGTTACGCTCGTGAGACGTAGCGCAAGCATTGATGCAGTTTCACTCACCGCTTTCGACTCATGACTGGGAACAAACAAACACACTTGCACAACACTTGCTCTGGGAAAACAAAGTGTGGTTTCCTTAACGCTATGTTATTTCGGAATAAGGTTTACTGAACAAGGTTATCTTTCCCTCACAACCAGAAACACACTTCTTTAGTGACGTTGTTGATTTTCGTGGTCTAAAAACAAAATGACAGCGCTGCCGACGGCTTCCGTAACCAGAACGAAGCTCGTTGACGGGCGCGCTCTTGCTCTCGTTAGGGTTGATGTGCGCACGCGCTCATCGGGGAGAAGTGCCCATACAAGGAATTCCGCCCTTTATGATGTCATACTGGGCCATACTCGGAAAAAAAACTTTCCAAAACTTATTTGAATCCTGAAGGAGTGTATTTGGCACAGAAATACTCTGTCACACGTCCAACTTGTTTTATGAAATTTTGGCCATGTTTAGCGAGAGAATTTAACTTTAAGAATTTAACAGAATTTGCTAAATAAGTCAGAATGCATGAAATAGCATTAGAATTTTTGTGCATTAGTTTTCATCTTTCCAAATAAATATGACAATGCTATAGACTGTATAAAACAATGGGTGTTGTGTCCGTGACGTCACCCGTAGGTTTCTGAAGAGCATTTTTGAAGCTAATGGGGTAAGCAAAATAATCTTAATTCAAACAGAAAACAAGATTATTTTGCTTACCCCATTGGCAGAATATTTTGCTTATTTTAAGCAAAAACTCACTTAATTTGGAGATATTTCTTCCCAAAACAAGACAAAACTTTTGCTTGTCTAGTAAATGCTTCTTAATGTAAGAATTTTTTGATATTTGGACTTAAAACAAGAAAAAATACTAAGTAAGAAAAGCATTTTTTTGCAGTGCATGTTAAAATGCCCAACTTTACAAAAAAAAAAAAAAAAAAAAAAAAAATATATATATATATATATATATATATATATATATATATATATATATATGTTTACAGTCTGTTACATCCTTTGTAATCTATTTGCAGGCCATAGCTACAGTAATAAGATGTGACCAAGAAGATGGATATTGTTCAAGTTTAATCAGCATAATTTAAATGATGACTGGATGATTATAATTACTTTTCAGCAAAAGTTTAAACATGATTGGTTAATTCCAAACAGAATGCCATGCCACATTATAAAAGGGTGTGCACATTTATGCAACGGGTAATTTTATACTTTATATAATTATACACCTGTACAGTATGGGTATTTTGTAAAACTCAAAGTATCTCACAAAATTATATCACTTTAAGTACTTAAGTATTTAAAAGAAGTAAGCTTAAGAATTTAAGATAATTTAAAAAGAAGTAAGCTTAGAATTGTAATTCAGTACAACAACTCCTAAATGTGACAGTAGTGATCACATACGTAAATATATTGTCTTGGGTGGCTTACCAAATTTGAGCTAACAGAACATGTCCCTGGATCAACATCCTTTTGGTCCTCAAAGAACATTCCTCTCGACCAGATTTTAAACACAGAAAGACTTTTCTTAGAGAACATTCTTATAAACCAATTTACTTTTATTCAGGGGTTGGTATAAAGGTTGGAGTTTGGGTTACAGAAGATGTTTCTCCAGGGTTAAGATAAGAGTACATTGAACTTCCAGGGAATTATTTATTTCACTCTCATTACACAAAAAGGGAGACACAAGCCAGAGCTGTACTCTTCACTCTGATCGCAGCTTAAGTAAACATTTATCTGTTTCAACCCAGCACTGCTCTTATAAGGTTTGACAAGTTCAGTGATGAACGCTTTATTTATAGCATTCTCCCATCACAGTACATTACAGCATCTGGGGTATGCATTAATTCTTGTCCAAAAATCTAAAACCTTTTTTGAAAAAAATTAGATGTCAGGGAGTGAGAGTGAGCCCATGACTCTTTCAAAAAGGCACAAAATGGCTCTCAAAGCCACCGTACAAGGTTTGTCTATCCAGATAGCATTCAATTATAAAAAGAAAAATGCTCAAATCATAAAATCTGGGTCACTGCATATGATGACATAGTGGTCTTGGCACAATTTTTAGTATATTTGGAAAACTCCTTTAGCCAGAAATAAATACCCCTTTACAGGAAAAAAAGGCAGGCTCTTCAAAGGGCGGGCGTTGAGTTGCTTCAATCCGTCATCTAATTTTTTGGTTTTCATAGAGGTTTGTGGTAAAGCATTGCAACACTGGCCTGTAATGCTACCTGAGCAATTGAAAGGTTTTATTTTTTTCTTTAGAAAACTTGTAACCGAATAGACTGCACACAAACCAAGCTTCACCCAGGGACATCCGAGAGGAAACCTTCACGTCAGCATCCTGCTTGGCAGATTTATTTGGCACTGTCCAATCTTGATATTTTGAGTGAGCCATGAAAGCAAGTTTGTCTGATTGACTTAAAAATTCTTCCTTTTAATAATAAGACTGTTACAACTCTGACATTTGAGCCCCGAACAGTCTTTCCAAAATAGACAATATTATTCCAACAAGTACAAAATCTATTTTTTGCTCCCTGAAAGCAGTTCTCACAAATGAATATAGACTCAGTGTCTCATGGACGATTATACATGGAACTGAAATGGACTATGAAATATCATATAGCACATAACCATGTAAAGGTAACATAGTAATAGAACATCACAGTAAAACTACTTGTCTGAAGTGCCAGGGGAATAATTCATCCAAAAACTTTTCTAAAATTCATCATTTATTTACCCTCAGTCATGCAACTTTCTTATTTCTACTGTGGAACACAGAAGGAGATATTTACATATGTACAAATGTTTACGCTGCTCTTTTCCACTTTTATCTTAATAGTCGGCAATATTATTGACTTGACTGCACTGACCCTATTGGATGAGAACTGAACTGAGCTGGATGAGGACATCACTGTTTTCTTCAGAGCTGCTTTATTTGTAGCCAGTCCTACTCGACCCGTTTCGAGCACCATTTGAACTGGTGTCTCTGGCATGGGAGGTGGGCAAGCTAACAAGGACGCTAAAGACCGCAGTCTCTAGCGTGACTTGCTAGTTTGGGGGGATACTGGATTGAGGTCAGGGGAGTGAGGTTTACACAATCACCCCCTAAACCTCACTCCAATCCGGGTCATGGCACCAAAAGTCGAGCGGGATTCGAATGAGTTAATGAATTAAGTTACAGTTGGGTGTAGCAGGATGAAAAACAAACTCGGACTTCAAAGCAAAAGATGGGTTTAATAAACGAAGGGATTTCACAGCGAACAAACAAACACAACCAACCATAGGGATAACATTAACATCAAGAACGGACAAGGAGTGTTGGGAGTGAGTTCAATATAAAGGGAGTGTAGATGACGAGGACCAGGTGCAGGGAATCCGGGGAGAGCGGGAGAGACGATGAGGAAGTGAGTTTAGGTGTGAGACAGGGAGGATTCTGGGAAATGGAGTCCGGGATAGGCGTTGATGTAACACATTAAAGAATAGGGACACAAATTTTGGATCATGCGCTTGGTGCGGCGACCGAAAATAGCTAAATACCTAACCCCAAATCCCTCTCGGTGCCGCAGCAAAATGGCTGCCCACTGCTCTAGGTGTGTGTGTGTGTGTTCACAACTCACTTCTCCTCATGTATGTGCACTAACTTGGATGGGTTATAGCCAGAGGACAGATTCATGTCACTTTCACCATTGAATCATTATTTTCCTGTCTATCACTGTAAAGCTGTTTTGAAACAATGTATAAAATGCTATTTAAATGAAGGTGACTTGACATCTCTTTTCATTGTATAGAAGAGAATAACTCATTCTACTAAACTTATCCAATTGTGTTCCACAAAATAAATAAAAGGTTTAGAAAAACATGAGGGTGAGCTGTTCATCAAAATTCAATCCAGAAGTAGTGGAAGGGTTGTGGAAGTAGTTGTTAGAGACATTATTTATTTTTTCCCCCAACAAAATAGGGTTATTTATTAATTAAAAAACAAGCAGTGACATATAACGAATGGCATATGTGCAGTGTTTGCTTTGATGCACTTGGCATTATCCTGCAGGATGAGAACTGAATATCAGAGCCCATGGAGAAATGAATCCTCAGCTAAATAATTCTCTTTATTGCATTACAGATCAGAGTTCAGTGCCTCGTGTTTCCATTACACTAATACCGTTTTAAAATGTTCATTTCTACACAAGCTGAGGTTGGATCAAAGATTGATGGCATGCTCGACTGAACAATCTGCTAAATGGTAATACATATATATATAAAAACAGCTTTTGTATGACATACAGCCATGATCTCTTTCATCAGTATTAAGGAGGCATTAATGCTGACTTGTTGACTGTAGCTTGAGGGTAAAATATATCCATACAGTACATACACTTAAAAAAAGAAATAAAATAAAATTATCCTGCTGAAAGAGGCCAGCCACCAGGGAATACCGTTTCCATGAAAGGTAGGTGGTACGTGTCAAAGTAACATCCACATGGATGGCAGGACCCAAGGTTTCCCAGCAGAACATTGCTCAAAGTATCTCTCTGCCTCTGCCACCATGCCTTCTTCCCCCTTGGTAAGTGACGCACCGGCCATCCGGCCATCCACGGCTAACCCGGCCATCCACGTGAAGTAAAAGAAAGTGTGATTCATCAGACCAGGCCACCTTCTTCCATTGCTCCATGCTCCAGTTCTGATGCTCACGTGTCCACTGTCGCTGCTTTCGGCGGTGGACAGGGGTCAGCATGGGCACCCTGACTGGTCTGCGGCTATGCAGCCCCATACGCAACAAACTGTGATGCTCTGTGTATTCTGACACCTTTCTATCAGAACCAGCATTAACTTCTTGAGCAATATGAACTATAGTTTTAGAGATGCTCTGACCCAGTTGTCTAGCCATCACAATTTGGCCCTTGTCAAACTCGCTCAAATCCTTACGCTTGCCCATTTCTAACACATCAACTTTGAGGACAAAATGTTCACTTGCTGCCTAATATATCCCACCCACTAACAGGAGCCGTGATGAAGAGAAAATCAGTTACTCACTTTACTGGTCATAATGTTTTGGTTTAATGTAATGTTCCCTAGGTTTCTTAAAAAATGCCAGTTTATGCAAGACACAATTTTGTGGGTTTTCTTTTTGTTTCTTAATTTTTGGTTTAAAGACAAATTCCATCAAACATTTAATTATAACTAAAAGTGATTAAAAAAAAAGAAAACAAAACAACAGTACATTGGCTACACCCTGATTAGACAAATGTGTGTAGTTTATAAAATTATGTTTAGCACTAGATCAGATGACGTAACATTTTAAACATAACGTGAGAACAATGTCTTGCTAGAAATACATTCTGTTAGTCAGACATGAACTAGGCATTCATGAAGCGTCATGAAGATTAAGATACGCTTAATTTGCAAACCTGAGTCATAACAAAATATTAACACTTCATAATTAATATCTTACCTAAACAACCTAAAACATTGACGTTTTTATATACTTACAGTAAAGATCAGCACTGCCCTCTTCTGGAGAATATGAGTACTACGAAAAAACTGAAAAAGCTAAAAAGAGCTTAAAGTTTAAAAACATACTCCTATTTATAAGCTTATTGTCAACACTACAAATCAAACAATATATAAGCAAAGAAAATCACAATAAATAACAAATTACTGCATGTTCATGACTATTCCGACCAACTGTTTGCATGCAAAATATATTTTTGTGAAGTAATCGATAAAACAAAGTGTTAAAAATACGTTTTCACAATAAATTATAATTTTGTGTCGTAAAGGTGAATACTGGTCATTCAGTGCAAGTATTACTCCAAATTTGAATATGCATAGTCGTACTGACAGCTCTTAAAGGAACAGTTCACTTTTTACATTTCAATATGTTCTTCACACAAATCGTGTGGTGCTATTTTTTTCCTTTGTCATTTTTTGTGTCCATTTAATTTCATGGTGTAAAAAGAAGCAGCCAGGATGTGTAATTAGCGACATTTTTTTTTTTTTTTTTTTTGGGGGTGAGCTATTCCTTTAAATGTCATTTCATGGCATGAGTTATTTATATTAATGTTATGTGTAGATAAAAATATAAAACAATGCACTTTAATCGGTACAACCAGTTGTATCACACACCTGAAGCTAAATCTCTAAAAGCACCGTTATTCCTCTAAACTTCTGGCTTTATATTCACATGCATTCCATAGGGTTTCACAGATGTATGAAGTGCAAGGGTAAACATCTTCTCTTTTCACCCGTTTCCACAGAGCTGGACGTTACGACACCCTCTGCATAGCAGTTAGTTATTCGTCTCAAAAAACATGAAGTCCTAAAAAAAAACAAAAAACAAAAAAAAACATTATTTAGTCATTACTAACACTTTCTTGAAATTTCTATCAAACCATATCCTCCATACACTCCTACTCACAATGAGAAAGCAGGCTCCGATCATCACTGCCTTCATTCTCACATCAAGATCCATGGGGAACTGGATCCCAAAGTTGTCCGAGTCCGTGAAAGCCTCTCGGAGAAGTCCTGTCCATTGTTTACTGATCTTTCCAATGCCGACTTCATCCATGGTTAGAATCTTGACATAAGTAGTAAATAACATTTTCAATTGTACTTAAAGGGATAGTTTATCCAAAAATCATAATTTTCTTACCCACAAGTTGTTCCAAATCTGTATGAGTTTCTTTCTTCTGTTGAACATAAAAGAAGCTATTTTGAAGAATGCTGATGGACAAACAGTTGATGGACCCTACTGACTTCCATAGAATGGAAAACAAAAAATACTAGTCAATATGGTCATGGGGTCCATTAACTGTTTGGTTACACCGTCTTAAAAACATCTTTTATGTTCAACAAAAGAAAGAAACTCATACAGGTTTGGAACAACTTGAGGGTGAAAAATGATGACAGGATTTTCATTTTTGGGTGAACTATCCCTTTAAAAGATAGGATAGTAAAATATCAGCACATATCCCATCCATACTTATTTACTTACCCTGGGGGTACGCAAGGTGACAGAGGGGGTACACAAACAAAATGCTGAGTTTTGACATTCATTTAATTCTATCCCACCTTAAAGGTGCACTGTGTAAATTCTAGCGGCATCTAGTGGTGAGGTTGCGAAGTGCAACCGCCCACCGCTCACCCCTCCCTTTCCAAGCACATAGAGAAGCTAGGGTAGCCGACACAGGACAAAGATGTCGTCGTCTGAGAAAGCTGAGAGTGACTAGCGCCCTGTAGAGCAGTTTGTCCATTTAGGGCTACTGTAGAAATATGACGGCTCAAAATGGCGATTTCACTGTAAGGGGACCCGCGGTGTATGTAGATAGAAATGGCTCATTCTAAGGTAATAAAAACATAACAGTTCATTATGTAAGATCTTTATACACCACTGAAAACATTGTTATGTGTATTATATTACATTTCTGTCAATAGATCTCTTAAATATTACACACTGCACCTTTAAAATAACATTAAAACTGAGCATGTATTTCTAACAAGCAAAATAACAAGCAATCTAGTGTAAAAACAGGAAAATGGTAGTGCCGTAAAAGGTCAAATACATGACATCCAATCAAATGACCTCATCTTTTGTGGTCAAAACGGACTGCATCCACACAATCAGCGTGTATACAGTATAGGTTGCGTGAATGTTGGGAAGCCTTTGTAATCGTTAACATTTTCATAAGTAACTAATATAATTACACAATTTTTCTCAGTAAAGTATTAGACAACTGTTTTACTGATATAAATGTTCAGTGACTGACAGTAAAAGACTATATAGTGGTGCAAACTACTCAACTTTTTATGAAATTTGTTTTTATTTAAAAATATGCAATCAAGATTCATGAAATTCATAAATGAATGTGACGAGACAAGAAACGTTTGCGTTTTGGACATATTAGACATTTTAAAATAAAATATTATTTGCAAATAGTTTGAATTGATTACTTCATAACTTATTTTACCATTCTTATTTATTTATTCCCTTAAATCCCTTTTAATCCTTTAATTATTTAATTCCTTTATTATTATTAGTAGTAGTAGTAGTAGTATTTATTAAATAATAAATCCTCCCCCCTTCCAATAGGTGCCCCCAACACAAAAGTGAAACTTGAATCTCATAACATTATTTACACTGTTGTAACTGCTTTCATGCCAGCTCTGAGCAGCATTAAACACTGCGTAAATACATCTAGATGCAGTTTGTATGGCTTGTGATGATACTGATTTCATTTGATTAATAAGGTTAGAAAAACTTTGAACCTGAAAATCTATTTAAAGGGGCAAATATTGTCCCTTAATGGAACAATTGAGACTGCAGTCTAAGTGGAAGAGAGGGGGTACGCAGAAGGATGATAAATGCTTGAGGGGGTACACCACTCGAAAAAGGTTTGGGAACCACTGATCTACTGAATAACAGTTCCACCTAGTGGGCATTTATAGACAGAGCCAAAGAGCTGCAGGAATAAACAGAACAAGGCTTAAGTCTAGTCCTAGACTACAATGCAAATTTGAGCTGTTTTAACTGAACACAACTTGCACTGACATATCTAAAAATATGTTAGTGCCATTGTTTTGTCTCAAGATGCACACCAGTAAAATAAATAAATAAATAAATATATATATATATATATATATATATATATATATATATATATATATATATGCCCGATCAGGCATAACATTATGACCACTGATTTTCTCTTCATCACGGCACCTGTTAGTGGGTGGGATATATTAGGCAGCAAGTGAACATTTTGTCCTCAAAGTTGATGTGTTAGAAGCAGGAAAAATGGGCATGAGTAAGGATTTGAGCGAGTCTGGCTAGGTCCAAATTGTGATGGCTAGACAACTGGGTCAGAGCATCTCCAAAACTGCAGCTCTTGTGGGGTGTTCCCGGTCTGCAGTGGTCAGGATCTATCAAAAGTGCTCAGAGGAAGGAACAGTGGTGAACCGGCCACAGGGTCATGGGTGGCCAAGGCTCATTGATGCACAATGCTGGCCTGTGTGGTCCAAACAAACAGACAAGCTACTGGAGCTCAAATTGCTCAAGGAGTTAATGCTGGTTCTGATAGAAAGGTGTCAGAATAGACAGTTCATTGCAGTTTGTTGTGTATGTGGCTGCATAGCCGCAGACCAGTCAGGGTGCCCATGCTGACCCCTGTCCACTGCTGAAAGCAGCAATAGTGGACATGTGAGCATCAGAACTGGACCACGGAGTAATGGAAGAAGGTGGCCTGGTCAGATGAATCACGTTTTCTTTTACATCACGTGGATGGCCGGGTGTGTGTGCGTGGCTTACCTGGGGAACACATGGCTCCATGATGCACTATGGGAAGAAGGCAAGCCGGCGGAGGCAGTGTGATGCTTTGGGCAATGTTTTGCTGGGAAAACTTGGGTCCTGCCATCCATGTGGATGTTACTTTGACATGTACCGCCTACCTAAGCATTGTTGCAGACCATGTACACCCTTTCATGGAAACGATATTCCCTGGTGGCTGTGGTTCTTTCAGCAGGATAATGCGCCCTGCCACAAAGCAAAAATGGTTCAGGAATGGTTTGAGGAGCACGAGTTTAATAAGGTGTTGACTTGGCCTCCAAATTCCCCAGATCTCAATCCAATTGAGCATCTGTGGGATGTGCTGAACAAACTAGTCTGATCCATGGAGGCCCCACCTCGCAACTTACAGGACTTAAAGGATCTGCTGCTAACATCTTGGTCCCAGACCACAGCACACCTTCAGGGGTCTAGTGGAGTCCATGCCTCGATTGGTCAGGGCTGTTTTGGTAGCAAAAGAGGGACCAACACAATATTATGAAGGTCATAATGTTATGCCTGATCGGTATAAAATATATATATATATATATATATATATATATATATATATATATATATATATATATATATATATATATATATATTTTTTTTTTTTTTTTTTTTTTTGACAATTAAGCATGTTACATTTTCCCCAACAAATTCTAATGCCTGTATTGCAAAAAAACTTTTTTAAAGATGCAACAAATGATGTATAATGATGATGTATAATTATTTTTAATTGAAAAATCTTCATAAAAATAGGCTTTATGTTCTTTATGCAAAGTATAATTTGTTTGTTTTTTGCTAAAAATCAGTCTCAGTTTGCCAGCCTAAACAAAGCTTTCAAGGGAATTAAAGGCTGTGTGATGCAGAAATCATTCATTTTCAGTGAAGGTTAGCAAATGTTGGTGTCTGTGAGCATTTAATCACAACTGTTTGAGTTGATATACCTCAAAGTCCACATCTGGCAGGCAGCTCCAGCCACAGAACGGCCCCTGGAGCTTGAGAACCGGCTCTCTGTGCTCATTCTGTATGGTGAACTTGGGGAGAAAAGGGTGCCATTGCTGAAGAACATATCCCACTGTGTTCCCTGGAGGAGCCTGGATCTCCAACTGAGAGAGCGAGAAGAAGGAATCAACAATTATGGTATGTTCTACATGGTCTATATTAAAGCCAGCAACATCTGCAAACAAATGCTGCAATTCTCATAACTTCGCTTTTCAGAGCCATTTTAGGTTTCCAGTCAGATCACCTCTTGCAGACAACATGGGAAGAAGCAGGACATGCATTTTAGAGGACGGCTGACTGTGATGATTTCCTGTCCGATGTTATCGAGGACACGGATGGTGAAGGATCGCAGCGGGCCGCAGCACTGACGGGTGAGACAGTCGTTCTCCTCCACCGCGTAAAACACGTTCTGACCCATGGAGTTACGGATATCATATTTATTGTTGCTCTCAAAGCCTGCCAAAGCTGCATAAAACCATACAAAGGTCTTTTTTAATGAAATATTAAGTATTTCTATTAAATTACCTAACGCATATTTAGATATAGGGCAAAAATAGGTCCATCTGTAAAACTGCTATACTTACCTTCAATAAGCTCAACTTTCTGTTTGATAAGAAGTTGATCTACCTGAGAAAGTTGGAAACACAGGTGTTTTAGATACTGCATATCCATATTACTTATATATATATATATATATATATATATATATATATATATATATATATATATATATAAACACACACACACACATATACATACAGCAGTGGCCAAAAATGATGTCTAGTGGGACTCTGTTTTTATTAACCCTACAAGTTATATATATATATATATATATATATATATATATATATATATATATATATATATATATATATATACACACACACACATACAGTCAAACCAAAAGTTATTCAGATTAAACTCAGATATCATTTTTACTAGTGTGTGCAGAACACTATAGTTAATTTATGTAAGTGAGGATAGCAAAGTAAAGTAAACTGTGACATATCATACCCACAAATTCTTCATACAGTGGACTGCCTGTAAAATTGATAAAAATTTGGGACCAAAATGATTCCTGACCATGTTTTGCTTAAGTGTTTTTTCTTTAATTGCTAATGCGACCTTTGACACCACAGACCGAACAAAATGAAGCATTGTTTGGTGATTGGTTGACCTAAACTGGTATTATCTAATTGTGTGCTTAAATTTAACAGCTGACATCTGATTGGTTGATTGTAATCCATTACATATCTTTCTATCAAAGTTATCTGACATTATCTGTTCTGACAGTTTAACTCTGAGTTCTTGTCATATTTTATTACCATTTTCTAAACTATAGCAAATAAAATGATAATGTGAGAAAATGTTGAAGGGCGTCTGAATAAATTTAGTTTTGACTGTATATATATATATATATATATATATATATATATATATATATATATATATATATATGTGTGTGTGTGTGTGTGTGTGTGTGTGTGTGTGTGTGTGTGTGTGTGTGTGTGTGAGGAAAGAACAAAACATGGTTAAAGGTATTTTTCAAAAAAAAAAAAAAAAATATTTTGACATAATTATTTGGCAAAACGACATGCTAAAAAAATGCATAGAAAAACAAAACAAAAAAACTCACAGGAAAAAGCATTGACTACAACATAATCAGTTATTAATATTTTGTTAGTTCTCTCTTGTTTTTGCATGTGTTCATCATTTCTTTGCATGACAGCCTGGCCAAAAAATGTTTACACAATTTGACGCGTTTCATTGCATTATCACAAGTAAAACAATCGAGTCCAAGCACAACTACGCAATATGCCAATAAATGGTGAAGATTTAAATATGTATACACCACTTTTAGCCTCGATATATATATATATATATATATATATATATATATATATATATATATATATATATATATATATATATATATATATATGATATGATATTGTTGTCTAACCTGTGTCAGGTACTCTAATCCCGGTGGACAGCCTGGTATTCCTGGATTGGGAACCATATACATATTCATAGGCTGCATGGCTGCCTTATCTTTGTGGTGAAGATGAAGAAAGACACATGTGTACATTGATCAACACGTTTTAGCACCAACTACAGGTGGTTCATTCAAACATGGACATGAACAAGAACATGGACATTCGTTTAAATAGTCCTGTATAATTATTCAATGATTCAAAAGACAGTTTTCCTAAAAATAATACTTATCAAAAATGTTTTCGGAGAGCAGCATGCATTGAGAGAAAAGACGATTAGATAGAAGTTATCGAAATCGGAATCATATGGAACTATTTAAATCCTTAAATATCTATGTCTGGAGCATCCTGGAAATAAGAAGGAAATATAAAGAATCCGTTTTCGCCATAAAATGAGTGTAATATAAGAACACAATCAGAAGAATCACAACAGTTCATGCCATTCAGCGCGTGCGTTCAGTGTTGACCTGACCAGATTTAACGTTAGCCCTTATACAAATAATAAAAAAAATGAAACATATGCTTTATAAACAGCACGACGCTTTCGGATGTGTTAAATATACTGTACAAATCTATTCACAAGATCAAAACTCACCTGCGTCTTCTTATGATAAGAGTATAACGGGCTGACTTAAGAGTCTCGGCCCCATATTAAACACCACATCCTATTGGCTGGCATTCTGCTCACGTGCTCTAAAACTGTTTATACGTCATTACGCTTTGGTCGAGATTTCCCGGAAGCGAATTATCAAATCCTACTATGGTAAAGCCTTAGGTCATGAAAAACGTAACACTCGCCATGTAACGGACGATTGCCTCAAAGTAAGACGTTTGTAAGTGGGCGCTAGCAGAGCCGGCTCTGGGCGCTAGGAAAGACTTGACTCATTAATATTAATTACGCCACGGGTCGTATTAACGTCAGCACGTCCTAATTAATATTCATAAGGCATGCTTTTCAGCATTGTAGGATTATCGCTTGCTAGACGCAGACTGTGGTCACCTCCACAAATCATAATAACGAGATTTGTTTTAAGAGAAATGGATACATTGAATGTCATTCTGTTGTATTTTGTGTTATACAAATGCGTGCAATGTATTATATGCATTCAAATTTCTATTTTTAAACAGAAATAATTAGGGAATTGAGTACTTGAGGTCTTGTGGTGATCGCGAAAAACTGTGATTCTCATCCTTTTTGACTCAAAGGACTAAATATTATTTTATTTTTTTAGCATTTTAATTTATTTATGTTTTAGTTGTTTCACCCTCAAGTCATCCTAGGTGTATATGACATTCTTCTTTCAGACGAACACAATCAGAGTTATATTAAACATGTCCTGGCTAATCCAAGCTTTATAATGGCAGTGAATGTTGGGTCACGTTTGAAGTTCATAAAAGTGCATCTGTCCGTCATAAAACTGTTCAAAATGCTTGAAAAATTGGATGAATTTAGGGTGAGTAAATCATGGGATAATTTTCATTTTTGGGTGAACTAACCCTTTAAAGGCACAGTATGTAAGTTTTGCCACTAGAGGTCGCTTATTCAAAACAATAACAAAGGTGAAGCGTGATGACGCATAAATGAGCGTGGAATCATGGGAATTGTCATCTTCCACAGCTGATGGAAAGCAATCCGACAGGCAGAAATCATGTTCATGCACTGTAAAGACAATATTTAAAAAGTAAGTTACCTGGTTGCCTTAAAATTAAAAATTTGAGTTAATACAATGAACATTTTTGAGAATTGACATCACCCTTTATTCAAATAGTATTAAAAGATTTTGTAAGCATATTGCGTAATTGTGTTTTATTTGTTATAATGCAGTGAAACATGCCAAATTGTGCTATTTTCAGTATACATCACAACATTTTTTACATGTATTTATGTGGTTCAGATACAATAATATTTTGAGTTTCTATTTATTAAACCCATTTCCTTCATTGTATTAACTCAATTTTTTTAATTTCAATGAACTCAACATTTTAAGGCAACCAGGTTACTTACTTTTTAAGTTAAACCAACAATATATATATATATATATATATATATATATATATATATATATATATATTTTTTTTTTTTTTTTTTTTTTTACAGTGTAGTAATTGCTACAGCATGCTGAATGAAAATTAAAATATTTAATACAATTAACACATTAAACGTACAGTTTTATTTATCATTTATTTCCCATTAGTTTGTTTTATTTTTTGAAAATACTTTTTGTGTGTTTTTGTAAAGTCATAATTGTGTTATAATATTATACTGTTATATCATTCAAAAGTTGCTGGCTAAAATTTAAGTACAATCAACTTAGCTGAATAAGTAATTTTAACTTAAAAGTGACCTTAGACCACAAAACCAGTCATTTGTTGTTTATATATATATATATATATATATATATATATATATATATATATATATATATATATATATATATATATATATATATATATAATTTAATATCACTTTGTTCATACTCAGACTGATGCATGTTGGTTTGGCATTTGTCTGGTATCTAGAAGATAACTCTGCAGTGACCACAGGAGTGCAGCATTGAGCTAACATATAGCCGTGGCTACAGTCAGTAGAGAAAAGGTCCAATAATTGTGATCAGGTTGTAGGATCACCTGGGTCGAGTCCAAGGCTGTGTCTGAAATTGGAAGGGACTGGCATTTGTTGGTGTCCGAAAACAATTAAATCCCATAATGTACCTGAGAAACGAGTGTACAATCAATGTGCGCTGAATGTCTTACTGCTAGACTAGAGAACTCGTTTTCATTCACTCATTCAGCAGACTATATTAGTGGAGTAATGCTGGGAATAGTGAATGAGGGTATAGGAAGTGATTTCAGAGACAGCCCAAGACTCCTAACATGTGTCTGACTCAAAACCAGTTTGACCAAACTGGTACAAAGACCAAAACTTTAAGCACAAACATTTACTGCAGGGAAAATGTTACTGCAGATCAAATATTAAATATAATTTTGTTTTTAGGCCTAGATTCATGTTGGTTTAAAACCAGTGGTTCTCAACTGGTGATATGTGGCCCAAAAATGGATCACAGGTCTGTTCTGAAACATACTGAATTACAACCAAGGCTATTTGCAATGTGATTTGTGCGGTCCGCAATGCTGTCCAGCTGCCTACAATTTGTAACTATGCTTGGACTATTACCACCTGAGATACTTAGGAAGAGGTTGCATTTAACTATGAGTCATATTCGGAGCATGCAATGTTTGCCTGTCCTACATAATACTGCACGATAACTTTTCAAAATTATGAGGTCAGAGAGCGTTCTGTTACCGAACAGGCACAGTGTGGACTCATGATTAAACCTGTCTAAAAGTTCTCTCCACTCAGTAAAGTAGGCTAAAATCCTCCTTGATGGTGCTGAAGATGTAGGGAATGGCAACTTAATCCAGTGTATTAAATTGTTTGAATCTGTCCCTGTTTTTAGTCCAAAAAACAAATCCTGCTTCACATGCTTGACAGTAGTTTGGTGCTAATTTAGCTCTTTCCCCGCCAGCGTTTTATTTTTAAGTTGCCAGCAAGCGCCAGCATTTTTGATTACATTCACAAAACTTCCATGGCCCCCAAAATATTTTGACATAGTGGGGCACAACCTAACACTTTTTGACTTTCTCAGTTTGTGTAAATCCACTTGGGTTCAGAGTATTCATTTATTTTATTTTTTTATTAACAACCCAGCATTAGGTTGTGCCCTGCTCACCCCCTATATGTAAACTATATGTAAACAGTCAACATATCAAAAGAAAGAACAGCCTGAGATGCTGTACTATTACAGAAGATCCATTACAGTGCCCCCCTACCACATTAAGCAACATAAAGCTGCTTGGTTTGAAAGTGACTTTTTGGGATCTGTACTTCAAATGTGCTGCGTAACACGAGAATGAACATCATTGGTTCTCGCTGAAGCTCAAACGTGCTGCGTAACACCAGAATGAACCTCATTGGTTCTCGCTGAAGCTCAAACGTGCTGCGTAACACCAGAATGAACCTCATTGGTTCTCGCTGAAGCTCAAACGTGCTGTGTAACACCAGAATGAACCTCATTGGTTCTCGCTGAAGCTCAAACGTGCTGTGTAACACCAGAATGAACCTCATTGGCTCTTGCTGAAGCTCAAACGTGCTGCGTAACACGAGAATGAACCTCATTGGTTCTTGCTGAAGCTCAAACGTGCTGCGTAACACGAGAATGAACCTCATTGGTTCTTGCTGAAGCTCAAACGTGCTGCGTAACACGAGAATGAACCTCATTGGTTCTCGCTGAAGCTCAAACGTGCTGTGTAACACAAGAATGAACCTCATTGGTTCTTGCACGTCAAACGAACATCCTTGATCTTCTGTTTTTTTTTTCACAACTGATGTGAGTTTTTGAATGTTTATATGTGAATAAAAGCCTAAATTCAATGTTCATCATATAAAGCGATTGTGTCTCTTTAGAAAATTTGGACTAAACCGCTCAATTCATATGGATTAGTTTTACAATCTATTTATTAACATTTTAAAGCATCAAAGTAGTAACTGCTGTAAACAGAGGGACAGAAAGCTCTCAGATTTCATCAAAAAGATCTTCATTTGTGTTCAAAAATCTTACGGGTTTGGAACGACATGAAGGTGAGTAATTAATGTTTTTTTTATTTTTTGGGGTGAACTAACTCTTTAAAGTACACATAGAACAATGATACTAACACTAGCTAAATAATTGAATACACCTTTAAAGCAATTGTTTACTGAAGGACTGTGAATCTCTTGAAAAGAAAATACCACTAAAGTATAGTCGATATAACTATTGTTCAAGTCTTGTAATAGCTTTTGCTCCTAAACCTTAAAAATATCATTTGTGCCTTTTCCTCACAGAAACCTTTTTCCTGGCTTCAGATTTACATTGCTTTCACGTACCTTTATGACCTTTTTTTTTGTTTGTTTTTTTTGTTTGTTTTTTTGTCCTAGACAATGTATGTTTTCTTTGAGTGGAAAAGAAAAGCGTGAGCATTCTTCAAAATATCATCTTTTGTGTTCCATGGAAGAAAATAAATGATACAGGTTTTCTACAGGTGTACTATTTGCATTTGATCTACTATTTGCACAGCATTTGATCACTGGATTTACACTTTTAAGAAGTGTTTTTCGCAATATTGCAACATCACATATCTAATCAGCTCCTGATAAACACATTTTATTACCCAGTGAGTCATTTAACCATGTATTACTGTCTTTGGAAGGCCTTTGTCTTTCAATAACATTAAAAATGTACAAATTGACTTAATATATTTACTTGAAGTACCCCTAAGTTAAAAGTCAATAATAAAATTAAATCAATACTACTACTACTACTAATAATAATAATAATAATAAAATTAATACAGTCAATCACAAACCCCAGTCTGGGAAACCCAGATGTAATGTAATTTTTAATGCACTTCATAATTTTGATAACAAAGAATGGAATTTTATATCAATATGGTACAATATTATCCTATTCAAATACATGTGATAAACAAGTTGTCAAAAGTAATCTAAAAGTAAGCAAAAAGAAGCTTAAATGTGTAATGAATTATAGTACGAACTAGAATTTGTATCATGTAATTTGGAATCAGTAACTGACTACACCAGCACTGGTGATATATTTCTCTAAACCATGATCTTTTCTACTGTATTGACAAAATCCAGACAACATCTTGGATAATTTAAGTATACGGATTATGCATATAATCATAAATATCTAATGGTTGTATAACTATGTGATGATATCTATATAATTATGTCTTGGGTGCTATACTGAATATGTCAGGAAATGAGCAAATTGCAGCAAAAACACAAAAGCGCCAGAGAGATGTCAGGGAGAAATCTGCAAAAATAAAACATTTTCGACAGTCTGTTCTGTTTTACGACTACATTAACATTCATAAAAACACACATTTACATATATGAAATAATAAGATATTCTTTCTCCCATAGAAGTAGAAAAACGTGTAAATGAAACTTCTAGGCTCATTTAAGTGAGTTAAATGATGGCCTGCTGGAATGCAAATATTGATCCCTCTACGTATCTCTAATGAGAACGTACGAGCATCTTCAGCTACGAGCATATTAAACTATATTCAATAACCTTATGTACACTTGCATGCAAAGTACCACTAAATATTTTAGCACATTCCATTTTGCATTCACAGGTGTATAGATAAATAAATGAACAAAGGTATAAATTATTAATTAAGCTGTCATGGTATGCGCTGTGTATTGGCATCATTTGGAGTAAGATTCTCTCCCATTTGTGTCACGTTAAGATCAAACAACATTATGCAACGTGTCTGATATGAACCCAAAACGCCAACTGAACAAACACACAGAGTCATCGGGCGCCTTTAAAAGCATGCAAGGTTGTCTGAGTGCACATTGCAGCCTTGCTCCCATAGCGAGCGTGTGTTCGTGCGTGCGTGGCTGTGTTTATTGTGTGTATTTGCGCATATGAGGGTTCTGCGCTTTATTCACTTGGGTAATCTGGCGGCCAGTCCTAACGAGCTTGTCAGAAACCCCCATAATGAGCCTCAAAAAGATGAATGTAAAAATGTACCCATTACTGGGCCTTCATCTTCCTGTTCATTAGCTTAGCATAAGGTTACAATACATTACTCTAGCCCCTAACAACACCTCTTTCTACCCTAAGGAAGAAAAACTCCATTGAGTGAGCGAGTCTAGTCTCATGAAACAACAATATGCACATTCGGGAATTATCACGACGGCGCTCTGCAGATATGCTGTCACTCTGTTTCTCATCTTTCTATTGTATCTCTTCTTTCTTTGTCTTGGTGTCTTCTTTTGCTGCGCGGAGACAGTATGGTTCGTTTTTTGGCAGGCGGCCTCTGTTTCCACGGCAACTTTATAATTGCTTTGGAAGCGGTCCAGACGCTACTGGATGCCGAGGAATTATTGATGTCAAAAAGAAACATGTATGAAATGAGGAAATATGTATGCAGCCATATGGTCCTGTGCACATCCGTGTACAATGAAATGGTAGCGTTGCCTTTGCGATGTTTTTCAAAGACAATTAAAATGTCACAACACATGCTCTGTAAAACGCTTAAATGATTGGGCGTATCATGACTCCATTAAGGCATTTTGCACGTCACAATATTATTTCACCTGATGTAAGTGTGAAATCAAAGTCAAATGCAAAATCGTCAAAGCCATAAAGGTGACACATAATCAGAATATTGTATAAACATGCACAGTTTTGTGTCAATCCAAATTCATTTTTGTATGTAGCAAAAATCTGTCTTTTCAAATTATTTGGTAACACTTTACAATAAGGTTCATTAGTTAGCATGAACTAATAATGAACTGCACGTATAAAGCATTTATTTATCTGTGTTAATGTTAATTTCAACATTTACTAATGCTTTATTAAAATCTTGTTAACATTAGTTAATGCACTGTGAACTAACATGAACAAACCATGAACAGCTGGATTTATATTAACTAACAAAGTTAACAAAGATGAACAAACACAGTAACAAATGAACTGCTCATGGTTACTTCAGGTTAGTTAATACGTTAACTAATGAACATTATTATAAAGTGTTACCAATTATTTCTTAATGTTTGTTGAATTTATTCTTCTCTTTAACACATTTTTATATTCTATATTAAATAGTATTTAATAATTACATAACATCTAATAATAAATAATATTAACTATTTAACTGATTGTAAAATTAATTTTAAAATAAAAATATTCTTTGTTAATTAAAACAAAACTGAAATAAAAATAAAGCTAAATTAAATGATAAAATAAATACTAGCACTCAAACTAAAATTAAAATGAAAACTGAAAATATAAAAATTCCAAATTCAATATTAATAATATATATATATATATATATATATATATATATATATATATATATATATATATATATATATATATATATATATATATATATATATATATATATATAAAGAAAAGTTTGTGTTTACATAATATATGTGTGTGCACTGTGTATAATTATTATATATAAATACACACACATGCATGTATATATTTAAGAAAAAATATATTGTTTGTATAATGTAATTTATATATAAGATACATTATATATACAGTATTTACATGCAAATATTTCTTAAATATATACATGCATGTGTGTGTATTTATATATAATAATTATACACAGTGCACACACATATATTATGTAAACACAAACTTTTCTTTTGGATGCGATTAATCATAATTAATTTTTCCCCAGCACTATATATATATATATATATATATATATATATATATATATATATATATATATATATATATATATATATATATATAGCTTTCATTTTAATTTTAGCTTTCATTTTAATTTTAGTTTAAGTGCTTTTTTTATTTCAGTTTTAAAAAAAAAAAAAAAAAAAGCCTTACATTTTTAAGGAAGTTTTTACAGTTAAGTCAGTTTAATGTAATTTATGTTATAATGACTTAAACATTCAAGGCAATTTTTGCACTTAATTTTACAGTCCTGTCCCCATGTATATACTATGTATTTATTAATGCAATTACAATAATTAGTTACTAACCCTGAACCTAAATCTAAACATAACCCTGTAGTTACCTTATATTACCCAGTATTTTCTTATAAGTACACGTACGGTAAAATAAAGTGTAGCTACTGCAAGATTTTCTAGTTTGATTTACGTGAGTAATGTCTTTGAGAAGTAGGACAGCACTAGTTTGACGAAGAATCTTCTATACGTTACGTCACCTTCTCTGTTCCTCTTCCACCCAAATGCTGCAAGAGTCATAGACACATTAACCAGGGCTCTGGTGACACTCATTAACGTAACATATAGTGTCCCCAAGTGAATTAGCAGGCAAATGCTTTATTGCTATGCATGGGCGTGAAAATATCGTTATAGTGTGAGAAAAAAAAACATGCAATCCCCTTCGTCTTCAATACCGTGGTTGTTTTCTCATTGTGTTATGAAAGAACGTGCTAATAGGAGATGAAAATGACTTCCTGGCTGGTCTTTTTTTCCCTCTCTGCTTTTGTGGGGTTAATTTATGCCCTGTGAGTCCCTCTTGAGTGAGAAGAGGCTGAGATTGGTGTGAAGTTTGCTGAATGGAGCAGGGGCCAACAGGCTCGCCACACACACACACACACACACACACACGCGAGCGCTAACAGTACAAAGACAGTATTCACAGCTGTGGACAGAAGACATGGGCCATGACAGGGCTGCGCTAAATATTTGAGCTCATCAAAATTGCAGGTCAAGATCATGTCACATTCAAATTAATAGTAGTGTTTGCTAAGCCAAGCATCACTATTATTGCACTCCATGACTAGAGGTAGCATTGTCAAACCCTTAACATTACATTTTAGCATGTTTAGCATCAATCTGACTTTAAGATAAAGATAAAATGAGACTGCTGATAAATTGAGTAAAAAATGGTTACTATAATAAAACCATGGTTAATTTTTGTAAGGGTATGTTTGTGCTATACATGATGTGCAAAAGTTACTAAGCAAACCCTTACGAAAAATAACCATGGTTTTATTATAGTAAAAGTGTAGTAACCATGGTTTTTAGCTAATTGATTACCATTTATATAACCACACAGTTTTACCACAAATACCATGGTTAAACTATGGTTAGTGCAGCAAAACCATGGTTTATTTGTGGTTACCATGGTTTAACTACAATAACCATGGCTTTTTGGTTTTATTTGTAGTAAAACCATGGTTCATTTTCGTAAGGGAAAGGACAGTTTAAATCCCTATATTAAAATTATGTTAAAACAAAAAAAAAAATCACAAACTCAGTGTTAGCAGATAAGAGGAATGTTCTGCAGGAACACACACACACACACACACACACACACACACACACACACACACACACACACACACACACACACACACACACACACACACAGTAACAGTAACAGTAACCTGTTACTGCCATTTCTTAATCCTTTAAATGGGCTATAAGAAACGTCTTACATTTATATTCAATTACACGCTGTTATCCCGTTACAGTTACTACTCTCATAAAATATTTGAATTACAAAAATTTAGCGTCCAACAGCAGATATTGCAGCTAAATTAATGTTTTTACATAATAAATGAATAAAAATGCTGCGTTCCAGTCAGGTTTTTGAGCCTGTAAGTTCCCATTCAGTCGGTCACTCTCGACGCCACGTCGGAGTACCAACGAATAGGAATCTAGCTCACGAGAGCCAATCTACTTCGAGTGTAACTAAAACGAGCCAATGCACATTGGCATGCAATGATTGCACCAGGTACTCATGCCACACCATGCGGGTGATTGCATCAAATCAGCATTTTGCTTCGGAGCCGAGTGGTAGATGGTTACGCCAGATATCACTCCTTACTTCGCAGTCCTGACTGAAGATGGAAACCGTCTTTTGGAAGCGATCTCTTCAGTCGGTGTTGGTGTGATGGCACAGCAACAGGTTGTGTGGTTTTTCAATCATCTCTCTTTGTTGTTTGTCAGAACAATCACAAGGGCTGTTCTCACAGCTGGTTCGGTGCGCTAGGTGGAGAGCGCTGAAAAGCCGTTCCTACGGCTGGTAAGAGAGCGCCTTCGTGTGAGAGAGCGCGCACGTCAGGCTGCACTATCCCCTGACTGTGTCGCCACGACCCCTCCCCCTGCGTGCTTCAGCACCAAGGAGAGCGTCCTTCTGAAAGAGCTTACACAGATAGAGCTTGCGTCTTTTTCAAGATGACATTCTATCTGTGTGTTTCTGGATGCGGTGGTTACCTGTCACCAAGGGATGGTCATCAGCGTTGTATCTCGTGTTTGGGCGTTCAGCACGCTCAGACAGCGCTGGTGGATGACTCATGTTCTCACTGCGGGAACATGACCATCTCGGAGTTACGATCGAGGCTCCGTCTCGCAAGGGGCGGAGCCCCCGTGCCTCTGCCTCGATCTAACCCTCCACAGAGAGTTACTTCAGGCAGTAGCCCAGGCGATTTGAGGGTTACGGTGAGCGCGTTTCCCCCAGGGAACCAACCCCTGGGGAACCCTCATCCCTCTCGCACTCCGCAGCCAGTAGAGCTGGCATTGGAACACGGTGGCCCATCCACGAGGTGTGCATCATCCGTATCCTTTGGGGCTCCTCTCGAGGACCAGATGTCCATCGCTGCATCAGAGGGAGGGTCAGAACTCTCTGGAGAGGACATGTCGGTGCAGGGGGCTCCTCCGGGAAGACCCTCTGTGCCCGATACTGATCCGGAGATGATGGCTTTGCTTTCCCGGGCCGCCGAGAGAGTCGGGCTCATGTGGAACCCTCCACCGTGTCCCAAACCCTCAAGGCTGGATGATTGATTTCTTGGGGTGGCCCGTGCTGGTTCTCAGCGCCTCATCCCGGTTCCTTTTTTCCCGGAGGCGCATGAGGAGCTCACAAGGTCGTGGACGGTACCTTTTACTGCCCGAAACCGGCCCAGTGGATCCTCCTCCCTCACCACCCTCGATGGCGGACCTGCAAGGGGATACACGCAGGTTCCTCCCGTGGAACAGGCCATTGCTATGCAACTGTGCCCTAACTCCACATCCAGGGGGAACCCGTGTCTTCCCTCCAAAGTCTGTAGGTACTCATCCAATATGATCGGGAAGGCCTACCAGGCTTGTGGAGAGGCAGGTTCCGCCTTACACGCTATGGCATTGTTGCGGGTCCATCAGGCCCAGGCACTGAAGGTCTTGCATGAGGGTGGTCACGATCCCGCAGTTCTCCAGGAACCGAGAACCGCAACGGACCTTGCGCATTGTGCAACGAAGGTTATGGCGTGGACCGTGGGTCGTGCGATGTCCACTATGGTGGTCCAGGAACGACATCTCTGGCTGTGTCTGGCGGACATGAGGGAGACCGACAAAGTCAGGTTCCTTAACTCCCCCGTCTCCCAGACTGGCCTCTTCGGCGACATGGTCCAGAACTTTGCCCAGCAGTTCTCGGCCGCACAGAAGCAGACTGAGGCGATCAGTCACATTCTGCCACGGCGGTCAGCTGCTGTCTCTGCTCCCGCACCGCAGCAGCCTCCACCCAAGCGACGTCGTGGAGCCAGGCGCAAGCAGGCCACCCCGCCCGTCCAGGCGCCTGCCAAGAGGGGTGGCAAGGCCAAGGGCAAGTGGCCCTGAGACAGGTGACCCGGAGATGAGAAGGACTGTTCTTCTGGAGACGGTGACCGCACCGTTCCATCCCCCGGAGGAGGGCCGGGAGGAGAATCTTGTGTTCCGTTTTGTTTCTGTTCTGCCGCTGGTACCCAAATTTGCAATAAAAGAGCAGTTTCTTCCATCTCCGTGTCCTCGGAGAGTTTTGACCAGTCAAATGCCAGACCACACTCATCCTCCCCCTTCGCCAGCAGGCAGCAGTGGACGACCTCACATTCCTGCTGCCCACCTGTGGAATCAGGTAAGTGTTGCACGGCACACTCTCACCTTGCTGCGGGCCGCCTCCACGAGACAGCCGCCTCAGCCTTGTACCTGCATTCCACCTCGCTGCCCCATGGTGGGTACGCCGGTGGTCCCTATAGTCCCGCTTGTACGGTCTCTGGGAGCCTGGCTAGCGCTCCCTGGTCCATCTCGCTGGCTCATTCGGACCATCATGGTTCGGCTACGCAATTCTGTTCGTCTGTCCCTGTTCGCCTGTGTCTTCGCGAAAGTCACGGAAGGGGCCCTTGTGCCCATGAGTCTTCGGGTCAACTGGGAAAAGAGCAAACTTGCCCCCGTGCAGAGGATCTTTTTTCAAGGTATGGAGTTGGATTCGGTCAAGCAAACAGTGCGCCTCACAGAGGAGCGTGTCCAGTCGATGCTGAACTGCCTGAACACGTTTCAAGGCAGGATGGCGGTTCCACTGAAACAGTTTCAGAGGCTCCTGGGGCATATGGCAGCTGCAGCGGCAGTAACACCGCTCGGCCTGCTTCATATGAGACAGCTTCAGCATTGGCTACATGGCCGAGTCCTGAGATGGGCGTGGCAACGCGGCACTCATTGGGTGAGCATCACACCGGCCTGTCGCCAGTCCTTCAGTCCGTGGTCAGACCCCTCGTTCCTTTGGGCCAGAGTGCCCCTGGAACAGGTGTCCAGGCACACTGTGGTTTTCACGGATGCCTCTGCCATGGGCTGAGGAGCCACATACAACGGGCATGCAGTGTCAGGGGTTTGGACGGGCCCGCACCGGCATTGGCACATCAATTGCCTCGAGTTGCTAGCAGTACATCTTGCTTTGAGCCGCCTCAAAGGGCAGTTACGGGGCAAAGGTTATGGTGGGAAGTCACGGGTTTGACTGCCATTCCAGTACCCTTTCACGGGTAGAAGGTTGGAAAAACATGGGTTATGGATTCCCTGGAACGCTGCATAACTGTCTCCCTCTCTACTGCGTTCGGTCTGTTTGACGCGCATGTGCGCACCCACCACTTGTTCAGTGAAGTTTAAAGCTTAACACAGACTGTCAGGACGCGCTTTCATGCAAAATGGAAATACTCACATGAATTAGTAACATTTACAGGTGGGGATATAACTACTGTTCTCTAAATAGATCAGTGGATATAACCTGTAAAATGAACGTTTTGCGCCGAGGACACACACACATCTATCAAACCGCATGATATGGTATGGTGAACGCTAATGCATTAGTATATATACAATATACATATGTACAATATACATATATATACATATGCATATATATAATATATACACACACTCACCTAAAGGATTGTTAGGAACACCATACTAATACTGTGTTTGACCCCCTTTCACCTTCAGAGCTGCCTTAATTCTACGTGGCATTGATTCAACAAGGTGCTGAAAGCATTCTTTAGAAATGTTGGCCCATATTGATAGGATAGCATCTTACAGTTGATGGAGATTTGTGGGATGCACATCCAGGGCACGAAGCTCCCATTCCACCACATCCTAAAGATGCTCTATTGGATTGAGATCTGGTGACTGTGGGGGCCATTTTAGTACAGTGAACTCATTGTCATGTTCAAGAAACCAATTTGAAATGATTCAAGCTTTGTGACATGGTGCATTATCCTGCTGGAAGTAGCCATCAGAGAATGGGTACATGGTGGTCATAAAGGGATGGACATGGTCAGAAACAATGCTCAGGTAGGCCGTGGCATTTAAATGATGCCCAATTGGCACTAAGGTGCCTAAAGTGTGCCAAGAAAACATCCCCCACACCATTACACCACCACCACCAGCCTGCACAGTGGTAACAAGGCATGATGGATCCATGTTCTCATTCTGTTTATGCCAAATTCTGACTCTACCATCCGAATGTCTCAACAGAAATTGAGACTCATCAGACCAGGCAACATTTTTCCAGTCTTCAACTGTCCAATTTTGGTGAGCTTGTGCAAATTGTAGCCTCTTTTTCCTATTTGTAGTGGAGATGAGTGGTAACCGGTGGGGTCTTCTGCTGTTGTAGCCCATCTGCCTCAAGGTTGTGCATGTTGTGGCTTCACAAATGCTTTGCTGCATATCTCGGTTGTAACGAGTGGTTATTTCAGTCAAAGTTGCTCTTCTATCAGCTTGAATCAGTCGGCCCATTCTCCTCTGACCTCTAGCATCAACAAGGCATTTTCGCCCACAGGACTGCCGCATACTGGATGTTTTTCCCTTTTCACACCATTCTTTGTAAACCCTGGAAATGGTTGTGCGTGAAAATCCCAGTAACTGAGCAGATTGTGAAATACTCAGACTGGCCCGTCTGGCACCAACAACCATGCCACGCTCAAAATTGCTTAAATCACCTTTCTTTCCCATTCTGACATTCAATTTGAAGTTCAGGAGATTGTCTTGACCAGGACCACACCCCTAAATGCATTGAAGCAACTGCCATGTGATTGGTTGATTAGATAATTGCATTAATGAGAAATTGAACAGGTGTTCCTAATAATCCTTTAGGTGAGTGTGTATATAGTGTTCACACTGTAATTTTTAACACCAAACCTAAAGACAAAAAAAGGTACCTTTTTATGACATATTTTCCTGACGCTTGTACAGAACTGTGATGGGCAACATCATGACTATGAAGATCAAAAAAACAGGTATGCAAAACAGGGTTGCATCTTGTGACATCCTATCCTGTTTTTGGTTTGTGGTCCGTGTTGCGTTCATATTTCAGTCGATCTGCACCAGAGTTTGTTTGGAAGCGCCATCTTTTCAGTGGTTTCAGTCCACTTGTTTGGTGTGCACCAGGGTTCAATCGGCAGCATTCACCCTTATTCAAATGAACCACACTAACAGCAATCGCACCAGAGTTTGTTTTAATTGAACAAAACCTGCTAAGTGTGAACACTTTTTAACTCAGAATTGCGTAATATACAATTCACAATTGCGAGTTATAAAGTCAGAATTGCAAGATATAAACTCAATTGCGAGTTATAAAGTCAGAATTGCATGATATAAACGCAATTCTGACTTTTTTCCTCATAATTGTTTATATCTCACAATTCTTACTTTATAACTCGCAATTGAGAGTTTATATAGTCATAATTGTGAGATATACTCAAAATTCTGAGAAAAAAAAATGCAATTCTTTTTTTCCCCCCTCAGAGTTGGACTTTATAACTCACAATTACAAGTTTACGTTTCGTATTTTGAGAGAAAAAGTCTTTTTAAAAGACTTTCTTTTAAAAGAGTTTTTACTAGCAATTCTGACTTTGTTTCTCACAATTGCAAGTTTATATCCCTCAATTCTGACTTAACTCGCAATTGCATTTTTTTTCTCACAGTTGTTCACACAGTTCCCTGCACAATACTGTATTATGACCTCAAAACACTTTTTCCATAGTACATGATTTGTAAACGAATGCATTTTGATGTTTTCATTGCAACCAGCTCCTTATGTATGGCTTTTCTAACATAGCAGACTTGCTCAGTAGGTCATGGGTGAAACACGAATCATGATAAAAGCTAAAATAGCATGGTTGCTTCAGCAATCTTGTCAAGTATTCTTTTGTTAACACTACTGGGTATCTGGATTTAGTGTAGGTGGCTTGTTATTTTCAAATGTGAGCACAAACCTTTTAAAGCCACTCGCCATTTCATTTCAGAACTGCTGCGATATATACAACAACCAATGTAATAAAACATAGCCAGATTCATGTTCATCTGTTTAGTTTTTTTACGCCACTTACCGCAAATTTACTTTAAAAGTGTTGCAAAATGTGCAAGATGCAACGCACTATAATTTTTCTAAAGTCTCACCACAGGCACGTTTTTATAATGAGTCTGGGTTGCATAATGCTAAAAATACCTAGAACACCTTAGCAATTGCTTAACAACATCCTAGCAACCAGGGTTTGAATTATGGGGCTTCAGAGATAATCATAAACAACATGATACCTAAATACTTTCTATTAGAATCAGTAAATCAATAACACAATATACAACCCAGGCTCATTTGAAAAATGTGCCATTTCTGCTTAACAATATTATGTTGCTTGTATGTTTCACAACACCCTTAAAGTGAAATATCCAGAGAGTGGTGCTAAAAGCATGTTAAATTTGATCTGAAACAGATGAACATGAATCTGGTAATATTTTATTATGTTGGCTGTTGTATGTATTGTGGCAGTGCAAGTTTACCACATTAGAAAAATCATACATGGAGCTGATTATGTTTGGTAGCTTGTTTCTGCCAAAGAATAAAACCTAAAAAAGACAACTTTTTATCTCGCAAATCTGACTTTATATCTTGCAATTCTGACTTTATATCTTGCAATTCTGACTTTATATCATGCAATTCTGACTTTATATCACGCAATTCTGACTTTATATCTGTTACGTCCTTTATGACTCTGTGTTTGTGTGTGTGTGTGTGTTCTCTATTTCAGAAACCTGCCCTCCCATTGGTTCATCCACCTGCATGCGTTCCAGCCAATTGCTGCCTGTCCTGTAGGATCAGCCAATCGTATACCGCGCCCTGAGATCTGCAAAGCCTATAAAACTCAAGATGGCGGTTTTATGAGGGGGCTGCTTCTTGCTTTGTACAGCTTGTGATTGTATTGTAGAGCTTTTCTGTTTGTCATTGTTTCTTTTGTTATTTTGATGTCGTTTTGCCCTGGTTAATTTTGTAAGGCCTTTGGGCCTTTATTTTTTTATATTTTGTTTTTGAATGTCTTTGTTTTTGAATTGGGAACAGGTTATGGGCCCTATACATAGTGCACCTGTAGTTTATGGTTCTGTCTATTTACACCAGGTAAGGAGTGTCTGCCACCCAAGTTTTGGTTGTAAGTAGAGTAGTTAGGTTTTATGCTTTTGTTTTCAGACAGTTTTCTTTGTATTGTAGTTAATTGGGGGGGTTTTGTTTTGTTTCTGTTTGTTTGCAACACTCTCGCTCCCTTTTCACTTTTTGAAATTTTTTTTTTTTTTTTTTTTTTTTTTTTTTTTCTTTTCTTTGTACATATGTAAATACATATAATCTCTCAGTAAAGCTTTACTAATGTTTCAAGCTCTGTTGTTGGTCTGCTTAAATCCCCCTTTTGGTTAGTTTTCTTACACGGCTGGTCTAGCTGATTCCTTTCTAGTTTATGTCCCTTTGGATACCCCTAGACTAATAGGGATGTAACAAATTGGGGGCTTGTCCGGGATACTATTTTTGAAATCTTTGAAAATAGCCTGAACGGAATCTGAGTAGTATTATGGCGTCGTTTGATATAAACCAGTTTGTTGGCAACCCTAGTGTTGCGCAACTTGATAAATGCCGTAAGGTGGATTTAAGAGCTGTTGCAGATCACTTTGGTATTGTTGTATCAGGAAGTCTAGTGAAGGAGCGGTTAAAGCCGATAACTTTGGAAAGATTGGTGGAGCTGCAGATCTTAAAAGGACCAGTGTGAGATGGTGCTGATAGTTCTGAATCTGATGCTGTGAGGGTAAGTAGGGATGTGTCTGAAGGTGGATCAGATGTATTGCATGCAGATCTTGGTGGACCTAAGATAGCTGTTGAGGCTAAGACTCCAGCTACCTTACCAGGTTTTGACCCTTTTTCTCCAGTCTCCTCTGGTTTGTCTCCATCCAGAGGAGATGCCAGACTAAAGGTCCGTTTGGCACGTCTCCAGATCGAGGCTCAGGACCGAGCCCAGGCTCGTAAGGCTGAAATGGAGCTTCGTTTAGAAGTGCGCAGGTTGGAAATTGCGGCTGATACAGCTGTTTGTTTGCGTAAATTGGAACTGGAATCTGCACGGGCGCAAGGATCAATCAGTTCTAAAGTATCATCCTCAGACCAACCTGCTACTTCATTAGATGGGAGTAAATGCATTACTTTAGTTCCGCCTTTTCGAGAGACTGAAGTCGACTCTTATTTTAGTGCTTTTGAGCGCATTGCGACTTCCTTCCATTGGCCAAAGGAAGTATGGTCTCTCTTACTCCAATGCAAATTGACAGGAAAGGCTCAAGAAGTAGTGTCAACTCTATCATTAGAGGATAGCCTGCAATATGATTTGGTGAAAACTGAAGTTTTACGTGCCTATGAGCTTGTTCCTGAGGCATACAGGCAAACATTTAGGAGTTATAGGAAGGCAAATAGTCAGACATTCGTTGAGTTTGCCAGAGAGAAAGGAATTCTCTTTGATAAGTGGTGTGCTGCTACCAAAGCTATTGATTACAATTCTCTGAGAACTCCTTCTGTTGGAAGAGTTTAAGAACTGCTTGCCTGAGCGTATTGTAGTTTATTTAAATGAACAGAAAGTGTCCTCTTTGTCTGCGGCTGCAGTTTTAGCAGATGAGTTTGTGCTCACTCATAAATGTTTTTGTATCAAAGGATCAAAAACCTATGTCAGTGCCTTTTGCCTTCTGCACCTAGTCAGGTAAAATTACCTTCTGTCCACCCAAAAGAGCGAGAATGCTTTTACTGTCACAAGGTTGGGCATGTTATTGCTGATTGTATATCGCTGAAAAGAAAGCAGACACAATCACAAGGGATAGGTCAAAAAAAAAAAAGTTTAGCTTTAAGTCTCCTGAAGAAACCGTTTCCAACAGTGACATAATTCCTGATTCGTATCCTGAGGGATACTGGAGCAGCCCAGTCGCTTGTGCTTGCAGATGTGTTGCCCTTGACTGACTGATCAAACCTCATGTGGGGTGAGTGTGATAGTGCAGGGTATTGAGATGGGATGTGTACCAGTACCTTTACACACTGTGCACAGAGTCAGACTTAGTGACTGGTTTCTTTAGAGTTGGGGTGCAGCCAACTTTGCCTATAAAAGGGATTGACTTCATCATGGGAAATGATATAGCTCATGGAAAAGTAACACCAATGCTTGAGGTAGCTGATCAAATAGATCACTGTTGTATAAACAATTAATTGTTTCACAACTTTCCAAATTTTTTCCCTAGTTGTGTCATTACTCATGCACAGGCACAGACATTAGAACATGTCGATCTGGCTGATTCTTTTATAGGCCCAAAATTGATGAATGATCTGGTCCAGGACAACTCAAAAGTGTCTGCCTCTTCAGACTTTGGTTTGAAGGCTAAGCCCATTTCCTCAACTGCCTGTACAGTTTGACCTGCTTAAGTTTTTGGTTTCTCGTGAGCAATTGGTTGCTGCTCAACAGTCTGACCCTTCTTTGGTTAAGAGTTTTTCATTAGTTGTCCCTTCTGAAGCAGTTAATGACAGAGAGACAGTCTATTACCTTGAGGATGAGGTATTAATGCGCAGGTGGACTCCTCCTGGTGTGGCAGATTTAGACTGGAGTGCTACATATCAAGTGGTAGTTCCTTCTACTTTAAGAGAACAAGTGTTGTGTCTGGCTCATGACTGTGTATGGTCTGGACATCTAGGCATCACAAAAACCTATCATCGTATTTTGAAGCACTTTTTTTCTGGCCAGGTTTGAAATCTGACGTGGCACGGTGCTGTAAAACCTGTCATACATGCCAACTGGCAGGTAAGCCAAACCAAAAAGTTCCTCCAGCTCCTCTCTGTCCAATTCCTGTTGTGGGAGAGCCCTTTGAGCATGTAATGGTTGACTGTGTGGGCCCTTTGCCCAGGACTAAATCTGGTAATCAGTTCTTGTTGACCATAATGTGTTACTACAAGATTTCCAGAGGCTATTCCCTTACGAAAAATCACTGCTACCTAAGTGGTAAAAGCATTGACCAAGTTTTTTTCAACGTTTGGGCTCCCTAAAATTCTCCAGACTGTGTTGGCATCAGACATTAAAATCTATGCTGCGAAAATACTGTTTGGAAACTGAAAAGTGCTGGGACGAAGGAATTTATTTTGCTTTATTTACTGTGCGTGAGGCTGTGCAGGAGTCCCTTGGATTTAGTCCTGCGGAATTTGTCTTTGGACATCCTCTTCGTGGTCCCTTGAGTTATCAAAGATGAGTTATCCGCGGACTCTGCTCCCAAGATGAATGTATTAGACTGTCAGTCAGCTGCGGGAACGCTTGCATAAGGCTGTGGCTATGGCAAAAGAATTGATGTCTTCTACACAAGGGGCTATGAAACACCATTTTGACAAGAAGGCTAGGGCACGATCATTTAGACCTGGTGATTTACGTTTTGGTTCTATTGCCTATCCCTGGTTCATCTCTCTGCTTGTTTTTCAGGTCCTTATAGAGTTATGGAAAAACTCAGTGAGACTGACTATGTAATCCAGACTCCAGAAAGGAAACGTAAAACTCGGGTCTGTCATTTTTAAACATGCTGAAAGAATACCATGCAAGAGTAAGTCCTGTAGCAGTTTCCGTCAATTCAAATTGTAATGAGGATGTAATCTCCAAGCCTTTGGCGACTGTTTCAGTACCTGTTGAACCAGATATTGAAGATCTAGTGTTTCTGTACAAAAGTCAGCTAGACTTTCAAATTCAGAAATCATCTCTGCGTTACCTTTGCCTCTTCAGCATCTGTCAGGAGATGAGCAAGTTGACGTTTTGCAATTAGTTGCAGATTTCCCTACTCTTTTGAGTTGTACCTCCCCAAACTACGGTTCTACAGCATGACATAGTAGTCACAGATGTCACCCCTATCAAGCAACATGCTTATTGTATTAATTCTGTAAAGAGTGCTATCATGAAACAGGAGGTTGAGTTTCTTTTGGACAATGGGTTAGCGACGCCCAGCTCTAGCCCTTGGAGTTCTCCTTGCCTGGTGGTTTCGAAGTCAGACGGCACTTTTAGATTTTGTACAGATTACAGAAGGGTGAATTCTGTTACTCTTCCAGACTCCTATCCATTGCCAAGAATCGAGGACTGTAGATAGATAGATAATGTTGGTTCAGCAAAATGTTACTAAATTAGACCTACTAAAGGGATATTGGCAGGATCCTTTAACACCTAGAGCCTCTGAGATCTCTGCCTTTGTGACACCTAACCATTTTCTGCAGTACTCTGTAATGGCATTCGGGATGAGAAATGCTCCCGCTACGTTCCAGCGGCTAGTAAATTTGGTCCTAGCTAATGTGCCAAATTGTAATGCCTATCTAGATGATTTGGTAATTTACTCTCCTGATTGGCTCAATCATGTTAACTCTTAGGGACTCATTTACCCGTCTTGCAGGAGCTACTTTGACTTTTAATCTTGCGACGTGAGTTTGGTAAGGCCACGGTAACCTATTTGGGAAAACCGGTAGGGCAAGGACGGGTACGACCTGTTGAGCAAAAGGTTACTGCGACTTCCTGCCTTTCCAGCTCCTAATACTAGGAAAGAGCTTCGTAGATTCCTTGGGATGGTTGGATATTATCGAGGTTTTTGCAAGAACTTCTCCACTGTTACCCCATTTACCAATCTACTGCGCCCTTCCAAGAACTTTGAATGGTCTCCTGAGTGTCAGCAGGCCTTTGTTAATGTAAAAGCCTTACTGTGTACAGCCCCTGTTCTTGCTGCTCCTAATTTGGTTTACCATTCAAGATTGGAGTAGATGCAAGTGCTGTTGGTGCAGGTGCGGTGTTACAAGAGAATGAAAATGTAGTTAACCATCCTGTTTGCTACTTTTCCCGCAAGTTTAACAAACACCAGTTAAGGTATTCGACAATTGAGAAAGAGGCTTTGGCAATGTTGCTCTCTCTTCAATATTTTGAGGTTTACGTAGGTTCATCTCCTGAACCCGTAATTGTCTTCACTGATCATAATCCACTTATGTTTCTCTGTACAATCATAACCAGCATTTTATGAGATGGTCTTTATTGCTTCAGGATTATAATCTAGAAATAAGACCCAAGAAGGGCATTGACAATGTCATTGCTGATGCTTTGTCCCGTGCCTAGGTTTATAGATGCAAACTTTTTTAAAAGTTTGTTCTTGTGGAGGGAGGTGTTGCGTCCTTTAGGACTCTGTGTGTTTTTGTGTGTGTTCTGTTTCAGAAACCTGCCCTCCCATTGGTTCATCCACCTGCATGCGTTCCAGCCAATTGCTGCCTGTCCTGTAGGATCAGCCAATGTATACCGCGCCCTGAGATCTACAAAGCCTATGAAACTCAAGATGGCGGTTTTATGAGGGGGCTGCTTCTTGCTTTGTACAGCTTGTTGTTGTATTGTAGAGCTTTTCTGTTTGTCATTTTGTTTCTTTTGTTATTTTGATGTCTTTTTGCCTGGTTAATTTTTTTTAAGGTAAGGCCTTTTTTTTTTTTTTTTTCTGTTTTTGAAATGTCTTTTTGTTTTTGAATTGGGAACAGGTTATGGGCCCTATACAGTGCACATGTAGTTTATGGTTCTGTCTATTTACACCAGGTAAGGAGCCACCCGTTGTAAGTGGAGTAGTTAGGTTTTGTTTATGCTTTGTTTTCAGACAGTTTTCTTTGTATTGTGGTTTTATTTGTTTCTTTTTGGCAACACTCTCGTTCCCTTTTCACCTTTTTGATTTTCCATTTGTACATGTGTAAATGCATTGATCTTTCAGTAAAGCTTTACTACTGTTTCAAGCTCTGTTGGTCTGCTTAAATCCCCCTTTTGGTTAGTTTTCTTACACGACTGGTCTAGCTGATTCCTTTCTAGTTTGTCCCTTTGGATACCCCTAGACTAATAGGGACGTAAGAAATTGGGGGCTCGTCCGGGATACTATTCTCACAACTGACTTATCTCGCAATTCTGACTTTATCATGCAATATCACACAATTCTGACTTTATAACTCGCAATTGCAAGGTGTAAACTCAAAATTGCAGAGGGGAAAACTGAACTAAAAAGTCACAATTACCTTTTATGCAAACATCAAAATGCATTAGTTTACAAATCATGTAAAAGTGTTTTGAGGTGATAACATAGTATTGTGCAAGGAACCAACCACATGGAAATAAGTGTTACTTAATCTGCCCTTTTAATCATAATTTGTGTCAAAAGGAATGAAAGTTGTTGCTGTTAAACTGCCACTAGTGTTCATTTCAGCTGGAAACTGCACTTGAATGCAGTATAGGTAAATTTTTGGAGTTTGGCAAAAATGTGGGTAGAGCCACATTTGATAACCTATGTTGATACTATAAATTGTCTGCTGTCATTTATATATCACTTTATATTTTTTACACATCACAAAAATACTAGTGTTTTGTTTAAAATGTATTTAAGGTAGCTGACGGCTAGCTAAATGCACATGCCACGAGCCATTTGCGTTGCACGAGACAATCTCAACCTATTGCATCCTGAACAGAAGATGTCATGCCCTGAAAATGATCTACTGAATAGTCAGTGTATAATTTGCACACTACTTGCAACACCTTAGCATAATGGCACTGACTTTTGCACAGGCAAGCACCGCTCTAAATATCTAGTTATTTTCCTGGAAAGAAAACACTGCAATTCAGTAATCAGATCATGTTTGAATGTTACAGCTCTGAAACTGCAAATCCTTTCACAGAGACAGGTACAAATGAAGTGAGAAGAGTATCAAAATACACACGCTCCTTCGAGCCTGCCAAAGCCAATGGAAAGGAAAACAAGCCAAAAGCAGATCACCTTTGCAGAGGGTTTAGTAACTGCAGGAGACCCACTGCGGCACGGGAACGCTGGCCATCAGGAGCGCACTGTCAAAAAGCGGTTATCGACTGTCAGCCACAGCTAAAAATGATTTCAGAAAGCGGGGTTAGAAGTTCAGCGCTCTGCTTCTCCCCATTGCTCTCAGGCGGCTGGAATGGGAAGCCCTGTCACCAGGACTAGCCCTGTAGTGATTTATTCACCTCTGCACAAACTCCACAAGCCCACATCACGCTCTGGTCTTTAGGTTTTCTACATGCCACCACTACTGACACCCCTGTATCAATGCTGTCAGCTGTTTTGAAAACTTAATGCTAATTACAGCAAGCACGCACAGTTTCTTTCTGCCTGTGCAATAAACAACGATAAGGGTGAAAGTGGACCCACAGTGCAAAAACAGTAGTACTATTCATAATCAGTACATTTAGAAAGAGAGCAGGATGGCCGATGACTGATTTGCAGTGGTGTAAAGTATTTGAATAAATGTAATTAGTTACTGTACTTAAGTATCTTTTTGGCTACTTTGTAGTTGTACTGAGTATCAAAGATATTAGCAACTTTTACTCTCTACTTGATTACATTTTTGAACACGTAAATGTACTTTTTAGTAATCCAATTACACATTACATTTTGCATGGCACCTAACTTTTTCTGCAGCAGTTTATTGCTGCTATAAATATGGAAGTAATATCACCATCTAAGTGCATTGAAGGTACTATATCTCGTGTGTTTTGCCTTTACTCACCCAAACATGTTAATGAGGCTACTTTACATGAATGCGAGTGCATTAGCAGGGAGTTGATGAATCGCAGGTGTTTGATTTATGAGATGAGGACATGACTGCAGCCGGTGAGGAGGCTGAAACCAGCACATCCAGTGCAAGAAGGCTTTGACTGTTTCATTTTACTTAACATTATTTTATTTATCTATATTGAGCTATATTGACGAGACCCTTTTGAAAGATATTGGTTTACTTATGGCCTTTTTGATACTTAAGTACTGTTAAAATCAGATACTTTAAGACTCAAGTTGTATTGGAATTGGTAACTTGTAATGAAGTAATTTTTTGCTGTAAGGAATTTGTACTTTTACTCAAGTATGGTTTTCAGGTACTCTTTACACCTCTGCTGATTTGCATGATACAGTACAATATGCAAATGAGATGTACACAAACGGCCTTCTGAGGTGAAGCGATGGGTTTGTGTAAGAAAGATATCCATATTTACAACTTTATAAAGTAACATTTCTAGATTCCGGTTGACTGCCTTCCATATTCAATTCACGAAGAAAATGTAACGCCTCTCGCAGATCAAAATGTTTATGTTACATCCGACGTCTTCGTCGTGCCAGTAAACATTTTTCCACAAGTTGAACCTGGAAGGAGGTCCGCCGGAAGCTAGATGTTTTACTTTATAATGTATCATCAATTCACTTCAGAAGGCCTTTATTAACTGTGTGGATTACTTTTATAATGGATGGATGCACTTTTTTGGGCTTCCATTCACTGCCATTATAAAGCTTGGAAGAGCCAGGACATGTTTAATATAACTCTGATTGCATTCGTCTGAAAGAAGAATGTCATACACACCTAGGATAGCTTGAGGGTGAGTAAATCATGGGGTAACTTTCTTTTTTTTTTTTGGGGGGGGTAATGTATCTTATCCCTTTAAGATACATTTACCTGTGAAACAAACTTAAATCACAAACCATATTAAAAGTATTGTTGCGTTTAATATTTTCCATTGTTTCTCATGTAAAAAATACCTTTTATGGTACAAATCTATTTTATTTTTATGAGGACATCCATGATATTTGCTAAATAGCTAAAAAGCACTACTTTTCTCTGCCTTTCAGTAGAATATAACTTTTTTATTTTGTATTAATGCCTAAATACAATTATTTTAATATAAGAACTTTCAGATAATAAATGCATGTCACTATCTATAAATAAAAAATAAATAAAAAAATAAAAAAACTTAATTTAACTCTTTCTGAGGGTCACCTCAAGAAAAAAAAGTTGTTGTTTTTTCTCTTTTGGTGAGAAAATAAAATGTTACTTAAAAATGGCATATTATTAATTTTAAATTATTCAGACTTTGCTTTGTTTTACAAATAAATAGATTAAATGTTGTTTCCATGTCCCCTCAAGTTCTAAATCTTAATCACAACAAACCGCAGGTAACTGTATGTAAAATGTTCAGATATAGTTAAACTATAATAGTAGCCTATTAGTGTTATTTAAAAAGCGTCTGCCTTTCCTCACAGTCATTCGCCGCTCCCGGGACGACGTGTTTCCGTGATAGAGGATGATATTTTGGCATTAGTTCAAAGGCCACTCTCTCCGTCTCTCGTCCATGTTTCTGTTCAGACTGAAATTGCCGCGGTGGCTCTTTCTATGCCATCTGCAAACCACGCTCCATCCCAAACACAGGGGATCACAAAGGTGTTATTTTTCAAAGCAGGCCCGTGCGCCTCCTGCTGGGCCGGCCCAGCCGTTCTTCAAGGGAGAGGAGGGAAACTTCTGAGGGCGTGTGGCCCTCCCTGTCGCCCGCCTCCTCCGGGGCAGCCCTTTGAGGGGGTCATAACTGTGGCCTGTATAACATGGGTTACTGCTGATGCTGGTTGGTCACACTTGATGAAGCCTTTAAAGAATTCTCCCTTTCATGCTTGGTTTCTATTAAAATTCTGCAGTGGCAGGTCAAGGCCTGGCTCCCAGACGGCAGGGCTTCCGCCCGCTGCAGCTAGGGGGCACTGTCTAACCACGTTTCATCGCTTCAGCTCTCACCCACTTACTCCAAGATAAAATGAGTATCCACTCTCCATTTTAGCTAGAGCCGGTGTGGAAGTGTAAAGAAGATCCTCTGCTAGTGCTTCACAAAATGAGAGTCACTTTTCTTTAACGTGAGAGAACATCCATGGTGTTGTGTAGGGCAGACGGTGATATATGTATCAGTATGTGTATGTATTTGTGTGTGAGAGAAAGATGGAGGAAAAAGAAATAATAGTTGTTTGTCAAAACATAATTTATATCCTGCAGTCTAGCCATGCAACTGAAGAGAAGAATAGAATCAAAAATAGAAAAATAAAATCACCTCTGAAAAAATGTAAACGTAGGCCTACTGATACTATTAAATACTGTACTGTTTTATGGAATTATGGCTTTAAAGATTATAATTTATAACTATAAAATGTTTATATTTTTAACGTTTAAAATCAGTTGCTATTAGATGTTTAAATTTAAAGGGTGAAAGTCTTTTATTTGACCAAACGCTTTAGATTTGATAGAAATATAATACAACTATATTATGCTCTACTATAACTAATTATTCTTCTGTTATTATTATTAGTGTGGTCATAATTCCTGTGTTGCTATAAACACATCATATATATATATATATATATATATATATATATATATATATATATATATATATATATATATATATATATATAAAATTCAAATAAACCTAACAAATATATACATACATATATAAATCACATCTAAAAATAAATTAACAAGAGCAACATGAAATTATGATCATGTTGCGGTATTATTAGTAGTAGTAGTAGTAGTTGGTGTATTTTTTTATTTTTCTAGATTTTGTAATTCTGATAATTTTGCTAATATAGATCTTCAAAGACAAAACAATTGTACATTAATGTACTTTAAAAGTAATACTTAAATTCAACAACCCAAAAAATATATAAATTATAAAAAATTATAATAAAAAAATTATATATATATATATATATATATAATTAA
Source organism: Paracanthobrama guichenoti (assembly GCA_018749465.1). NCBI lineage: Eukaryota > Metazoa > Chordata > Actinopteri > Cypriniformes > Gobionidae > Paracanthobrama > Paracanthobrama guichenoti. The sequence goes on along the minus strand of CM031966.1, from coordinate 9,554,080 downwards.
ACAAAAATTAGGTAACATATAGGCTACATTTTAAAAAAGTAAACAGTTTTGATAAACACATTTTAAAAATACAACTGAAATTCTGCTTTCAACTCAACATCCATAATAATAATAATCATTATTATTAAAATTATGCAACCTATTAGACACTAGAATTTAAACTGATAATCAAATGTATTCCTCTGTCATGTTTGCACTCATGATAATTTTTAAATAACATATACAAAATAACATATCTTAAGTACAGCTTGCTAGAGTTGTAAAGTGAACTTCCTCCTTCTGACAGGACTGTAGCAGTGGATCAAAAGAGAATAATATAGCTTAATCGTGTGTCGTCTGTGCCAAACATGTGCTCCTCAGTCCAGCACACAGACAGGAAGAGGCAGAGAGACACAGAGCTGTTTGCCAGCACAACGCTTCACTATTCTCAGAGTTTCAGCACTTTTCCAAACAGCACAGCAAGACAGGCAGAGGTCGGTCCCAGCCTGGCTCTCCTGAGACACACACACACACGGCAGCGAGCAATCGCTGTGCTGTTTACACTGACATACTGTACACACACTGCAATGTGCTGTCAACACCCTCTAACATCACCAGAGTCCATTTACATATTTACACACTCAGCGTGGGCAAAAATGACTGCGCTCAAAATGAATACAAATGTGAATTGGTAGATCTTGTTTTTAATAGGAGTATACTTTAATTTGATTATATATATGACAATATTACTAGGGCTGAACTGCTCTTTTATGTATAGCAATGTCATTTTATATAATATGTTATTATATATTCTTTCTCAAATGTATTAAAATAAAGCATTCAGTATTACAATACATGTTTTATATACATATATAGTAATAATATAATGCACATGTTGTAACTTTATGAGGATATAAACAACTACTTCCTACAACAAGAGTAATAATAAAGAAACAGGACATAAAAATATTTATTTATATTTAATTTATAATTAAAAATAATACTGCAACAAAGCACATGTATATATATATATATATCATTATTTTCATGAAGTGTCCTAATCCAAAACCAGAGAGCCTGTTTCGCTATTTTATATCTAGATTTATATTTGTATATTATACGTGTGCTTTATTGCAGTAATATATTTTTTTATAAAATGAAATAAATATTTGTATGTCCTGTTTCTGTTTTATTATACAGTATATACGTATGTGTGTGTCCATGAATATATTTATTTAATAAAATGCAATTTTCAAAGACAACAAAATGACATCTTAAAGTACATTTCATAAACAGGCTTTAATTTTATGTTCTAAAAAGTTGAATTCCAGCTTCTACTTTTATGTATACAAATTATTATTTCCACAAAGTGGCCTGATCCGAAACCTGAGAGCCTGAGAAACTGACAGTTTATTCTGCTATCGCTGGATGTCAGGCATCCATCCACCAGTGTTATTCCTTAATCCGATTCATTTGGCCTCAGCGTGGACTGGCGTTGTGTGTTTGGAAGGGGTTCATGTGCATGATGGATGTTATTGTCAGAAATGCCAAGGTCAATACACAACGCTCATGCAAAAAAAAAAGGACTTACTTATTTCAAAAGCACCTCCCATGTATCATCCTTGCAATCTGACCTTGCCTCCTTCTGTAATAACATTCTGCGAGAGGACAACTGCTGGGATTGTTCTGCAGTGCTGGCGTCGGTCTCTAAAATGGCTCTTAGGCCAGCTGAATAGGCCTGTCACACACACGCACGCACACACACACATAGGGTATAGATTTCAGAGATAGGCTAGTTTTGGTGTGAGATAAAATACAGTAAACTTTTGCCATCACGTTGGTTGGGAACGTCATATAGCTTGATGGCTTTAGGCTAATATTTAAGTAAATGGCCAACAGCTAACACACACTCTCTCTCTCTCGCACACAGTATTTTACGCAGCATGTCTTGTGAAAACATCATGCATAACTTTAATGGACTTGTTTCACAGTATGTTCGACTTTCTGGCCAAAAGCGGGATCCCAGTAGTGGTCAACACTATATCAGATTGATTGACAATGTCACTCACGGTTAGCTTAGCTATACATTAGCCCCTTGTATACGCCACATCTCTGTTAACACTGCAGTTCTGTGGTCATCTGGAAAATTCATAGCCAGAGTCAGGCCTCTTAGTACAGCAGCGGGTGGCTACAGCGCAACATGGAATGACAGTTTTTCCTTTCGTCTGTATGGAATAAAACCATATCGCTAAGTTATTATCATAAGCTGTGAAAAAAAATAAAAATAAAAAAAAATTCATGAAATTTACGATAAAAAAAAATAGCAGTTGTGTTTGCCAGAACTTTACCATCAAAATATGGTAGCAACATTTTAGGCTTTACATATTGAACTTCTATTTACCATAAACAAATATATATCTCATTATACGTGATATAATGTTAATATACTGGTGTTGGGTGTAATGCATTACAAAGTCATAATTTACTGTAATTTAATTAATATTCCCTTGAAAAGTAAAGTAAGGGATTACTCTAATTTTTTCTGTAATTTAATTACAGTTACTTCTAATGTAATTGCATTAAATACTGTATATACATAACAATTCTATATAAAACAATAGTGGATTTAACATAAAAATTGAATGTCTAAAGTTAAAATGTACACTCACCTAAAGGATTATTAGGAACACCTGTTCAATTTCTCATTAATGCAATTATCTAATCAACCAATCACATGGCAGTTGCTTCAATGCATTTAGGGGTGTGGTCCTGGTCAAGAATCTCCTGAACTCCAAACTGAATGTCAGAATGGGAAAGAAAGGTGATTTAAGCAATTTTGAGCGTGGCATGGTTGTTGGTGCTAGACGTTGGTGCTAGATTTTCACGCACAACCATTTCTAGGGTTTACAAAGAATGGTGTGAAAAGGGAAAAACATCCAGTATGCGGCAGTCCTGTGGGCGAAAATGCCTTGTTGATGCTAGAGGTCAGAGGAGAATGGGCCGACTGATTCAAGCTGATAGAAGAGCAACTTTGACTGAAATAACCACTCGTTACAACCGAGGTATGCAGCAATGCATTTGTGAAGCCACAACACGCACAACCTTGAGGAAGATGGGCTACAACAGCAGAAGACCCCACCAGGTACCACTCATCTCCACTACAAATAGGGAAAAGAGGCTACAATTTGCACGAGCTCACCAAAATTGGACAGTTGAAGACTGGAAAAATGTTGCCTGGTCTGATGAGTCTCGATTTCTGTTGAGACATTCAGATGGTAGAGTCCGAATTTGGTAAACAGAATGAGAACATGGATTCATCATGCCTTGTTACTACTGTGCAGGCTAGTGGTGGTGGTGTAATGGTGTGGGGGATGTTTTCTTGGCACACTTTAGGCCCCTTAGTGCCAATTGGGCATCATTTAAATGCCACGGCCTACCTGAGCATTGTTTCTGACCATGTCCATCCCTTTATGACCACCATGTACCCATTCTCTGATGGCTACTTCCAGCAGGATAATGCACCATGTCACAAAGCTCGAATCATTTCAAATTGGTTTCTTGAACATGACAATGAGTTCACTGTACTAAAATGGCCCCCAGTCACCAGATCTCAACCCAATAGAGCATCTTTGGGATGTGGTGGAACGGGAGCTTCGTGCCCTGGATATGCATCCCACAAATCTCCATCAACTGCAAGATGCTATCCTATCAATATGGGCCAACATTTCTAAAGAATGCTTTCAGCACCTTGTTGAATCAATGCCACGTAGAATTAAGGCAGTTCTGAAGGTGAAAGGGGGTCAAACACAGTATTAGTATGGTGTTCCTAATAATCCTTTAGGTGAGTGTATGCTTTTAATGTAACCTTCCTTTCAGTTCAAGAATATTTCATGCAATTTTATATTATTTATTTGAAATAATTAAAAGAGCAGTTACATGTCTATCCTTGTGTTGTTCAACTGGTCAAGGTTGACATTTAGAAATTAATGCAATACGTAAGTATTAGTACAGTAATCTAAATATGTAATTTAGTAGCTAGAAATTAATTACTTTTTTAGAGTAACTTAGCCAACACTGATATTAACCTATTGAATAACTAAAATTAGTTTTTCTTAAAACACAGGTGGTAATGAGAAAGCCACATGTAGAATCAAAGGAACATCACAAGAAGCTTTTCCTCAAGCTGAGGTAAATACTAATAGACGGTAAACAGGGGTGGGAATCACAAGGTACCTCACGATACGATACATGGCTCATGATACTGATAATATCACGATACAGCAATTCTGCGATAATCAATATATTGCTAGACAATCCTGTGATGATACATCACAATATATGTCCAACTAAGAAAACAAAATACCAGTGAAAAGGTTAAGTGCAGATTTTCCAGACTTTGGCTGGGGCATCTATTATTTTACTCAAACTGCCGTCCGCCATCCTGTTAAAAAAATTATTTTTCTTAGGCTAATTAACCTATGTAATCAGATTACTTTTTTCAAGTAACACATTACTTTTAAATTTACACAAAATATCTGAGTTACTTTTTCAAATAAGTACCAAATAAGTTACTTTGTTCTCCCGTTTATTGATTGACACACCCTCCAGTCCCATGTTGAGAGGAATCGGGAGTAGGAACAGCAGCACAGCTGAAAAGTTTGTTAGAGCTGCGCCCTCTACTGTACAGGCATGAATTTGCATTTCCTTCAGCCTGAGGCGTATTCATTTCACTTTTAGGGCCCCATTTTAATGATGTGAGCGCATGGTCTGAAATGCATGGCGTTGGTGCACTTAGGGCATGTCCGAATCCACTTTTTCTAGTTTAACTACGGAAAAAACGGTCGGTGCATCAGGCGCATGGTCCAAAAGGGTTGTAGATAGTCTCTTAATGAGTCATGGGTGTGTTTTGGGTGTAACGTGCAATACACCAATCAGAGTCTCATCTTCCATTTCCTTTAAAACCAGTTACACTCGCGTCATGGTGGATTCGATATTTACATGGCAGAATTTATGAGCGGAAAGACTGAACGCTTCTCTAGCGAGGAATCCTTTTATTTTAATATTTAAAAATGTTTGTGAGCTGTGTGCCTACACACACCCTGTGTGTGTAATAAGTAGAGTGTATGCGCGTTGTGCACCCGCCTATAGCTGCATATTACTATAAGCATATATTTATACACTGCCCATTAAGCAACAAAAATACTGCGCTATTGACTTTAGAGCAGGTTTTTGTTGGTCAATGGCACAGTCGTTTTTGAGTTCCTCAAAATAGCAACACGCCAACAATGCGCCTGAACATGGGCGATCAGATGGGTGCAAGTGCATTTGCTATTTAAACAACGTGGTGCTGGATGTGAAAATGAGAACTGCGTCACGCTGAAACTAGCAAAAAACAATTGCGTTGCACTGCACCTTGTGTATGATAGGACCCTTTGTGTGAAAGGACTTTTACGTCTGTTAAACGTAACTTTCTTTATGTTATTAAAAATACAAACAAGCAAGCCAAGCACTAAAGTAACTTAACACATTCCATAAAAAGTAACTATTGTAATGCAGTACTTTCAAAAAAGTAACTTTCCTCAACACTGCAGATGTCTAAAATAATGCAATAAACATTAATTAAACAGCATAAGATGTAACATAAAACCCTAATGTACATAAATGACAAAGCCATATTCACTTGTTCACGATGGGATGATCGTGAACAAGTGATTCTGAACAAAAATCAGTGGGCTTTATAAGAGACATAAGTGCTTCTTTCTTTCTGGAAGGCATTTGGTTGTCGACGTGACATCGAGCCACCAGGCCGCAGCCCTCGTCCGTGTCACCCCACGCAAGATTGACCTTTCCTAATGGGAGGAAACACTCCAACAGACAATTAAATGGGGCCACTTGTGTGCTTGAAAATGGAAATCTTCCATTGAAATTCAGCTTGGAGCGCTCTGAGTGCTAAGTTTCCCTCCAGGACAAAAGAGGGAGCGAACTACCCCGGACTAAGAAAATGACTTCAATTAGCCATAATGTTAATCACCATAGCTCAGAACAAAAAAGTCAAGCTGGGAAATCCCTTGATGGAAATTGTTATAATTGCCCCTAACTACAGGGAAGAATATTTCTCTGCTTTTAATTACATGTGACTTAATATTTAAATATACCATTTGCCAGGGTTTCAAAGTACCTTAATCATGCCCATTAATTTTTAATATCTAACATTTGGAGTGGCAGCGCGCACAGATAAACACCTTTTACAGTTTGACTGGTTACAAGCGGCAGGTAAGAGTAACAGAATGTCAGCCTTTCATTATTCATGAGGCCTCGCTGACAGAACGGGAACGCTCCGACAGGAACAGGTAATTGTGCTATCCACTGAGGTGGTAGGGGATAATCAATAGTGCAGAGACTCCATTCAGTCCTGCCTCATTCACTGTCACTGCCACATATACACCGTAGACAGATACATAAGGTTGATGTACAGTAACCCGGTCATTATAGCTTTATTTACTGGCTGACTGTATATCATACCATTATTATACAGCTATGTATCCAATGAATAAATAGGTGGACATGAAATGTTGGTTTGAAAGTATTTTCTTTTTTATTTGAGGAAAAGGAGAGCAGGGAGTAATGCGAGAGATGAACTAACATGCATGGAAACTAGCTGCCTGCATGGGACAGTGGTTCATAGTGGTCATTATATGGCAATATGCAACAAGAATTGAACACGCAATGTTGCAATTCACCAATCACAATCAAGTATTCAAGAGAGCTGTGTAATAAAACGGTATAAGATATAAAATGAAAATATGAATAAACAGTGCAGGTGCAGTAAGTGTGCATGGCAAACATAGTGGAAAGTATAAATACATGGTAACCTGTTTCTGACAAATAAAATAGTTAATAATAGGGAAATCTTGGAAAAAGTGTTTTCCTTTAAAAAAAAAGAAAAATTAAAGACTCTAAAATGATGGTGTAAAAGTGGTGTAACCATCAACTAAAAAGTAATATCATATTCCCTTACACTTTTATAGTTATAATCTATAATCATAATCATTGTTGTGAATTTTTTATATATATTTTTTCCAATGTATTATTTATTTAGAAATATCATAAATGTTTAATTCATACTGTATATACCCGAATATAAGACTAGGTTTGTGTCCTAAAAATAGGCAGAAAAATGGGGGGTCGTCTTATGTTCGCGATATAGACAAAATCACGGGGGGAAAGGGAGAAAGCAGGGGGAAACAGTAGAGGGCGCCAACACGATAGGCTGCGTAATTAGTGACAGTGTTATGAATTAAATAAACAGTAAAGTGCCGCCATGGAGAAGTCAAGAGATCATTTTGAGAAAAGAGCTTCAAAAGTTGGTCAAATAAACCAACACGTTCAAAACAGTTATGACACCAACTTTAAACTTCTGGTCGTGAATGAGGCAGAATCATCTAATAATTGCAAAGCTGCCAAAAAATTTGGAGTCACAGAATGCAATGTTCGGACCTTTTTTCCCCAAAAATAATATATAATCTAAATCTAATCTAATATAATATAATATAAAATCTCATATTCAGGGTTGTCTTATATTCGGGTATATACAGTAATTATTACAGTTTTGGGTAGTTGAATCATATGACATTTTACCGGGACAAATTATGTCATATTTTAAGGGAAATATTGAGCATTTGTAGTTTTATTACTGTTTCTTTTGAGTCGCGTTGAATTACCTTGATTTGGCAGAGTTTTTATTTTTATTTTATTTATTTTTATTATTACTAATATAAGCATTATTATTATTATTATTATTATTATTATATAAGCATAATTATACCAAACTGCTTAATAAGATTTGCTTCATTCCAAGGAAAGAGAGGAATCAAATTACAGCAGTCTTTGTTTTATTTAGATAACTCAAAATGCTAGATAAATACATTACATGGAGAAACTAGGTAATTAAGCCAAAATGAGCATATACACCGATCAGGCATAACATTATGACCACTGAATAACACTGATGATCTCTTCATCACGGCTCCTGTTAGTGGGTGGGATATATTAGGCAGCAAGTGAACATTTTGTCCTCAAAGTTGATGTGTTAGAAGCAGGAAAATTGGGCAAGCGTAAGGATTTGAGCGAGTTTGACAAGGGCCAAATTGTGATGGCTAGACGACTGGGTCAGAGCATCTCCAAAACTGCAGCTCTTGTGGGGTGTTCCTGGTCTGCAGTCGTCAGGATCTATCAAAAGTGCTCCAAGGAAGGAACCGTGGTGAACCGGCCACAGGGTCATGGGCGGCCAAGGCTCATTGATGCACGTGGGGAGCGAAGGCTGGCCCATGTGGTCCGATCAAACAGACGGGCTACTGGAGCTCAAACTGCTCAAGAAGTTAATGCTGGTTCTGATAAAAAGGTGTCAGAATACACAGAGCATCTCAGTTTGTTGCGTATGGGGCGGCATAGCGACAGACCAGTCAGGGTGCCCATGCTGACCCGTGTCCACCGCCAAAAGCAGCGACAGTGGACACGTGAGCATCAGAACTGGAGCATGGAGCAATGGAAGAAGGTGGTCTGATCTGATGAATCACACTTTCTTTTACATCACGTGGATGGCTGGGTGTGTGTGCGTGGCTTCCCTGGGGAACACATGGCACCAGTATGCACTATGGGAACAAGGCAGTGTGATGCTTTGGGCAATGTTCTGCTGGGAAACCTTGGGTCCTGCCATCCATGTGGATGTTACTTTGACTTTGACATGTACCACCAATCTAAGCATTGTTGCAGACCATGTACACCCTTTCATGGAAACGGTATTCCCTGGTGGCTGTGGCTCCTTCAGCAGGATAATGCATCCTGCCACAAAGCAAAAATGGTTCAAGAATGGTTTGAGGAGCACGAGTTTGAGGTGTTGACTTGGCCTCCAAATTCCCCAGATCTCAATCCAATCGAGCATCTGTGGGATGTGCTGAACAAACTAATCCGATCCATGGAGGCCCTAGCTGGGATCTGCTGTTAACATCTTTGTGCCAGATACCTATATGTAAGGGATAATCACGGCTAGCCCTCTGCTTCACGTCGGGCGGTTCTTTGCCTCCACGTCGTGCAATTAAAATAGTTTAATGCACAGCTAGCCGTTGATTATCCCGCTTATACCATGGTCATTTGCCAGCATTGACAACTTAAAACTGTTATTGATGTTTGCAGCGCAATATTTTACCAAAAGAATAAAATTGACAGTTATTTTCAGACATCAATTTAATTTGCTCGCCGTAATCCAAATCTTTAGAATCCATATGATTGTGAGGAACAGATACAAATTTTGCCATTTATCCATCGATCTTCATCTCCATTCTCAGCGACCGTAAATGTCAAGTCGTCAAAAAAATAAAAAATAAAAAGTCAAAATTTTAAATACAGAAATGAATCTTACTATACTGATCTAATGTGCCTAGAGCAGTGTGGTGAATGAATGACCCATGAGCAGATCACAATCAGATATGTAAAGAACAATAGACACATGGATTGTGATTCTCTCTCTCTCTCTCTCTCTCTCTCTGGGGTCATTACTGCTCTTGCGCCTGCTGGTCATTAGAGAATCTCTGAGTTCTTTAAGCTCTGTAGCAGGGGTGCTAACCCCAGAGTCCTGGCTGTAGTCCAACGGAGGCTCTTTCTCAATCTGGCCACCTTAATCATGCCCTTGTCTAATTGGCTAAATTAGTCAGTGCCTCTGCACCCCAGCTGCGACAAAGCTCAAACCTGTCGGCCTAATCCAAACTCTGTGCTGCGCCTGTAGTTTAACGAAGGGCTTTCACACAAGGTTGGGTCTGTGTAATTGAAGGTCAGAACACAAATAACATGTTTTGCAAAGGCTTTTGATGAAGTGCCCTACAATTCATTAGAACCAGCTTTAACAATACGAGAAAAAAAGGAGTAAAATAATATTCTTCTAAACTTAGTGGTTGAGATAATGCTAGGCAAAAGACAAAGGTCAGAATTTCACGGGTGGCCCCAAGGAGTTTCGGCCCCTCACGCCATCTCCCCTCTACTGTTGTCTGAAACTCGATGGAGCACTGCTGAGATAAACTCAGCAAGGGTCTCTTTCTCTCTGTCTCTCTCTTTCTCAGTGTACGTCTGCGGTTGCCAGTGGGCCGGTCTCTCAGTATGTGTGCAGCTGTAGGGAGCGCCCGTTCAGAGCTGCCGGTTTAATTGGCCCTCATTTACACAGTGGCGAGGATAGAGTCACCTGACTTATTCATCAGTCCGGCATTTCCGCTGTTTCCTCACATCTTTCCCATGATTTCTTCCTTCGTTTCTCAGATGATCCATTCTTTATGTGTGCAGCTCTTGGTTCAACATCATGTTTCTTTGATGGAAAGCACATGGTCAGGTATTATGCAGCAGAATTAGGGAAGTGTCTCAGCAAGCTCAACACATTTCACAATGTTGCATTATTGTTGCAGATAGGTTACCTTTAAAACAAACTTAAAATTATTGCATCTATTATGCACTTGTGTGCCATTTTTTTAAACTCTTTCCCCGCTAGCTTTTTTTTTTTTTTTAAGAGCTGCCCGCCAGTGGCATTAAATTTTTTTTTTTTTTTTTTTTTATCATTTTCATGGCCCTCCAGAATATAAATATATGAACGTGCAATATATAAAAAGAAAGAACAAAACTCTGCTTTTTAAAAAAAAAAAGGAAAAAAAAAGTCTCAATTATTGTTTTTTTTATCAACACTTGAATATGGGCGAGTTTCATAAAAAAGCTACATTTTGAACAAAAAGCTGAGAAAATCGTGTTTTTCTTAAAGACTATGTTTGGATCGGATTCAGAATGATGATCAAAACATACACTATATTGCCAAAAGTTTTGGGACGCCTGCCTTTGCATGCACATGAACTTTAATGACATCCCATTCTTAATCCGTAGGGTTTAATATAGAGTTGTCCCACCCTTTGCAGCTATAACAGCTTCAGCTCTTCTGGGAAGGCTTTCCACATGGTTTAGGAGTGTGTTTATGGGAATTTTTGACCATTCTTATAGAAGCACATTTGTGAGATCAGCACTGATGTTGGACGAGAAGGCCTGGCTAGCAGCCTCTGCTCTAATTCATCCCAAAGGTGTTCTATCGGGTTGAGGTCAGGACTCTGTGCAGGACAGTCAAGTTCCAAACTCGCTCATCCATGTCTTTATGAACCTTGCTTTATGGACTACCTCCATGTTTTACACCATGGCATCCAACTCTTTGCACTGCACTTGGTGATGTAAGGCTTAGATGCAGCTGCTCGGCCATGGAAACCCATTCCTTGAAGCTCTCTACGCACTGTTCTTGAGCTAATCTGAAGGCCACACAAAGTTTGGAGGTCTGTAGCTATTGACTCTGCAGAAAGTTGGCGACTTCTGCACACTATGCGCCTCAGCATGTGCTGACCCCGCTCTGTGATTTTACATGGCCTACCACTGAGTTGCTGTTGTTCCCAATTGCTTCCACTTTGCTATAACACCACTAACAGTTGACCGTGGAATATTTAGTAGTGAGGAAAGTTTCACAAATGGACTTTTTGCACAGGTGGCAACCTATCACGGTACCACGCTTGAATTCACTGAGCTCCTGAGAGCAACCCATTCTTTCACAAATGTTTGTAGAAGCATCTGCATGCCTAGGTGTTTGATTTTATACACCCATGGCCATGGAAGTGATTGGAACACCTGAATTCAATGATTTGGAGGGGTGTCCTAATACTTTTTGGTAATATAGTGTAGATGAAGTAGATCAGAGACAATCAAAATAAAGTGAAACTATGGTTCTGATCGTATATCAAACTGCCAAAGTCACGTGATAAACAAGACTTTGTTACATCATAACGGTTTTGAAACATTTAAAAATTTCAATGGTTCACCTCTGGGGGCAATCTCTGCGAACCCTTAAATCAAGCGGAGCTACTGAGATCACCCCCAGTGGCTAACCATTGAACAAGTGTCTATGGGTTTTAACTGATCTCTGATTAGTTTTAGACATTCATAGACATTTTAATGAGACATTAGTATATTTAAAATGAATAATAGTAGTTAATAGTCTCTTATTTGTGTGATTACATGTGTGATACATGGAACAAACAAAACAAGCCCTGAAAATGTATACAAGAACACATAGATGTGTTTGTACAATGTGTTTATACAATGTGTTTGTAAAAGGTGTTTTTAATGCATGTTTGGCCTGAGTTTTTGTTGTATTTACTGTTCTGACCAGCATGGGGTCACCAGCGTGTGGCATTTTTAAACGATTTGAAACAGTGAATCATTTTGCAAAGCAATTGGTTTGAATAGCAAAGCTTCAATTGTTTTGAATTGAAGCTTTGAATAGCTTAGCTTCTCCCATCACTACTTGGCTTAATCTGAAATCACCCCCTAAACCTTCAATCACTATTCCCTACGTTAGTCCACTAATTCAGTTCACTTGAAGGAGTGAATGAAAACGAGTGAGCAAATTCGGAAAGCCGTTGAGTGTACATAGGCTGTACACTTGTTATTGTGGTGCATTGTGGGTTAGAATAACATCCACTATGGTTTCGAACCCCACTTCAAATGGCTGTTCCCTCAAATACTATAGGGTATAGGGGTGATTTCGGATTCAGCCATCCTTTCTGCTTCTTCTTCTTTGATCTGTAGAGTCTGTACTGCTTCAGAAGATGCATAAAAGCGCCCTCTACCTATAACAGTGAAAACATGGGAATTCTGTCAATGGCTGGGAAGCGTTGTGTCATAAATGATGGAAAAAAAAAACTGTCAATGGTGCGGAAAGAGTTAATCCCAGTTTTTCCACAGAACTAATAATATTCACGTAATATCTTTAATAAAAACCAGTCTGCAGATTCTGGACAGTGTGAGTTGACAGATTTCACAGAAATTTGTGTGGTGTACGATGGTCACAGACATTTTTTTAAGCTTCAGACTTTGAATACTTGGAATCAGTCGATTTTGTTTTTAATATGCCATGCAACTTCTAGCAACAAGGCGAGTATCTCTCTATGAGTTTGTTATGTTCGGAATGAACATCTGGTAGGGTTTAATCCTCGGTCATTTAGTGTATGAGCCCCTGTTTTTTCCTGTGTGATGATGCCTAATGTTTTTAAAGTATCTGTCAGATTATAAAAGTCATGTAGTGTATTCAAGCCTTTAGGAAGCTACAGTTTCAGGGTAGCTTTAACAGCTATTACCCCATCACTTTGAGGCCTTATCTTTCAAAATTCAAGACATCACCAGTAAGTGGCGTTTGGGGGTGGAGAGGAGAAGGAAGGAAGAGGACGAGAAGAGTGGGGGATTACACCATTCTCTAATCAAACTCGCCTCAGTGCTCTTGTTCAATCAGACACCTGCTATTAAGTTGATAAATACGCTTTTCACAGTGTGGGGTGGCACTCGTTGAGTAGCCCTGGATACCACGCTGCCATCCTAAATCCTCGCGGGCAGGGCTCTAGCCTTTATACACCTCTTTTCCTATTATCTCACATTTCACAGACGGCACCAGAATACGAGCAAATGCCTCGCCAGACCGGGATGTCGCACACATATCAGTGGCACACCACAATCAGGGCTGAGTGCATCCGAGAGCAGGGGTGGCTTTCGCAACTCCATTAGTACTTTGTCTTCCCCTTCTCCCTTTTTATTCCTTTAGTGGTAATGAAGGAACAACCGTAGAGTGTCTCTTTATGGGGCGAGATGCAACTCGTCCCCCTTAATCTCTTGTCTCGGCTTTTCAGTGACGGCGGGTGCCCCACGTTGTGGCGGCCCGAGAGGATGCCCACCCGCTGGGAATCTTACTCAGCGCGGCGTCAGGCCCACTGCGGTGTCTGATAAACTCTAAATAGGCACCGTCACAAGAGAGTCCCCGTGTGTGCGAGACAGTGTTTGCCACATTTCAGGTTTTAAGGGTGCTGCAGGTACAGAAATGTCACACGGCTCCATTGTGTAGCCAGGACCATTGTGCGAGAGCATTAGCTGTTCCACTTGTTCTTTCTCTCTCCACAGGGGTTCTGACATGTCCCTCTGGGTTTCATCACCCCTCGGACACAACGACACCAGCGGCGGCCGTGTAAGGCCGCGCTGGTCGCCTGTGCTGTGCGGCGCAGGGTTGCTTTGTACCGTCACAGTTATAAAAGACTTTGAGATCCTCGCAGTGGTGATCCGTGTTGCTTCTAATGTGCTTTATCTGAGACATCTCTTCGGGCTGGTAATCTTGCATAAGTCTTTACTTGCAGATTTTTTATTAAAGTACAAGGTTTGGACTGGTTCCTGTATCAGATCATAGGATTAAGCTCTTCTGATACAAGAACAAATTACAATGATCTTCCATCGTGATCGAGACATCCGAATCAGTTCTTTAAAATGCCAAATGTGCTGGTCCACACTGCATCGGGATAAAGGCCCAGTTATGTTGGTTATCTCCTTCTTTTGATCCTCATTTGATGAGTTACTGCTAAGAAAATGTACAGAACACAACTAGTGTAAGTAAATAAGGCGGCTGTATCATTGAAAGAAGTCTCTTATGTTCACCAAAATGAACCAACTCGTGTATATATAATATATTTAAAATGCTATTTATTCCAGTGCTGGCAAAGCTGTATTTTCAGCATCATTACTCCAGTCTTCAGTGTCACATGATCCTCCAGAAATCATTTTAATATGCTGATTTGATGCTGAAGAAACATTTCTTGTGTTGTGCTGCTTCATATTTTGTGGAAACTGTGATACATATTTTCTTTGATGATTTTTTGATGAATAGAAAGTTCAAAAGTGCAGCATTTATTTAAAATAGATTTTTGGGTTACACTATTTGGTAACACTTTATTTTACAGTGTTCTTGTTACACGTTACATGTTATAACAGTAAATTATGCATAATTACATGGAACTAACCCTCAACCAAAACCAACCTAATCCTACTCTAACCCTATAGTAAGTACATGTTGTGAATTATTATTATTCAGAGCTTAAATATATAATTACACTGTAACAATGACACTTTCAAATAAAGTGTAACCCACTATTTTAAGGTTATTAGTTACATTGTACTTACTCAAATAAGTACTGAGTATTATTAAGTAACTACATATTCTTACTATAGCGTTATGGTTAGGATTAGGGCTTGGTTTTGGGCTAGTTACTTTAAATTCTGCATAATTTATTATTTATTTATTATTTAATATTTACTGTTTTGGTCCCACTTTATATTAGTTACTTTATATTTAAAGTAAGTTTAAGGGTAAAGTTTAAGGGTAAAGTTAGGGACGGGTGTGGTGGCGTGGGTAAGTTTAAGGGTAAAGTTAGGGATGGGTGTGGTGGCGTGGGTAAGTTTAAGGGTAAAGTTAGGGACGGGTGTGGTGTTGTGGGTAAGTTTAAGGGTAAAGTTAGGGGCAGGTGTGGTGGTGTGGGTAAGTTTAAGGGTAAAGTTAGGGACAGGTGTGGTGGTGTGGGTAAGTTTAAGGGTAAAGTTAGGGACAGGTGTGGTGGTGTGGGTAAGTTTAAGGGTAAAGTTAGGGGCGGGTGTGGTGGTGTGGGTAAGTTTAAGGGTGAAGTTAGGGTCAGGTGTGGTGGTGTGGTGTGGGTAAGTTTAAGGGTAAAGTTAGGGACAGGTGTGGTGGTGTGGGTAAGTTTAAGGGTAAAGATAGGGACGGGTGTGGTGGTGTGGGTAAGTTTAAGGGTAAAGTTAGGGATAGGGTGTGGTGGTGGTGTGGTAAGTTTAAGGGTGAAGTTAGGGTCAGTGTGTGGTGGTGTGTGTGGGTAAGTTTAAGGGTAAAGTTAGGGACAGGTGTGGTGGTGTGGGTAAGTTTAAGGGTAAAGATAGGGACAGGTGTGGTGGTGTAAGGGTAAGTTTAGGGACAGGTGTGGTGGTGTTAGGGACAGGTGTGTTGGTGTGGGTAAGTTTAAGGGTAAAGATAGGACGGGTGTGGTGGTGTGGGTAAGTTTAAGTAAAGTTAGGGACAGGTGTGGTGGTGTGGGTAAGTTTAAGGGTAAAGTTAGAGACAGGTGTGGTGGTGTGGTGTAAGTTTAAGGGTAAAGTTAGAGACAGGTGTGGTGGTGTGGGTAAGTTTAAGGGTAAAGTTAGGGACAGGTGTGGTGGTGTGGGTAAGTTTAAGAGTAAAGTTAGGGACAGGTGTGGTGGTGTGGGTAAGTTTAAGGGTAAAGTTAGGGGCAGGTGTGGTGGTGTGGGTAAGTTTAAGGGCAAAGTTAGAGACAGGTGTGGTGGTGTGGGTAAGTTTAAGGGTAAAGTTAGGGACAGGTGTGGTGGTGTGGGTAAGTTTAAGGGGAGGGTCAGCAGTGTAATTATAAATGTAAATTAATTACAGATGTAATTACATGCAGGTATTTTTAAAAATTTAAGTATAATGTAAAAACATGTATGTACACAATAAGTGCATTGTATCAAATTATTAATTTAAATGTTAGTACATAATAGTTAAGGCCACCTAATATAAAGTGGGTCCACTGTTTTTGATCCATTTAATGCATCTTTGCTAAAATATTAACTAACCCCACATTTTTGAATGATAATATATGACAAACATCTTCATTAAGAATTCAAGCACGATATTTCTAATTTTTAAAGGCCTTTCTTGCAAACAAAATATAATTACTAGATATACATGCACTGATAATCTAGATATCATGACACAGTAATGTTAGATGATCTTCCAGAAATTCACAGTATTTTGGAAATGTTTCCTTTATAATTCTATAAAGTTTAAAAGTAAATAATTCAATAATCTGTTTGTAGATTATCTTATTTCTGACAAAAATAATGACTGTCAGAAAAGTATTATTTGTTATACTTGCATGAAATCAGATTTTCATGTAACTGGAATTCAGTTTCAGAGATCCTTTAGAGGTGTGATTACATTTCTGCAAAAAAAAACAAAACAAATCTGAATAAATATTTGAATTCGAACCGATTTCAGCTAAAACCCGCAAGAGAGGCCATAGCGATCAGCTCATTTCAAGTGTTGTTTCAGTCGTGCTAGTCTTTACATTTCACAGTGAAAATGTTTTTCTCTTAAAACAACCTCCAAACGGCGTTTGGAAAGAGGCAATTTCCCTTGTTCGGTTTGAAAACATAAAAACAAGAATATCAAGTGTCTGTTGGTCCTCTTCAGACGTTCTCCACATTCTCCTGTTGCTTCAAAGCCAAAATTCATAACTTTGTGGTTAAAGTTCAAACCCTTTGGAAAAAGAAGACGATGAAGAAAAAAAAAAGGAAAAAAAAGTGGAACAACACTGTATTGGAGTTCAGAAGCTGGAGTTGGCATATGTCACTGATTGAGTTGCACAGTCAAAGGGAGGAGGCGTCTGGCCCATCAGGAGTCTGTTGGCTGGATCTGCTCTCATACTTGAGTGGAATCCATCATACGTGGAGGGGCCTAACTGGAGCGAGCTCGACCCAGTCCGGGCCAGACTTCAGATAAGTGATCAGCGCCGGGTCTCGGCCACTATATCACCAGCACTGAATGAACAACCCCACATTGACCCAACCAGGGGAGGAAAACACATGTTCTCCGGCTCGACTGTGGCTGGCTACCTGCAGAGAGGGCTGGGAATTCCTCCAGCGGGAGGCCAAGGGGGTTGCAGAGGAAGAGGAACGCTATCCCTACCGCTCGCTGGGTAGCCATTAGTGTGTCTGTGTGTGTGTATGTGCGCACGGAGAGGAGAAATACACGGATGCACATTTCTACAACAGCTTTTCACCCTGAGCTCAACCCGTCGCTGCCATTTAATTGATATTTGCTGTATGAATTATAGGAACAGGGTTGATGGGAAGGAACAGGATGGAGATGTGGGATCATACACACCATATATCATTTCAGAAATGTTAACAAAGTCCTCTTCTTTTGATCTTGGCATCTAGATAGATACAAGGGTTATTATAGTTTTGAAAGTTTCACTTTTTATTTTGTTTCATATTCTGATTTTTTAATTTTAGTTTAGTTTCAGTTGTTTTTTCTTTTTTTCTTTTTCTTAGGACAAAAAAGATGTTTCCATTTATCTAATTTATTTATTTATACTAGTTTTATGCATTTTTTTGTTTATGCAAGTTTAGTTGTAGTTTAGTAATTTTTCTTTTTTTCATTTGTCTAATGGCTTTGAAAATTGCTATTTTATTTTATTTTATTTTATTTTAAAGAAAACTAAAGTCATATTCTAATATTTCTAATATTTAATAATTAATTTATGCAGTTTTTGTTTTTAATTTACAGACATCTTAGTTTACTTTTCATTCTTTTGCAAACACTCATTTTTAAATATTTTCTTTAATATATAAAAATGGTACTGAACATTTAGCATATGTATGTACCAAGGCATAACCATTTTATATACCATAGTACCATGTAAAAAAAAAAAAAAAAAAAAAAAAAAAAAAAGTTACTACCATTTTACACAATAATACCCTGGTACTTAGATGGCACCATGTCAAAAAATACACAGTAATACCAAGGTACTTTAGTATATCATTGTACTGTAAGTACCATAGTACCATAAATACCATAGTACTGAATATTTACTACTTTATATATATATATATATATATATATGGGCACTTCTTTGAAATTGCTGAGCTGCTTGACTTTGCTATCGCAAATCATGTGTTCCTCTTTTGCTCTGCTCAGCGAGGACCATCGTTACCCGTTGTTTTTTTATTGTCCGTAAAATTTTCGCCACCCTCCCAACATATGTGGGATATATAGCTGCTTTGTCCATCATCACCTCCATTTTGGGATTCTTTTTTTAATGGGATATCACTTCCATTTCATATTACAATGGCTTAGATCTGTGTATTATATGTTGCTGAATTTGTAGAGACCAGAAAAAAGAATATTTCTGTGTGTTTAAAGGAGTAGAGGAGCCATTGAGGCGTACTGGTCAAATGGAGAAGCTGTCTGTCAGTGGGTGGGGCCAAGGGAAGGGGCGGGGTATTGAAATGAGCCCCATGAGAGAGAACGGGGAGGGGGGCGGTACCTTCGGCCCCAGTTATTTACTTTGACCCTCAATCAACGGGGTGTACTCGCAGGGCACATGCCAAACTCCCCAGGCGGGCGGAGCTGCTCTGGCCCTTCCTTCACCTCGACATGCGTGGTTCCATCTCAAACACATTTACAACTCCTTATAATACCTCACACAGAAATCGCTACTTCAGTGGCCGTCTATAGTACAACGATTGATATTTGCCGTGTGAATTATAGGTACAGGGTTTGGGAAGGAACAGGGTGGATGTGTGGTATAAAAGTCCCCTTATTTTGAACTTGGTATCTGTAGACAGACACAAGGGTTATCATAGTTGAACCATTCACTTTTTATTTTTATTTAGTTTTGTATTTTCAATTTTAGTTTTAATTGTTCATAAAGAGTTTTTTTATCATGCAAAATAACTACTTTTAGTTTTCATTCTTTAAAGTAGCAACACAAATTGTAGCATTAACCAATGTCTAAGTGGGTTTGGTACACTGATACAAATGAATCATTAAGGCTGTAAGTGCAACATAATATATATATATATATATATATATATATATATATATATATATATATATATATATTACAAATAAATCTTTGTTTGTTACTTTACTTGGGTAATTAGAGTAGCTCACTTATATTTTGTATAATTATATTTCGCACTTCTTATCTTGAGTAATCTAAACAAGGCTTTGTAGAGACGTGCATTTCCAATGTACTATTTATGTTACGTTTACTTAAAATATTTACTGCTGGATTTGGCTGATGCAATGAACCCTTTTCACGTGGCGACAATGTATTTTTCCATATTGCAACATAAATCTAGCAATTTTTCTCATATTTCATATTTTAGGGTAATTTTATAACAGCGTTGTCTACATCAGGCGTGATCAGTGTTGCTTCAAGGATGTTTGCTGCTTGCAAAAATGAACATTTTGTCACAACCTAATTTTATTGTGTACAATCTACTTAGTGGGAGTGAGGAGATTTCTAGTTCCCAGAATGCTTTGTGTGAGATTTAATTGGAAGAGAAAATTTCGAACTTATTCATGTTCGTGTGTTTAAGCAAATGAAGTAGACGGCTTGCTATTATTGTTTAATGTTCTATTAAGTTGGGATTTAGAAACGTTTTGGTCATGTTGGAGTTTTGGGGGTTACCGTGGTGTGACGAGTGGAGTCTGATGTTAGGCTGACGACAGGTAGGCGCAGTGCATCATATGAGAAATATGACATATTTTGAAATAGAACTAATGCATGTTGAATAAGTGTATTCACTTGAGTTATTTGTGTCTAATTTTATTGTCGCTTGAATTATGCTTCTGCTACACAAAGTATTTGAGTTGTATTTATGAGGAAAATTGAGTTGAAATTACTTAAAAGGTGCATGATGAAGACATGTAAAGTCTATTTGTTCAAATGCAAATTAGATGAGTTCAAAATAGTTCCAAGTCTGATGCAAATAGTTGCCAAGGCGATATATATTTTTTACAGTGTTGGCTTATTTTTTTATTATGTATTTATTTATTTGTATTTTATTTTATTTGAAAAACAAGTTATTTATCGATTCATTATTGTTCTGATTTATCTAATGTATTAATTTATAATACACTGTAAACCCGAATAAGCTGCTAAAAAAACAAAAAACAAAATCGGTAATCGGTAATCAACATTTTAAGCAGGACTGGCAGATTCTTATGTTGTACTCACAATTTAATTACTCTTAACTTGAAATATTTGAGTAAGCTAATTCAGAGTCATTTAATTTTTAAAGTATCATAAAGTATCGACTTAAATATTTTTTGTAGTGTAAACTTGGCTTAACAAGCTGATTGAAATGATAACTTGCTATCTGGTAATACAATGCTTTGATAGCATAGCAATTGCTGAATGTATATGGCAATATAGAACATTTAATAGAAATCTGTTCTCAAACCAAGCTCATGCTCCACTCGTCGCCATGATGGTAACCCTCAAACAAACACACACACACACACACACACACACACACACACACACACACACACACACACACACACACACACACACACACACACACACACACACACACACACACACACACACACACACACACACAGAGAGAGAGAGAGAGAACAGAAACTCTTCTAAATTAGCATAGCAAAACATTAAACACTACTAAATCTCACACTTAACATTAATTTTGCACCAACAAAACCCAAAACAACAAAAACAAAAAACAAAACATAAAACAGTTAGTTTTAGCATTTATTCTCCCTTTCGAGTGTGATGGCAAAACATGCTGGGAAATAGAAATCCCAGCCCAGTTTCAGTTAAATGTGAAATGTCTATGAGCACCGCTAGACTAACAAGCACGCACCGTGCCATCATGATCCTGAATAACCTTAAATACAAGATTGCAAAAGCGCTTTAGCAGAGAGTTTCTGATGAAGAGGTTAACTGCCTCGGGTATCACGTCTACGGTAGAGTTCGAGGAAAATCGCACTTCCGACGCCGTGCGGTAGCTGGAGGACACAATTATCTAAATCAATTTCAGCAACAAACTCCGCTATTGCAGGAGCCATTAAAATTTAATCCTAAATAAACTTAACATTTGTAATTCGGCGAGACAATTTCATAAACGTGTGTAAAACTATCTGATAAATTATGCATGGCTTCAACTTCAACGCATAAATAAACGGGCAATTAAAAGCAGCATTATGTAGAGGGAAATGGAGAGAGAGGGAAACAGTTTTAAGATGTTAATTATTCAAATGAGGGACGGAGCTCAACTCTACCTGCCTGCCATTGATGTGATCAAGGTGATTAATATGGCGCTATTAGTACGGTGATCCCATTGCAGTGGCAAGGGACGGCCTTGATTTATTTACTTTGTACAATTAGGCTATGTGATTAGGAGTGCAAACATAATTGGATTTTCAAGACCCGTACGCATGTAATTAGAGCGGCAATGCATCTTCCTTTGTGATCTGAGCTGACGGCTACTGGGTGAAGGCTGAGTTTAACCCCTGTTAGTGGCGGAAGACGACTCGCAAGCGTCGCCTTGAACGAGGATCAGAGAGCCGCTTTGTGCCGCTTAATTGATTGTACAGTCTTGTCAGAGTGTCACGGAGACAGAAAGAGAGTGATATGAAAGCGTGGGAGAGATAGCTGCGGGGGAATTGCGTCCACCGCACGTATTGCCCTCGCCGCGGTTAGCCATGACTGGATACGGGCAGGTGAAACCCACCACGGCACCACACTCGATATGACACCCCTGTGTTAGAGCAGACGCCAACCGCCTCCACGTCATTTCAATTACCACCTCAGAGGTGCAGCAACCTGAGGAGACGACGAATCAATGTTTTCACTCATTTACCCGGCTTTAATTAAAACACCGTGGACCTGGATTGTTTGCAAAGCTTCATTTGGTCCTTATGAAACAGTTGTACAGTTGCTGGAGAAGGTAATATCATGGATATTTACAGGATACTCCAAGGTACTTTGAAGAATACCATGATTCTTTGATATATATATATATATATATGATATTTACATGGCAAGTATATACTTTGTTATATGTGACCCTGGACCACAAAACCAGTCATAAGCCACACGGGTATATTTGTGGCAATAGCCAACAATACATTGTATGGGTCAAAATTATAATTTTTTCTTTTATGCCAAAAATCATTAGGATATTAAGTAAAAATCGTGTTCCATGAATATATTTTGTAAATTTCCTACCGTAAAATATATAAAAATGTATTATTAGTAGTAATATTCCTTGCTAAGGACTTCATTTGGACAACTTTAAAGGCGACTTTCTTAATATTTAGATTTTTTTTCCAGATTTCAGATTTTCAGATAGTTGTATCTCAGCTAAATATTAATATCCTAACAAACCATACATCAATGGAAAGCATATTTATTCAGCTTTCATGTGATGTATAAATCTCTATTTCAAAACAATGTACCCTTATGACTGGTTTTGTGGTCCAGGGTCACGTATACCAATCTACATGGAAGGCCCATTAGTTATTAGAAATACCATGGTACTGAATATTTACCATATTTATATACCATGGTATAACTTTTTATAAACCATAGTACCATGTTAAAAAGGTAATATCATGATGCTATATTTATAAAAATACCATAGTACTTACATGGTACCATGTCAAAAAATACACATGTAGGCTTAGTAATTAAAAATACTATAGTACCAAATATTTACCACATTTAGATAATAAGGTATTTAGCTACTAGGCCTACCCCAATGTAACTGGAAGAATATCATGGTATTGCAATGGTATGTAAAAAAAAAAAAAAAAAAAAAAAAAAGAAAGAAATATTGTACCATGGTATTTTGATCATTTCCATATTTGTTCACTTTAAAGGCCTGCTGGAAGATAATTCCTAAAATACCATGGTGTTACCATGGTACTGTAGTCAAATCAAACTTTCAGCACATTGGTACTGAATGATTACCACATTTATATACCTTGGTAAAATGTACAAAACACTGTATTACAATGGTAATATGATATAAACCATGGAATTTACATGGTATTTCAAAATGCTTTAAAATAATTCCATATTGTAAACATGCTAAATACCACTATACTTTTTTGTTTGCATGTATATTTGCTTAATTTAAATAAATAAATAATCAGTCTTACAGAGAATGGAATCTTTTGTGCTAACCGTGACAAAGAATCTTTTTTTTTTTTTTTTTTTTTTTTTTCGCAGTATGCAACGTCGAGGTTTGTGACCAGTGGTTGCAGGATTGGACACATTTTGAGTTTAAAGGGGGACGGCTCTGAGTCAGCTGGGCATCCAGTGTGATTGCCGGCCCCGGGCCCTCAATGGAAAGTTGTGGAGAGAAGCTGTGGTTGCCAGGCACCTCCTGAGGTGACTCTATCAGAGCCAGTCAAGCCTGAAATCAATCACTCAAACCTATCAAAGGCTGCCCTGCCCCGCCATTGTGAACCAGCCATCTGGGCCTCTGCATACTGTCTGCGTTAGCTTCAGCGTGTGTGTGTGTGTATCTGCATGTGTAACTAAATGAAAAGAGGGGTTTATGACAGTTACCACCATTGCACACAGGTTTTCACGTCTGTGAAACATTCACTTCACGCTCATTCATGGCACTTCTAGGATGGACGTGACATCATAGCTGAAGACTACAGCTGATGTTCATTAGGAACCCCAGTATTTGGCATCAAGGTCTGCTGTTCAGCTCCCTAACCAGCTGCAAGGGGCGATGGGGCCGGCCACGGGCAGCTCTCCCAGGCCTGCCGCTGACCAAACTAACTAACTGTCCTGCTGCAGAACATGCGGGACGGGGATAAACGCACAGCGTCCGCCATTGGAGGGCAGTAGAACACAGAGCATCTATCAGTGTGCCTTTCTTCACTGTAGTCTCACACGTTGTGCTCTGACTAGGGGCCGCTCACAGCGGAGCCAAAGCCTGGAAGGACTGCTGGAGAGGTCAGGTCGGTGGATGGGTTGGTAGCGGCTGACGAAACTAGAAATATTCTGTGAAAAAAATGAAATATTCTTTAGCATTGCAGCTTTATCTCCCAGGTTTTAGAGACGTTCTTATGTGTGTTAGCTCAAGATTAAGACCTCGTTTTTACATACATTACGAAATAACTCTGCAATTGTTCTTCCTTGAAATTTATGGAAGAGCGTTAGTTTTGTTTGAATTGGATGGATCTGCATTTTTATGGCATTTCCCGCAGCTCCAACTGCAATCAGAAAATGCTAATTTTATGACCAACTGTATTTTCTGCGATGGCACTTGGAAAGATCAAAGCTATTACAAAATGAACCTAACACAGCGGAGGTGCATGCAGTTTATTACTCCAGTCGGAATGTAATATAGACAATCCCTCAAAACCTCCGAGAGACGAACTAACCGTGCGAGTGCAGACGGACACACGCATACACACTGGATTCAAAGCGCTGCTGTCCCTGATCAATGATTCAATAAGCCTGACACCTTTCTGCTCTAAAACCTGCTCTGAAAATCCCCTTATATTCATTGGGCTGATCATATATTATTCCACAAATTGAGATATAAAGCCTAGTTTATCTCTGTTCAGAACTGGATTACTTGTACACGGCCATGGTGGTAAATCTCCAATCTTTGTCCTTTATCGGATAATATCAGTGTTTTAATGGCAAATCTAATTTTATTCAGCAATATATATGTTTAGTACGGATCATTAATAAAGATACTGTGATCCTGAAACGTCCTTCCTTTCGCATTCATGAGATAACTAAATACTAAAAATAGTAGTTAGCATAACATATCACCTACATTGCAATTATATATATATATATATATATATATATATATATATATATATATATATATATATATATATATATATATATATATATCAAACAAGTTTACATATATTTCATATAGTAAGTTTACAAATCAATCAATCTATCTATCTATCTATCTATCTATCTATCTATCTATCTATCTATCTATCTATCTATCTATCTATCTATCTATCTATCTATCTATCTATCTATCTATCTATCTATCTATCTATCTATCTATCTATCTATCTATCTATCATATTTCAGCATTTTATAACATTTTTACAAATAAAATGTTGAAATAAAACAATTCCTGAATTCAATCTGTAGCTGTTTATCATTTGACTATGAACTGTATTCAATACTTTAATTTTGATCTT
The DNA here is from genome assembly GCA_018749465.1 of Paracanthobrama guichenoti. Classification (NCBI taxonomy): domain Eukaryota; kingdom Metazoa; phylum Chordata; class Actinopteri; order Cypriniformes; family Gobionidae; genus Paracanthobrama; species Paracanthobrama guichenoti. The sequence continues at coordinate 9,528,420 of CM031966.1, read as the reverse complement.
TTCTTGTTTATTTGTCACCTCCTATAAAGGATTAAAAAATAATTTTGTTTGTATTTTGTAATACAAACATTATTACATAGTTATTACATATTAGTTCATACATTTGTGATTTAATATTTAAATATTTAATACGAAAACCTCTTTTTCAAAACTATAAAAATAATGGATTACAACTTTTATTTCAATAATGTAAGAACACTAAAAGAAAATAATATATATTAAACAATATTCTTTACAAAATGTTCATGTTTGAAATATTATGTTAAGTACCACACATGTCTCTCAATGTGAGCTTAGAGAGACAGGCATAAATAAACAAAAGCATTTTATAATAAACCAACTTCACTCAAATTTCATTTTCAAGTAAAAGATGTTGTCTGCTCCTGTATGTTTTTTCGTCTCAGTTCATTTTGTAGCGTGTAGCATTAAGCTGCGGCCCGTTCAAAGTCCCGAGTGCAATGTTTCAGAGCTGACCTGCTCTTTTATGTACACGCTAACTCCTCGCTGTGAGGGGGTCCCAGAGTTAAGAAACTCACTTAGACTTCTGTACACTTTAACAGAACACTTTATAGCCAGAATACACTGTCCCAAAGCCCGGCCACACAATAGTCAGTTGTTTGTTGGGAGGTTTAGTTGTTATTCTTAGATATTGATTTTATTTACTTTATTCAGTTTACACTCTAAAAATGCCACGTTAGGGTCAAATATGGACAAACCAACTGTTGGGTTTAAAAATGTAATAAAAAAATGTACACCAAAGGTTGTGTTTGTCTATATTTGACCCAAACATGGGTTGAAACAAGCCGGCATTTTTAGAGTGTAGATTTACAGGGACAATACAATGCAATAAATGCATTTTAATATAAAAATTTTCAGTCATACTTTATTTTAGGTGTCTTTAACTATTATGTAGGCTACATACATGAAAAAAATAAATAAATAAAAAAAAATAAGGTAACACTTTATTTCACAGTGTCCTTGTTACATATGTTACATGTACTTACCATAGTAATAACAGTAAATTATGCATAATTATATGCAACTAACCTTCAACCAAACCCTAATCCTACCCTAACCCATTAGTAAGTAATGTATTTAATTAATATTACTCAGTGCGTAAATACAATAAAATAAAGGGTTACACTTTATTTTAAGGTGTCATTGTTACAGCATAATTATATATTTAAATACTGAGCAATATTTATTAACTACATGTACTTACTATAGGATTAGGGTAGGATTAGGGTTTGGTTGAGGGTTAGTTGCATGTACTTATTCATAATTTACTGTTATTACTATGGTAAGTACATATGTAACAAGGACACTAAAATAAAGTGTTACCAAATAAAGTGTAATACAAAATAATACAAATTGTAATAATAACACAAACACTTTTGCTGCTATTGAGATGGGATACGGGTAGGTTAGGGACAGGTTTAGTGGTATGGTTAGGTTTAAGGGTGGGTTAGGGGGTAAAGGGGCGGTCAACAGTGTAATTACAATGTAATTACAAAAATCAATTTTGTAAAAAAAGCTGTAATTAGATGCAGGTATTTAAGTACAATGTAAAAACATGTATGTGCATAATATATGCATTGCATCAAATTAGTAATTTAAGTGTAAGTACATAATATAAAGTGGGACCAAATTTTCAACCGTAGGAGGGAAAATTAAAATAGGACATTATCATATAAACACATACACATGAGTTTAAGAATACTTCTAAGAACACAGCGCTTTTCTTTTTGTTTTTAAGTCAAATCGATTAAAACTACAGCAATTAGGAAACAAAATGTGAAAGAGAAATAAGAAAAACCTTAAGAGGAAAAGAGAGAGAGAGAGAGAGAGAGAGAGAGAGAGAGAGAGAGAGAGAGAGAGAGAGAGCGAGAAAGAGAGAAAAGCAAAACCTGTATAATAAAGGCAACATTTTCAAACATGGTTGCCATGTTTACAAGTGCCAGAGGGCAAAGCAGGACCTTTATTTCCCTCCTGCTAATTGTTTGATTTCTGTGCCACTTGAGAGTCAAGCATTGTGGTGAGGGAGCGGAGGAAAGAGAGCGAAAGAAAAAAAGAGAAAGTGAGATAGAGAGCAAATTTGCAGAGATCACACATTGCCCCTTCTTCATTTGTCTGTAACATGACGATAGCTTGAGGCATGTTTCTCTCTGGAGCTTTGCAGAAATACCAAGCGGTGAAATCCCCTGTCGCTTGCCTCTCAGCTCACAACACACACACACACACACACACACACACACACACACACACACACACACACACACACACACACATGCACGTCCTCGATGTGCCACAAGCGCTTTGTTCTGATAGCTACACAAACTCGCAACACTATAATGCAACCGCGGTGATAACGAACTACGGTATGAAGTGGAGGTTTTGGTTCATTTCATTAGGAGTGCTAGAGATGGACTCTAGCGCACAGATGCATGTTGGGTAGACGGCAGAGCTGGATGCACGGTGTGATCTTTAATGCTCCACGCCATCTCCCCATGACATTGAGGCTGTCATCGGTCTGTTTCCGTGGAGATATTGTTGTCTCCTCCTGCGCTGATCTTGGTTTCTGCTACGGCAGGAGGTGCCTCTTAAAGTTCCTGTTAGCGAGTTACCGTGCAAGAGACAACACATTTAAGACAATCCACACAGCTGGATGGAGAGACAGGCCGCTGGAAACCAAAAAAAAAAAAAGAACCAGGAAAATCCTGGACATGAAACAGCATTTGCTGTGGAAAAAAATAAAGGCTGCAGTGGCCTTATCATCTTGCACTTATTATCATGCAAATAAACGTTAATCAAAAGACAAGGAGATTGTTTTAATCGGATTTCACTTTTTTGGGGCTGTTTTTGTTCACTGCTGCCTTTCGAACCCTGGACAACACCGGGAACAAAAAGCTAGCGGTGGGTCTGAGAAACTCCAGGCGGTTTTCTCTAGTGTCGTGCCTGCGAGAGAATCTCACGACGGGGCACGGCTCCATCGTAACAGCTCACCTCCAGACCTGAACGCTGTCTCTTTAAATTAGCCGGGTGGGAGGGGACGCTAATGACAATCAGTGGGTCTCTGTCTGTTGCCCCTGACAAGCAGAACCCTATAGGAGATGAAATGAAAAAATGAACTTTTTAGCCCCACTAAAACAACATGATAAAGCGGGTGAGGATTGTGGATTAGTGCTCGCTGTTTATTGTCAGAGCATCCACAGTAATTAAAACAGCAAATGATCCAGCAGGGGGCTGAGAATATATATAAATAAACGTATAGAAAATGCACAGCATCAATCTACAATATGTCTTTAACAGTGTAGGGGAGCTGCTTCGAAACCCCAGATTGCCAAATTTAAAGCAGTTAAGCTCAGCTAGCCTAGAAAGTTGTTTGCAATTAGTAACAAAAGTAAAGCTAAAATGAAGTGCATTTTTTTAATGAGTAATATATCAATTATTATTATATAATTCAGAATTTTCTGGCTCCAAAATAATGAGAATGTCAGTTAGGGTGACAGTGTCAAACCTGTGAAAATATTTGTTTGAAGTAAGTAATTTTATAAACAGTGATGAATAGCAGTATTTAACTAAATATGTACAAAAAGTCAGAGTTCTCCAACAGGGAGTTAATTAGTGAATTCTTTTTGACTGGTTTGATGAAATAAAACATCTGATTAAACCAATTTGCTAACATAAACTGGACTTCCCAACGCTACAAGAAGAATGTTTGTAAAATGTGGTGTTGCAACACAGCTAATATTCCCAGAATTTGTTAGAATGCTTGTTTTTCATTTATCAATAACAGAAACTGTTAAAAGAATGAGCCATGTAGCTGTTTTTGTTTTGTCATGCCACACTGCTACTACCTTTCTACTAACTGGAAAAGCTTCTGTCACGTTGTTAAAAATGTTGCAGAGTTGGTAGCATTGCTTTTAGCTAGTTACTCCCTAAAAGCCTGTTTAAAACAAGACAAATATTCATCGTAAAAAAATGCTGCGATATCCACAGTCTGTTCAGAACAATGCAAAAGAAATGGCTGACAAGCCGACCCTTACAAAAATAAGTATACTTAAAGTTAATTTTACTAAGTATACTTAAATAAAGTTCAAGTATATTTTAATTATACTGTATGTAATTAGTATACTAATATCAATATTTAATATACTATTTCAATACTACTTGGTATTGAAAGTATTGTGAGCAGAGTGTTTCTATATTTTGTTGTGTTGTGAGTATTTGCAGCACGTTTCTGTATTTGGTTGCATTGTGAGTATTTGCAGCGCGTTTCTGTATTTGGATGCATTGTGAGTATTTGCAGAGCGTTTTGGTATTTGGTTGCATTGTGAGTATTTGCAGAGCGTTTCTGTATTTGGCTGCGTTGTGAGTATTTGCAGAGCGTTTCTGTATTTGGTTGCATTGTGAGTATTTGCAGCGCGTTTCTGTATTTGGATGCATTGTGAGTATTTGCAGAGCGTTTCGGTATTTGGTTGCATTGTGAGTATTTGCAGAGCGTTTCTGTATTTGGTTGCATTGTGAGTATTTGCAGCGCGTTTCTGTATTTGGTTGCATTGTGAGTATTTGCAGCGCGTTTCTGTATTTGGATGCATTGTGAGTATTTGCAGAGCGTTTCGGTAGTTGGTTGCATTGTGAGTATTTGCAGAGCGTTTCTGTATTTGGTTGCATTGTGAGTATTTGCAGCACGTTTCTGTTTTTGGTTGCATTGTGAGTATTTGCAGAGCGTTTCTGTATTTGGATGCATTGTGAGTATTTGCAGAGCGTTTCGGTATTTGGTTGCATTGTGAGTATTTGCAGAGCGTTTCTGTATTTGGCTGCATTGTGAGTATTTGCAGAGCGTTTCTGTATTTGATGGCATTGTGAGTATTTGCAGAGCGTTTCTGTATTTGATGGCATTGTGAGTATTTGCAGAGCGTTTCTGTATTTGATGGCATTGTGAGTATTTGCAGAGCGTTTCTGTATTTGATGGCATTGTGAGTATTTGCAGAGCGTTTCTGTATTTGGATGCATTGTGAGTATTTGCAGCGCATTTCTGTATTTGGTTGCGTTGTGAGTATTTACAGAGCGTTCCTGTATTTGGTTGCGTTGTGGGTATTTGCAGCACGTTTATGTATTTGGTTGCATTGTGAGTATTCACAGCTTGTTTCTATATTTGGTTGTATTGTGAGTATTTGGAGCACATTTCTGCATTCGGTTGCGTTGTGAGTATTTGCAGCACATTTCTGTTTTGGTTGAATTGTGCGTATTTGCAGCACATTTCTGTTTTTGGTTGCATTGTGAGTATTTGCAGCACGTTTCTATATTTGGTTGCACTGTGCGTATTTGTAGAGCATTTCTGTGTTTGTTGCATTGTGAGTATTTGCAGAACGTTTCTGTATTTGGTTGCACTGTGAGTATTTGCAGAGCGATTCTGTGTTTGTTGCATTGTGAGTATTTGCAGAACGTTTCTGTATTTGGTGGCATTGTGCGTATTTGCAGAGTGTTTCTGTATTTGGTTGCGTTGTATTTGCAGCTTGTTTCTGTATTTGGTGGCATTGTGAGTATTTGCAGCACATTTCTGTATTTGGTTGCATTGTGAGTATTTGCAGAGCGTTTCTGTATTTGGTTGCGTTGTGAGTATTTGCAGCACATTTCTGTTTTTGGTTGTGTTGTGTTGTGAGTATTTTCAGCACATTTCTGTTTTTGGTTGTGTTGTGAGTATTTTCAGCACATTTCTGTTTTTGGTTGCGTTGTGAGTATTTGCAGCATATTTCTGTTTTTGGTTGTGTTGTGAGTATTTTCAGCACATTTCTGTTTTTGGTTGCATTGTGAGTATTTGCAGCACGTTTCTGTATTTGGTTGCACTGTGAGTATTTGCAGAGCGATTCTGTGTTTGTTGCATTGTGAGTATTTGCAGAACGTTTCTGTATTTGGTGACATTTTGCGTATTTGCAGAGTGTTTCTGTATTTGGTTGCATTGTGAATATTTGCAGCTCGTTTCTGTATATGGTTGCGCTGTGAGTATTTGCAGCATGTTTCTGTATTTGGTTGCGCTGTGAGTATTTGCTGAGTGTTTCTGTATTTGGTTGCATTGTGAGTATTTGCAGCTCGTTTCTGTATTTGGTGGCATTGTGAGTCTTTGTAGAGTGTTTCTGTATTTGTTTGCATTGTGAGTATTTGCAGCACATTTCTTTATTTTATACAGAATACTATTAGTATTTAGGTTCATAATAAATCCTGCAATATTCTCTAAAAAAAAAAAAAAAAAAAAAAAAAAAGCAATAATTGTCCATTTTGAGTTCATTGTGACTTTTACTATCTATTCATTCAAATGAAAATGTTTATCACACTTATTTTTTGTGGCAAACATTCATCTTGGTGTGAAGAGGCATTGACACTGGTGGAACACATATGTATCTTCTGAAGATGTTTACTAGCTTTGTCCACTGATAATCATGCCCTTCACCAGCTCTCAAATCAAACATGGACTACTTTTATGGTGTTTTTGTTCCTCATTAGCCACTATGAATGATTTGTTAAAAATGATCATTTTGTATTCCTTGTTAAAAATAACAATAACGACATGAACAACACTCAGTGACTTCTAATGAAAATGATGGAGGTCATAGGAAAATAAAGTGTAAAACTATCATTGATTTTTTGTTTGTGTTTCTGAAGGTTACTGACTACTGACTGACTTTTGCTATGTAGCCATGGGTGCAGTGCGACAGATGCCCCTGCCAGTTTTGGTGCCTGGGCCCCGTCAGCTGCCAGCAGGCCCCTAATCCTTCCTAATGGGGATTGTCTTTTCACCGCTAATTTAAACCCTCAAACCACGGGACTGCCTCAACCTGAAAGCGCTCAATCCCAGCAGCCCTCCACTACCCCACAGCCCCTCACCCCTTTGCTGGGCCCAAGCTCCACTCAGGCCTGGGGCCCTCCAATGCCTCTGCAACAACACCACCTTTCTGTCATTCCACATGCTGATTGTATTAATCTTATCTCCGTTTAATTACATTTTTCAGGACTCTTGCCGTCTGCCATCTTTGCTCGCAGTGGGAGTCACCGAGAGGCCCTCATTTCACATGCCATCTCATTTGGGTTCAAAAATCCCTGATGCAAGGCACCCGACCTCACTGTGGAAGATGGGGAAAAAGTGATTTATTAAACATGTGAAGCTGAACACAAAACTTTTCATGTTTACATGCAAACATTCTATCCATCCATCCATCCATCCATCCATCCATCCATCCATCCATCCATCCATCCATCCATCTGTCTATCTATATTACGAGTCTACATTCCCCCTAGAAGCCTATGACTGGTAAATGAGCAGGGCCTCGTGGTTACATCTCAGAGAGGCATACAATCACTTTCCAGAATGTTTCTGTTCACTGATTCTTGTTAGTGGAATGATCTTCCTAACCCAATCATACAGCTGAATTCCTTACAATATTCAAGAAACAGCTGAAAACTCTCTTTATTGCACACCAAATGCATCCTGCTATTCCTTAATCCCTGCCTATTCTAGCTTGTCCTATTCTGAATGATGTCTGTACTTTGTATTACTTGCACTTCTCCTGTTTATTGCCACCTTAAGATGAACCGCTTGTGATATTCCTCATTTGTAAGGCGCTGCTAAATGATTAGATGTAAATACTATAACCTAACCTTAACCCACACCCTGATAAAAAAAATTCTGCATTTTTACAACCAAAACCTTAGTTAGTGCGAAGTGTGAACACTGCCGATTGAACCCTTGTGCACCAAAGGAACTCTTCGGCTGAAATATGAATGCAACATAGACCAAAGACGTCTAAAGAAACCAAAAACAGGATGTGATGTCACAAGATGCGACTTTAAAAAGGACAGAATACTTGTGGTTACCTGGCTTTTCTCGTCATAGACGAGAACTAACTACGTTGCCCATCACAGTTCAGTACAGGCATCGGAAAAAGACGTCTCCTTGCAGCGGATCTTCATTTGTGTGCAACGGAGGACTTCCTGAAGATATTTTGACTTCTTTACACATTTATTCGAGAAAACGAAAGAGCAGCATGTGACACACAAATCGGATCTGAAGAGGCGATACACAATGTGGACAGTCAATAATTTTAGATTAGATTCCAATCGGATACACAAATAATCGGATTTGGAATGACAGAGTGAACATAGCCTTAGTCAGGTTTCACTTCTGGGTGTTTGGTTAAGTTAAGACGGCAGGCAAGTGGCTCATATGCAATCTTTTTCTCAGGTCTTTTTTTTTTCATAACAGTGTGAATGTGGCACAAACCACATCAAATCTGATCTTTTCGATTCTGAATTGGGCCACTTCCATATGTGGTCCCAAATCAGATACAGGTCTCCACTTCAGTCTATACAGTCATCTTGGAATTCATGCGACTTTTACGTCACTCTAGATCCATATTCGTCCCAATGCTGCACTGATTGGAGTCACTCCAAAGATTTTACATACCGGTAGTTCTTTGGTCACTGAATATGGAAGACGGCAGAGAAGTTAGTCAGTGAAGGGACGGTGAGCTGTTATAATAAGTTACTAAGTATGAGTTATATTACTGTTATAATAAGTATTACGGTGATGGCTCTATACAAGCAACACGAGGAAGTACACATGGAGGTTACTGAAGAATGTGTAAATGCTGACTTCAGTAACCTCCATGTGTACTTCCAAACAACTCTTACTGTACACACCGCAACAGCCTTTTAAAAATGGTGGTTAAAATAAAATGCTGCGTGGAGTCAACCAATCAAAATGCTTCATGAACTCAACCAATCAGCATGTTCAGCGCCCAAGTCCGACCCCCAAAAGTTCCTACACTTTGATAAAGTACTACCTCAAAAGCAGGGACATTTTGAGGGGGACATTTTTTACCTGGACTTCATTTAAACCCTGGTTCCTGCGGTTGAAACACACCAAGTACCACCCCAAATTCCCTAGTTCCTGGGGAAAGTTCCTGGGTCGAGGAGGGGTAGCTGCCATCCGAGAGGGAGCAGAGGAGTTGCTCCCGTTTGCTGAGGCTGGAGCCTGCTGCTGTCCGCCATGCTTGGGGCAGAGCAAGGAACGGGGGACTTGCTGCCAGCTGCCCTCAACCGGAGGAGCCATCACTGTCTGCCAGGGGGCAGAGGAGGATCAAGCCATCCACCTAGGAGCATCCAGTACCACCACAAGGCACTGCTAGTGAGAGCCTCTCGGCTGGTTGAGGACCGAGCGGCAGTGTGTCCGGGAACTGGACCAAGAAATGTTTCTCCATTTCCTCTCTCCCCTCTCTCATCTCTGTCGCTCCTTATGTTTCCGCCTCCTTTTCTCTTGCCTCATCTGTCCTTACCCCAGGTGCTGCAGCCACCATAACTGGTCCCCCAGGAGGGCCTGCGAGGGGCAATGGGGGTATGTGGTAAGCAGGACAAGGCCTGTGAGAACGGGGCGAGGCCTGTGGCATGATTGATAATGCGCACCACCTGCATGCCACACAGGTCTCGAGTTTCTCACGGAGGAGCTTTGGAAGCATAAAAAGAGGAGCGACAACAGTGAAGGACGAGAGAGGACCAGGCCTGGACTATTTATGTTATGTTTTGGTTATGTGTGTGCAGAAGTTTTGGATATTAAATTGGCCAGTTCTGGCCTCCTTCTTCCCTGATCCTTTAACACCATTACAAAAAATATATCCTCATTATAAACAAAACATTTATTTAATCAAGCTCCAAAAACAGCTTGTTTAGATACTGGGTGACCTGTGATATCTGTTAATGTGGTTAATTTGGGGGTTCAGGACGCCATGTTAAGCCCAATAGCAGTGGGGAGTTTTGTTTCACGCTGAATTTTGTTTTATTTCTACTTTTGGATTACATAGTGTGATAAAGTTATGCGGTTAACCATTGATTTATTCAAAGGACTGTATTCATGTCAACATGCATAGTGATGAAAGTCCATTTTATTGTTATGTATGTTGAGGTTTTGTATTTTACACAGAGTAAATCAGTTGGGTCGATTGCCTGTATTTTTGTAATCTTGTTTTTTATTATTTCATTTGACAGATGTTTTCTTGTGGAGCTGTGCACATATATACTTCTTTTTATTACTATTCTTTTCTCAGTATTTCAGGGGCCAGCCTGTATGGGAGTGTCTGTCCTCTGGGGTCATCTGGGTCTTCCCCTTTCTGTTGTCCTCAAAATATGGTTAGTAAGTACACACACACACACACACACACACACACACACACACACACACACACACACACACACACACACACACACACACACACACACACACACACACACACACAATACACATACAACCTTGTGGCAAGCAGGGTGGGGCCGAGTGAATGCTAATGAATGCTAATGCAGGTGACCTGTGCGCCACACCGGCCTCGAATCTCATGGAAGGAGGTCCGGAAGGAGGAGTGACGAGTGAGAGAGGACCAGGCCTGGACTATTTATGTTGTGTTTATTATGTTGTATTATGTTTATAGTCAGCAGTTGTCCATGAGGGGCTACCGCTTTAGTTTTGTTTTGTTGTTTGTTTATTTTGATATTAAAGTTACGTTGAATGTTTGTCGGTTCCCGCCTCCTCCCCTGAACCTTTAACTTTGCTACAAACCTATAAACAACCATTCAGTAACTACACTAATTTAAGTATCACATACACATATGTGACCATGGACCACAAAACCAGTCATAAGAGTCTATGTTATGAATGTTATTAAATTATGAATTTTTCTGAATAAATAAGCTTTCCATTGATGTATGGTTTATTATGATAGGACAATATTTGGCCGAGATACAACTGAGATACAATCTGGAATCTGAGGGTGCAAAAAAGTCTAAATATTGATAAAATCGCCTTTAAAGTTGTCCAAATGAAGTTCTTAGCAATGCATATTACTACTAATAATACATTTTGGATATATTTACAGTAGGAAATTTATAGAATATCTTCATGGAACATGATCTTTACTTAATATCCTAATGATTTTTGGCATAAAAGAAAAATCTATCATTTTGACTCATACAATGTATTGTTGGCTATTGCCACAAATATGCCCGTGAGACTTATGACTGGTTTTGTGGTCCAGGGTCACATATAACAGTATTTTTCCAGTTAACTTCAAATGAGATGTGTGGTTCTGCTTCAAGTGTGTCGCATATTCATTCAGAAAACCTAACTGATTCCATGAACAAGCATGTCATTAGACTGATTTGAGTTTTTTTTTTACCAATTCATTAAAAAGAACCCATTTTAAAAACATACAGCTCCTTATTAAAAAATGGAATCAGAAATGCCATGTTTCACTCTGAAGTTGTGTTAAGTGAACAGAATTTACAGAAGATTCATAGTGAGTAATGACTTGTGCACCTCTAATGTACAATCTGTGTACAGTTGTGAGAAAAAAAAATGACATTGATAAACAAGGCGACACTTGAGTGCTCTTGAGTCTTTCATTTGAAGACGCAAAGGCAGATTCTGTGCAGCGAGACAGGTGGGTTTAATTGCGTGATGTCTAATTTGGGCCTGTTAGAGGAACGTGTATGTGTCAATGCGTGTGCATGTATACGTGTGTGTGTAGTCCAGATTAACACGAGCAGCATAACAGGTGTGCCAGTGATTTACGCTCAGCCTAATTAACCCGTTCCGCCAAGGAGAGAGTGGGGAAAAATCTCATGATTACCATGCAATCAGAAATAGTCTATTTTTCCCCCTCTCTCGCTCTTTTTGAGCAAATAAACAACCTGCCAGCTGATCAAATACAGGAGAATGTCAGTGATTGCATTTTCTGGAACGTTTTATGCTAGGAGCATCACTCTGGCTTTAAAAATGTATTCAAGTACAAATTACAAATTTTATAATAATAAAATAATCACTTGCTAAAAATGTAACTGTAATTTGATTAAAATATATCGTACACTGACAGTAACAAAAATGGATTACTTTTAATTACCTTTAGATACTTCAAGATTACTACATTTTCAGGATTCTTTGCATTGATAGATGTATGCAATGAGACAATCGCGATCTGTGATTTTAATTAAATGCTGTACATGCTCTACCGATTTCAGAGTGAAGCAAGGCACTGTGTTCATTTACACGTGCAACAGCTCATGATACAGTGTTTCAGCTTTGTTTATTTACTGTGAATCAAACCACTTTAAGATGCTGAAAAACCATAGCTGCAGGTGTGTAAATGATGAACACCTTGACGTTTCACTTGGAAACCAGTTGGGATGTTTCTAGAGATGATTATCACTGGGGAACAGCCCCCCCCAAAAGTTACCAAGGTACGTAAAAATTGCCCGGGGCATGCAATCATTATTATTATTATTATTATTATTATTATTATTATTATTATTATTATTATTATTATTATTTATTTATTTATTTATTTATTTATTTATTTATTTATTTATTTATTTATTTATTTGTGCAAAAACAACCCCAAAGCATTAAATTCTGGTGACTTTGAGATTTTTGGGAGTTTATTCATTTTCTTTAATCATTTTAATCATAAATGGTTGTAATTCAAGAATGCATTGGAATGTAAACCTAAATTTGGTCTTGTTTTAAAGAAGACACTCGGCAGATTATTGCCGAAGTGAAAGCAATTCAAAATATGAAAGTATGAAAAAGTTATGGAAGTTTAAATTAACTATAAATGAAAAATACTGTACTAAATATTTTTTATTTTATATAAAAAGTTTTTTTTTAAAAAACTATAAAATTACTATAAAATCAAAGCCATATGTCTAACCAAGTTGTGTTCCAAATTTGAAGTTGATACCACAAAAATTGAAGCTCCCATGAGATTCTGTTTAGGCGCTGTACCAAAAATAGCCACCGGGTGTCATCCACATTCCATTGATTGTTTTTTTGATGCATTTTCCTGTACATTTCTGTCCAAATATCACTTCCATCACAAAATATGGAACCTTGAGACTCTGACCTTCTGACGATATGTGTTTTGTCAAGATTAGAAAAGATTTTGATTATGCCATTTGCCATTTGACAATGGCAGACTCCAAAACTTTTATTAGGGCTGTCAAGCGATTCAAATTTTTAAATTACATTAAATTACATGATGTGCCAATTAGTTGCTTTTTTGTTTGTTTGTTTGTTTTTTCACATGCTGCATCTAAAGTGGCAGTTAGGCAAATATACACAGACTGCAATGAAATAATGCAATGATACTCTAAATATACTCAACAGGTGAATAAGGTATTTTATTGAACAAACAAATGTATATACATATGCAGCTCTCTAACAGAGTTCACTGTAAAGCATGATCTATTGTGAAAAGTAATTTCATTATATTTAGTGTAGCACTATGCTGGAATTTATTTTCGAGGAAATAGGCCTACTATGACTATTAATGGGCACAGCTACAGTAACGTCTTCAGCTAGTCAGCTTGAGATCCTTTCCATCTAAACTGGTTATGTGTCTTAAGCCTATAGTAAATGTTTTATCAGCAGTAGGATAATCTCTCTCTTTCTTTTTTGTTATGAGAAAGAACCGTATTTGTCCGCACACTAAGTGCAAATAGCCTGCCTTGTTGTTAGAGGCTATTTACAGTAACTCAAATTCTGACTCTACCATCTGAATGTCTCAACAGAAATCGAGACTCATCAGACCAGGCAACATTTTTCCAGTCTTCAACTGTCCAATTTTGGTGAGCTTGTGCAAATTGTAGCCTCTTTTTCCTATTTATAGTGGAGATGAGTGGTACCCGGTGGGGTCTTCTGCTGTTGTAGCCCATCCGCCTCAAGGTTGTGCGTGTTGTGGCTTCACAAATGCTTTGCTGCATACCTCAGTTCTAACGAGTGGTTATTTCAGTCAAAGTTGCTCTTCTATCAGCTTGAATCAGTCGGCCCATTCTCCTCTGACCTCTAGCATCAACAAGGCATTTTCGCCCACAGGACTGCCGCATACTGGATGTTTTTCCCTTTTCACACCATTCTTTGTAAACCCTAGAAATGGTTGTGTGTGAAAATCCCAGTAACTGAGCAGATTGTGAAATACTCAGATCGGCCCGTCTGGCACCAACAACCATGCCACGCTCAAAATTGCTTAAATCACCTTTCTTTCCCATTCTGACATTCAGTTTGGAGTTCAGGAGATTGTCTTGACCAGGACCACACCCCTAAATGCATTGAAGCAACTGCCATGTGATTGGTTGATTAGATAATTGCATTAATGAGAAATTGAACAGGTGTTCCTAATAATGGTGAGTGAGTGTATATTTCCCTTAGAGTTTTTTTGGTCTATGCAACTCACATGGACAGTTTTTAAGACGTGGTGAGTTTTGGACTATTTATAAATGAAACACAATACAGTCACCTCTTTTGTATCCTGATCATGTAACACCTTTACAAGTTACTCAACCGTTACTCAACAAGACTGTGTCATGACGCACAGAAAGGTAAATAACATGGCTAACAGCATCAGCACACACTCTGATAGGAACAAACCTGAAATTACACTTCATAATCATAGCCATTGTCAGCGGTGTAGCAGCACAGGAAGTGTGAAGAAGTCAAATTCCCCTGCCACTCAATTGTCAGACATGGTGAATTGGGCTTGTGATGCGCGTTTAATGTGCTGAAAAACTAATATAAAGGTGCTAAGAATACTATGAGCAAATATTTACATAACCACAAAGACAGTGCAAGACATACCTAATTGTGTTGATATTTTGTTTAACCCCCCTGTAAATTTCAGCCATGTAAAATGGCCAAGGGTGACCCGTGGAGCCCTACCACGTTATTGACTGAATATTTTGAATGCACGCTTAAGATTATTTATTTATATTTTTATTTTGTATTCATAGATTGCACCTCACCTCCCAAGGCATCCATGAAATCACCTGATAGACAGATGGAAGACGGAGGTCTCTATGGACACCCGGCTCACGGCCTCGCAGTGAACGCTCATGTAATGGGATCCAGGTACAAACGTGTGGCAAGTTGATTACGACTGCGCGCGTTTGAGGTTCAGAAGGTGTGCGGCGGTGAAATGGGGCCACCGTCCAAATTACAGAGGATTTCATGCACATGTTTGAACCGGTGCTTCAAGTGGAGCTGTGAAATAAGTGTGCTGCTAGCCGGGCGCATTTGAATAATTTGCCAAGGGATCGCAGAGATATGCTTTTGAAGACGAGGTGATGGGATAGTGTGCACTAGACTGGGGCCGAGGGGGGGCCGGGAAGAGGACACAGCCTTACATGAGGGCCCGACAGCTTCAAAGTTCCTTTTGTGATATGAGGGGGAAATCTGATAGGGTTCTTGACAAACTCTTTTTTTGTACATTTTCTGAATTGTATGCATTTACACAAGTGGTTTATAAGCTTTTATGCATGTGATAAATAAATAATGGAAGTTCTAATGGACAAAGAGTAACTAAGAACATTTTAAAATGATCTGTTTGCTAAAACCAGCATAAAACAATATTCAAACTGGTAACAAGGACAAATCATACAATCTCTATTATATACTTATTTCTCCTAGACAGCAATGCGATTAAATGGAGAGCATAAGACTTTTGCATAGTCAACATTAAATCTCTTATCTTAAAGCGATAGTTCACCCACAAATTAAAATTCTGTCATCTTTTACTCACCCTAATGTTGTTCCAAACCGGGATTAAAGTCATTTCAATAGGAATGCACACATTGTTTTAATATCATTAATATACTATTATGTTTATACTATATATTGAAGTAAAAAAATTTAAAAAAATAATTTGAATTTTTTTAAAGTTTTAATCATTTTATTTTATTTTATTTTTTTTTGTAAAAGGTCTATATTTTTTATTTATTAGTTTTAGTTTATGCAGTTTTAGTTATTTTAGTGGAGACTTGTTTCTGCAAAAAAAAAAGTTAATTTCGACTTTTTATCTTGCAATTCTGTTTTTTATTAGTCAGATTTGTGAGATATAAACTCATTCTTTTTAAATTGGACTTTATAACTCACAACTGCTAGATAAAAAGTTAGAATTGATATTGATATAAGAGATATAAACTCACAATTGTGAGAAAACAAGTAAAAAAAAAAAAAAAAAAAAAGAAGTCTTATTTGTGAGAATCACAATTATGAGTTATAAAGTCAAATTTTGAAAATTTTGACCCATTTTATAAAGATGGCCTTTATGTACTAACATTTAAATTAATCATTTGATACAATGCACTTATTGTGTACATACATGTTTTTACATTGTACTTACATAAAAAAAAAATAATAAATAAATACCTGCATGTAATTACATCTGTAATTAATTTCTGTAGTTAGATTTATAATTACACTGTTGACCCTTCCCTTACACCTAACCCTACCCTTAAACTTACCCACGCCACCACACCTGTCCCTAACTTTACCCCTAAACTTACCCACACCACACCTGTCCCTAACTTTACCCTTAAACTTACCCACACCACCACACCTGTCCCTAACTTTACCCTTAAACTTACCCACGCCACCACACCTGTCCCTAACTTTACCCCTAAACTTACCCACCCCACCACACCTGTCCCTAACTTTACCCTTAAACTTACCCACACCACCACACCTGTCCCTAACTTTACCCCTAAACTTACCCACACCACCACACCTGTCCCTAACTTTACCCCTTAAACTTACCCACGCCACCACACCTGTCCCTAACTTTACCCCTAAACTTACCCACACCACACCTGTCCCTAACTTTACCCTTAAACTTACCCACACCACCACACCTGTCCCTAACTTTACCCTTAAACTTACCCACGCCACCACACCTGTCCCTAACTTTACCCTTAAACTTACCCACACCACCACACCTGTCCCTAACTTTACCCTTAAACTTACCCACACCACCACACCTGTCCCTAACTTTACCCCTAAACTTACCCACACCACCACACCTGACCCTAACTTTACCCTTAAACTTACCCACACCACCACACCTGACCCTAACTTTACCCTTAAACTTACCCACACCACCACACCTGTCCCTAACTTTACCCTTAAACTTACCCACACCACCACACCCGTCCCTAACTTTACCCTTAAACTTACCCACACCACCACACCTGTCCCTAACTTTACCCTTAAACTGACCCACACCACCACACCTGTCCCTAACTTTACCCTTAAACTTACCCACACCACCACACCTGTCCCTAACTTTACCCCCTAAACTTACCCACACCACCACACCTGACCCTAACTTTACCCTTAAACTTACCCACACCACCACACCTGACCCTAACTTTACCCTTAAACTTACCCACACCACCACACCTGTCCCTAACTTTACCCTTAAACTAACCCACACCACCACACCTGTCCCTAACTTTACCCTTAAACTTACCCACACCACCACACCTGTCCCTAACTTTACCCTTAAACTTACCCACGCCACCACACCTGTCCCTAACTTTACCCTTAAACTAACCCACACCACCACACCTGTCCCTAACTTTACCCTTAAACTTACCCACGCCACCACAGCCGTCCCTAACTTTACCCTTAAACTTACCCACACCACACCTGTCCCTAACTTTACCCTTAAACTTACCCACACCACCACACCTGTCCCTAACTTTACCCTTAAACTTACCCACACCACCACACCCGTCCCTAACTTTACCCTTAAACTTACCCACGCCACCACACCTGTCCCTAACTTTACCCTTAAACTTACCCACACCACCACACCTGTCCCTAACTTTACCCTTAAACTTACCCACACCACCACACCTGGTCCCTAACTTTACCCTTAAACTTACCCACGCCACCACACCTGTCCCTAACTTTACCCTTAAACTTACCCACACCACCACACCTGTCTCTAACTTTACCCTTAAACTTACCCACACCACCACACCTGTCCCTAACTTTACCCTTAAACTTACCCACGCCACCACACCTGTCCCTAACTTTACCCTTAAACTTACCCACGCCACCACACCTGTCCCTAACTTTACCCCTTAAACTTACCCACACCACCACACCCGTCCCTAACTTTACCCTTAAACTTACCCACACCACCACACCTGTCCCTAACTTTACCCTTAAACTTACCCACACCACCACACCTGTCCCTAACTTTACCCGTATCCCACCTCAATATCAGCAAAAGTGTTTTGCAATACAATATGAACATAATAAGTACATTGTACTTATTTTTTTGATGTAAGTACATAGTGGGACCGGACATTTCTTAAATTGTGAGTTTATATTACGCAATTCTGCTGGGAAAAAGTCAGAATTGTGGGAAAACAACCTCTTTTATTCTGTGGCAGAAACAAACTTAAACTAAATGAAAATAAGAAATGTTCCTTGGCAACTAACTAATAATAATAATAATAATTATTATTATTATTATTATTATTATTATTATTATTAATTTTAGTTAACAATAATAATCCTAATCCACTCAATCTGAAATTCCACACAGATTTTGCAACAGGTTCAAGGCCAACAGAAGTCTGGTTTGAAAGTGACTTTTGTGTGTGAGCTGTGTTTCACACATCACTACACCACTGACAATAGATAATGGGCCTTTTTTGTCTCAAAAAAATCTTTGTAATCTTTTGTCAAAATGTAATAACGGTAACACTTTAGTATGGGGAACACACATTCACTATTAACTATGACTTTTGCCTCAATAAAATCTTAATTTACTGCTTATTAATAGTTAGTACGGTAGTTTTTGTAGCATTTAGGTATTGGGTAGGATTGAGGGATGTAGAATAAGGTCATGCAGAATAAGGCATTAATATGTGCTTTATAAGTAACAAACAGCCAATATCCTAGTAATGTGCATGCTAATAAGCAGCTAGTTAATAGTGATGATTAAAAATAATAGTGTTACCGTGATAACTTGTTAAACAACTTCATCTGACATCCCATCCAATTCTGATATAGAACATCCACTTTTCATGATCAAAGTCCTGGTCTATATTGTCCTTGTTGAAATCATGTTTCACATTACATAATTGTGTAACAGTGATTCATTTTAGAGTCTACTAACTATATATTTGTATCAGTTTTTATTTCTCCTATCATTCAAATATTTTTTTTGGGGGGGAAATAAATTAATTATTTTGTTCAATTAAATTTATCAAAAGTGACAGAAAAGACACGTATCATTGTACAAATGAAGATCATGTGGCACTAAAGACTGAAGTAAAGGCTGCTGAAAATTCAGGTTTGCAACACAGGAATAAATTACATTTTATAATGTATTACAATAGTTAACAGTTATTTTAAATTGCAATCATTTTGTTGCTGTTTTTACTGTATGTTTGACATAACAGACTTCTTTTAAAAAACATTCGAAAATTGTACTGACCGACCCTATCATCTTTCTTTTGATTCACTTTATTTTGATGGTCTCTTTAACACATTATATATAAGTAACGTTGCACCTACATGCCAACTAGCTCTCATTAGAGTGGTTTAGGGTTAGAATAGTTGACATATACTTGCAAAACTACTTAAAGTCTACTCAATGTCTGTTGGAGGACCATCACAATAAGTCTACTAATACTCTAATGAGAGATAGTTGACATGTAGTTGCAAAGTTACTTATACATAATGTTCAAAAGGGACCATCAGAATAAATTGTTACCCTTTATTTTACTTTATTGAGCTTATTTTTTCCTTCTTTAAATTAATACATGATGATTTGTATTATCTTAGAACTGTACATTTCTAAAATATGGAAATTACTTTGGACACAGTCACCTCTGATAACAGTTCACTCTAAATTGTAATGTAGACACATGCATTTTCTGTAAAGCTGCTTTGAGGCTGCATGGAGGTTGTATGGGTAGAAGTCTTCAGCTTCTGTACAAAAACTGCGGTTTCTCTTGGGGAAAAAACAGCAGTCATTGCACACGTATCATTTCTAGAGATTCCGAATGTGCTCAGATTTGCAATGAAACTCAGAGATCAGAGACCAGAACACCAAATGATATTGTTCTGTACTCTTCTCATTTGTATATATTTAAATGTTTCCTGTTAGAAAATACTTGAGAACTCCATTAAGTCTACTGAGCTATGAAAGAGCAATCTTTGCGCTTTGAGGTTGCCTGAAACTTGCGTGTCATCTCCTTTCTCGTTTTCTTTCTTTTCCCTTGTATGGCATTCTAGAAACCTCTGTTTTCATCGGAGAGCTTTACGCTGAAGACGAGCCGCCATGTGTGTGACAGTACAAGAGAGCTCCCATAATGCCCCCCTTCAGCTGAAGATCACTGAAAAAAGGATTAACTAATTCAATTAACAAACCAAAGTACTTTATAACTGTTAATTATGTGCCTCCCCTAACTGCTGTAAGGCCACCAGTTTCCTTTGTGTGGAGAAAAGCTCATCTGTCCTAATTGACCTCTGGGGAGCGTTCAGGGGGAGCAAACATCTTACGCAATCCCACAGCTTGTATAAACAAACTGACAATTCACTTTGGTGTGGAGTGACACCCTGTGTAAGTGTGACACAAACTCAAATGACCCTGAATGTGCCCCCAGAGAATACACCTCCCCGTCTCTCTCTCTCTCTCTCTCTCGCTCTTTTAAGATGAAGTGTAGAGTTAAGAGTACAACTGGTTAAGTCTAGGTCTGGTTTACTGTGCTTTTTGCTCATTGGGAACAATGTCCAGTTTGGATAAATTAAACTTCACTCTAGTCTGAGACACATCCTGTTACAGAACAGTTAAGGAGGAGCTTTGTTTTACTATATTTTTGCATCAATTTGTCATGCGCATCCATTTTTTACTTGGATATTTTGTGTTTAAACATATCTGAAACATGCAGGGGTCCCAAACGTATTCGGACACAAGGAATATTCTGGGTTCAAGTGATTGGGGATGATATTTGGAGGATTTAAAAGCAAAAATGTGATGCTTATAATTTAGTTAAAACACTTAACATTAACATTACTTTTTGTTGAAACTTGTGTATTATTTGAGCTGTAAAGATGTTCTAGTCATATTTTAGGAGTAGTAGACATTGTGTTATCATGCAACAAAGTTATAAAACTGGATGTAGTTTTACACAGAAACGGTTAATTGGGGATTTTTTCATATTATGATAATGTTAATGTGCATATTGTTTGCGTCTTGTGGCTATATATTGTAACCGTGATTATTTAAGTGTTTGCGGATTAGCCCCATTCGCTTCCATTGTAAGCAGTGTTGGGGAAATTTACTTTGAAAAGTAATGCATTATAATCCCTTAAAAGTAACTAATTGCATTACTTAGTTACTTTTTAAGAAAAGTAATGTGTTACTTGCATTACTTTTTCTCACCTGGGCTGGGCTTATTTGTTTGTTTTTTAATAATAAAAAAGTACTATTTTTGGGCAAATGTAAAGGCCCTTTCACACTAAAATGTAAGGCTGAAGGAAACGCAAATTCACGCCTTTACAGTAGAGGGCGCAGCTCAAACAAACTTTCAGCTGTGCTGCCATCTGCAGAAGAATAGGATGCAGGAGAAGAAAGTTTAACAGTTACTTACCCAATAAAAACAAAAATCTAAAGTAATTTTTGCTTATGGTTTAAATGAATCATCGAAGGAATTTTTTTATTTTTGTGCAAGTGAGCTTAATAAATGCATGCTCACATTTAGTCTAGACCTACAATAACCACCATGTTCACACATAACCTCTGCACTTACTCCCCATTTTTCTTAACATGCGACATGTACATTTAAGTAATGTGTTACTTTGCTGGTTACTTGAAAAAAGTAATCTGATTACGTAACGCGTGAGTTACTTGTAATGTGTTACCCCAACACTGATTGTAAGTACCTCAATGTAACCCAATTTTTCTTTGTTTTAAAGAAAAGTACAAAGTCTAAACTAATTTTTATAGTAACCAAATGGATCACACTTTAGTTTAGGGTCCAATTCTCACTATTAACTAGTTATTACCTGTGACTTTTGTCTTAATAAACTCCTAATTACTGCAGTTAGTAAGGTAGTTATTAAGTTTTAATTATTGGGGGATGGAGGGATGTAGAATATTTTCATGCAGAATAAGGCATTGATATGTGCGTTATAAGTACTAATAAACAGCCAATATCCTAGTAATATGCATGCTAATAAGCAACTAGTAAATAGTAATAATTGGACCCTAAACTAAAGTGTTACCATCAAAGGTTATTGTTTCAGCTAGGACCTAGAATACTTTTTTAAGCCACACTTGTTGATTTAAAAATATTGGTAACACTTTATTTTAGGCTCAAATCTCGCTATTAACTAGTTTCTTCTTAGCATGCACATTACTAGGAGATTGGCTGTTTGTTACTTATAAAGCACATATTAAGGCCTTATCCTGCATGACCTTATTCTACATCCTCAATCCTACCCAATACCTAAATGCTACAAAAACTACCTTACTAACTATTAATAAGCAGTAAATTAGAAGTTTACTGAGATAAAAGTTGTAGTTAATAGTAAATATGTGTTCCCCATACTAAAGTGTTACCAAAATATTTGAATGCCATTGCACTATATAAGAAAATGTTGAATCAAAGTGTCATTTATTTTGAAGCAAGACAGCACTAGCACACTTTTCAAG
This sequence comes from Paracanthobrama guichenoti, assembly GCA_018749465.1. Taxonomy (NCBI): domain Eukaryota; kingdom Metazoa; phylum Chordata; class Actinopteri; order Cypriniformes; family Gobionidae; genus Paracanthobrama; species Paracanthobrama guichenoti. Next base: position 9,505,870 of record CM031966.1, on the reverse strand, counting down.
CATACCATTTCACAAAAATATAGTTTATTAGGTTTTAAATAAGCATTGTGACACTTTGTGGCTGTTAAACAATTGTGAATATCAAAGCAACAGTTGATTTAAAACTCACTGCCAAAATAGCTCAGAAAAGTGAAGCTCCTGGCGCATTTGTCGGCAGATTGCACTTGGTTTGATGTCCAACTCAATGACATTCAGACAGTTTTAAGTGTGAGTTAAGTGTCTAAAATACCTCTTTAAGTTTCATGGGTAACTAACTGACTCTTTCAGTCTGTGCAGTCTTGAGCGCGATAATTGTTGTCTACATAAAAGACTGCATAAGTAGTGTGTTTTCCGCACACAATAGGGGGAGGGTGTGTCTAATTTAAGGGTTGACCATATCCTGCACCTTCTCCGTCCCGTGACCAGGGTCCCGAACCCATTACAGATCTCTCATCTTCTAGAGATGGCAGAGGGCTGGTCGTCCAGCCGTGGCACAGGCCCTTCCCTTCTTTTTCAAGTCATCTCCATCCGTAATGACCTCTTCCACGGCCCATCCATCAGCTGGCAATTACAACATCTGTCGCGGATGGCTCGGGCGAGTCTTTCCTTCGCACCGGATCCCCCTCGATTATGTCCGCGACTGAAAAGGGTGGACACACACACATTGGTTTTGTGAAGCCAAAAGCGGCAGCCCCACAAAACAGACAGGCATGTTGACAGCAAACACAAACATGGCTAAACAAATGGTTCACGCCTACCTCTTTAGATTTCCATTCCAATGCACTTGGCCACTCTGAGAAAGTTCTCGATGTTCAATGAGCGGAGAGGACCCTACCAGCTGCCATCAGCCCTCTCCACTACAAAGAAGAGCTTTCAGAGAGGAACAATGAGAAGCTCACCCCTTTTATCCTCTTAAGTTCGGCTCCGGCGTATATTAACTCAAAAGGCAGATCAATCCCTGACAAACATCTTAAAAAGGCCATTGGCCTTATTTGATTAACGACTTGTGCCGAGGCGCTTTCAAACACTTACTTTGCATCTTAATATCTCAATGCTTGTCATATCGTTAGGGTGGAACGTTTTGACGTCGCACTTCCGAACAGGATGCGGTCTCATCCGACGCATCTTTTCGAGACGCATCGAATAATCCAACGCATTTAATCTGCCAGTTTCAGATGGTTATATTTGCAGATAATGCCTTGTGGCCATCTTTTCAATCTCGTGGTGGGATGACAGTGTGGGACCGTGCCTCCCTTTCTCTCGGCCCTTTAAGAAGAGCGGCGGATAGATGGCATGACATCACGGGCAAAGCCGGGAACACAATGCAAAGGTCAGGCTGCCCATTGATCTGGGGGCCCCTGATAGAAAACCTGCACATTATGGGCTCTCTCCTCACACACTGCGCCATAGAAACGACCCACAAACCCGGCCTTGTTGTCTCCCCATTCAGTGGTGGCAATCAGCGGATTTACACTTTGATGTGTGGCAGAGAAATAAAACCCTTTGGAGTAGTGACCTTTATCGACGAATGGATTAAAATCCATAGCTGTCTTTCTCTCCCCTTACACTACTACATATCACGGGTACAGTCAGCCCGGCTTTTCCCTTAATGCCGAATGTTTTCCTTTCAAAGCCTTTCTTTCATACTTTTCCCTTCTGGCTTTTGTGCAGCACAGCTAAAGTGAAGCATTAGTATTTTCTTTTTTTCTTTTTTCATTTTCTTTAAGAAACTATGACAATGCACTCTACCCAGCAACAGAGCGCCGGCGTCAGTTATTCCCAGGAGTCTGAAAGATTAAACCAAGATGCCACAAACACAAAGTCACAATGCACTGTGAAATATCCATGTGATCTTATTAGTATTTGTACAGTAGTCTGACTTAGATTAACACTGGTACATATATATATATATATATATATATATATATATATATATATATATATATATATATATATATATAGAGAGAGAGAGAGAGAGAGAGAGAGAGAGAGAGCTGGAAAAAAAAAATTGATTTCTCAATGTTAAGTGGTCTCTTAATTTTTTTTTAAAGCTGTATATAAATCTGATTTATTACAAATACAATAAAGATATGAATTTCAACAACAACGTTATGAAATCTAATGCATTATATAGGTTATATTATAATGCCATTAGATTTCACACAAACATAAATGTGTATAAGTGTTTTGAACTTAAAAAGATTAATAAAAGTTGTACATACACTGTAAAAAATATTTTCATGATTTATCACAACTTTATTAATTAAAGATTAATGTATAGATTAATTAATGTGGTTCAGATAGCATAATATTTTGAGTTTCTATTTATTAAACCAATCTCCTTCAATGAATTCAAAATTAAGGCAACCCAGTAACTTACTTTTTAAGTTAAACCAACAAAACATTGTTTTAACAGTGCATGTGTATTATTATATGTATCAGTGTTATTATATATATATATATATATATATATATATATATATATATATATATATATATATATATATATATATATATATATATATATATATATAAAACATTACATATAATACATTATATTAGATTTATATATTAGACATCACACATTTTCATATATTCATATTTTTGACAATAAAAAAAGTCTATAGCAAGAGTTCTAAATAACACATTATCTAATACGTAAAAGTAACATTAAAAATGCCTTTCTACAACAAACTTGTGAAATTAAATGAAATGACATTTATTGTGAAATTACAGAATTGTTATATCCGAATATTCAACCCAGTCCCCTGTAGCGTTGCCTATGGAAAGCTTTCTACAATTTCAGTTCCTATTAGTTGTCAGTGGATTCATAAAGATGTTCTGTAAAGTTGTAAAAGGGTTTATGATAATATTTTGGCATAAATACATAATAATGTGCTGAAATCATGTTTCAGCGTCAGTCATGCATGTACGCTTTACATGCGAATACCTACCGGACACAAAACACAAACGATAACACCCTGGAAATAGAAAATTCAAAAGTACAAAACCAGCATCTGAAGAACAATTCCCACCGTGCTTGAAGATTTAAGCACAGACTCTTTAATGAAAAGACGTTTTGGTGTGGTTTCACTGCATTTATCTCTGTTGAAGAAAACATAAGCACCTAACTTTCCTTATTTCAGCTTTGAAGCCTTGTGGGAGTCTGAGGTTCAAAAAAAAGGCTTGTGGAGAAAATAGCACAAATAAGTCAGTTATCTCTGTGGAGAACCGACGACGAATGGCGAGTTTTTCTTTATCTTTTTCTCTGCATAGCACTTTGGCTAGATGCCGCAGCTATTAGGACCCTCTCCGAAATCTCATAAGGTACTTCCGCTGCCTGCATTATTCTCATGTGTCGCTATGCTGCCTGAATCCAGGTCACTTTGGACCACTATCTGTACCCTTGTTCTTTCAGTTTCTGCATGCATTTTTAGGATGAATAAAGATACAAATATGCAATAATAAATGTTAGAGAACATTTGTTGAAAAAACCAAAGCTTCCTTTGAGGTAATGGCACAGTAAGCCAGACGTCACTGATGGCTCTCCAGCACTTAATTCAGCCAATACCAGGAAAGAGTCGTCCAGAGAATACAGGGACTGCCCGCAGAGCTCAGGCCATCAGAATTAAAGAGCATTACCAGTGCAATTCAGCCATTTCCCCTCTGAACACGAGAGAAAACGTCCTCAGAAAATTCCCTCAGCAAAAGCATTTTGAGCTAATGTCCATTAAAGCAAATGTCCCCGAGTCATTTTTATTATAGGTTGCAAGTTCTAGGTGTTGATTATTTGAAGTGCTTGAAAACAGCCACCTATTTTTGTTCTACAATTATTCAAGAATTGTGAGCATTTGCAGCTCTTTAACTTTTGCATTTAGATACAAACCTGGGGATAATAAAATGTCCTGTAAGACACGATGTCTGATATCATTAGTTGCAATGCCATGCCAAATACTGGTTGCTTAGGAATAGCATAATAGCATGCTATGCTTATGATTTATGCAGTATACTCTTAAATATAAAGGTTCTGAAAGGGGGTTTTCATCGCAGTGCCATAAAAGAACCATTTTTTCTTAGTGTGAAGAATATTTTAACAATTCAAAGAACCTTTTAAGGTTCCATGGAAGTTAAAGGTTCGGTAGCGCTTTACGTATAAAGGTATCCATAATGTATAAATGCGTTATAATGCATTATATCTTAAGTTAAAAGGCATTATAAAATACACAGATTCATTGTTATATCTGAAATTGTGTTTTAATTAATGCTGGGCAATCAATTAATCGCATATTTAAGAAACATTTTATATTTATATATATAAGATACATATATATATATATATATATATATATATATATATATATATATATATATATATATATATATATATATATATATATATATATGCAACTATTTCTTAAATATATACATGATGGAGTGTGTATTTATATATACATAATATATACTGTGTATACTTATTATGTGAACACAAACTTTTATTTTGGATGTAATTAATCGCGATTAATCGATTGCCCAGCACTAGTTTTAATGCATAATACTTTGTAAAGGTGTATTATAATGTATTATAACTTTGTTTACAAGTATTCATAAGTCTGTATAATGCATTATGAGGTGCATTGCAAGGCATAATTAATGCACAAAAATACTTTTAGATAAAGGCTTCTTTATGCAACCATAGATTCCAATAAAGAACCTTTATTTTGTATAGTTTGTATATTGTGCATGTGTAGATTCAGTATGCATAGAATATTGTTATCGCACTATGAGACTATGAGACTATAGATCTCTCATTTCCAGTGTAATGAATGAACTGGTAACACTTTATTTCACAGTGTCCATGTTACATATGTTACATGTACTTACCATAGTAATAACAGTAAATTATGCATAATTACATGCAACTAACCCTCAACCAAACCCTAATCCTACCCTAACCCATTAGTAAGTAATGTATTTAATTAATATTACTCAGTGCGTAAATATATAATTACACTGTAACAATGACACCTTAAAATAAAGTGTAACTGAATTAACCTTATGTAGCATCATCTGCCATTTTCAACATGTTTCACTCTTTCTTTACGCATTAACTGGCCAGACAAGAATTAAATCATTTGTTATAAAAATATCTAAAAATTACCTAAAAATAAAATAAAACTGCAAATAGTCCCAAATACATACAACATGAGGCATTCTGTTTTATATAGTATGTGCTAATGATACACTGCACAATATATTGTGAATAAGTATTCAGTTTCCAAACATAGCCGTAGTTTCCTCACTGACATTCGGTTTAAAATAATGTCAAAAGCATTGTGTCCCCAAGCTTTCAGGAGTTTGCAACATGAAGTAAGGAGACGTGTTTTGTCTGATGAGCAATAAGAGCTACACGCTCTATTCAGACAAATGGAAAGGCAAGAACATGATGTTACGCTCAGGAAAAAAACACAGTCGCATGAAATATTAATCAGATATTTACTCACAGACATGTCATCTCAAAACAGTCTTAGGGGCACTGGGAGAACGCTTACATGTGATTGACGTATGGCAGGAAGTGTGTGTGTGTGTGTGTGTGTGTACAGTTTGTGCGTGTGAATGGATGACTGAATGGGGTGGAAAGGGGTTGGGGGGTATGTTTGGAAGCATGGGGTAAAATTAGGACCAGGCCAAGACCTGCTTTCTGGCTAAATATTCCAGCTGGCAAAAAGGTGAGCGCTGTCTTCCCTTGAGAAACAACTTTCTCTAGGGGACACTACTCGGCTTGGCCCTTTGTTTGGCATATGGTATGTTAACATGCTTTAGATTTCAGACTATGGGCGAGTGAGTTTTTTGTTTCCTGTTACCTTTGTTGGTTTGTATCAGTAGCTAAATAATTGATTTCATCTTTTAGTGCTTGTTGTTCTTTTTTACACTTGAAACGCTTTGTTCACATTGCTCATAAATCTAATCGTTTTTCCTTTCCGATCTTTAGGACTGACTGATCTCACTGTCATTTCTCAGTCAGATCTGTTTCTTCAGTAAATACTTGGTGTATCTAATTACTAAAGTAATGTTGTACGTGTCGACACGATGCCGACCCTTAAAAGCCTATTTGCAGATCATCTAATATCGCTGAAAAAGGCCATTTAAGTGTACTTAAATAGGGTATACTAACATGTCTCTTGACACACTTAAGTACACAGTTACACTTTATTTTACAGTGTCCTTGTTACATGTTACATGTACTTACCATAGTAATAACAGTAAATTATGCATAATTACATGTAACTAACTCAACCAAACCCCAATCCTACCCTAACCCATTAGTAACAATAATTACTAAATATTACTCAGTACTTAAATGTATAACTACACTGTAACACGGACACCTTAAGATAAAGTGTAGCCCTTTATTGTAATGTGTCTGTGTTACAGTGTAATTATACATTTAAGTACTGAGTAGTAATAATTAACTACATGTACTAACTATACGGTTAGAGTTAGGATAAGGGTTTGGTGTAAGGTTAGTTGCATGCAATTATGCATCATTTATAGTTATTACTACAGTAACTACATGTAGACACTAAAGAGCACTTTGTAATCAAATTTAAAGTATATTTTAAGCCATTATGTTTATATTATATTAATCTTTTTGTCTTGCTTTAAAGAAGTACACTTACGTTGATGAACATACTAAAGCACATGTAAAGTACTTGATTATAATTTTAACTGTAGGGTGTTATTCAATATTACTATATCTTAAATGTACTAAATTGCAACTTCAATACAAATGTGCAATTACAAATATATATTTAGTGCATGCCATTCGAGTTTTAATAGAATTTACATGTGAAAGTTTTGTTTATTTTAGTTAGAAATGCTTGTCAGTACTTTTGGCAGCATACGATATGAAACTACAGTATATAAAGATGTACTTAAGTCATACTTACTGTAAGTGGTTCAGAACACACCCTACAGTTTATTGCATTTTAATATCATTTGAAGCTATAATACATTTTGGTAGCACTTTATTTTACAGTCTCCTTGTTACACGTGTTACATGTAGTTACTGTAGTAATAACTATAAATGATGCGTAATTACATGCAACTAACCCTAAACCAACCCCTATTCCTAATCCTAACCCTATAGTAAGTACATGCAGTTCATTATTATTACTCAGTACTTAAATACATAATTACACTGTAACAATGACACCTTAAAATAGTGTAACCTACATTTTATGTAATTGCAATTAACATGCAATTAAGCGTCCGACAACATTACATTCAGTTTGTACTAAATGGTTTTAAAGTCTATTATGTCTGTAAAAAGTAAGCTAAAGTGTATTTAATTTTCACAAGTGGAGAGACTAGCCCACATAACTAATACTAGCTGCCATTGTGGAAAAGAAAGTCTCTGCTCATGTCCATCGTGAAATCTTGTTCACATGAGAGAAGAATTTACATATTCATACGTAAACTGGGTCCAAAACAACGCCATAGTGCAAACAGCTACACAGTGAATAGTTCACTATTTGAGGAAGGAGTGTGAGACAATATTACACACATTTCATGACATTACACTCAGATCATGTTCCAGACATGAAAAACTGATTTTGATTTGCTCTTCAGAACATAATGCATACATAAGTTGGATATGGCAACACATCCGATGTCAACCGAAGCAGAACAGACAAATAAAGAAAATCATAATATATCTTTCTTTCTTCCGTCATATTTATAGTCTCTTTCCGTGCAACCACCCACTTATGTCTGTCTAACTTTTCTTTCTTTCGCTGTACCCTTCTTTCTGCTCTAAATTTCAGCCTCTCTTACCTAATTCTGCAGCATATTTCTTTGCCACAGGAGGTGGTTATGACAAATTAGAAGTCTACAAATGTTCTGATAGTGTAAAGACTCCAGCTGTCACCAGGGAGATGGTGATCAGGTTTCCAAGCCGCATGGTCTCCTGGCGCCACGAAGAGTTCCATATGGTCATCCAAATGCTGCGCCTAAATACACACGTACACAAACATACACACGCATGCACATTCACATAAACACACACAGACACATACGCTTCCCTCCTCGCTGCAGCAAATTTACTAAATCAAGTCATTTTGCTTCTCAGTAATACCTCTTTAGTTTTAGTAGTGGGGAAATTATCTTTGGTTTCTCTTTTAGCATATAATAAATCAAAATGAGGTTCTTAATCTAATTGAGGCTCTCCGTTAAAGTGATTTTATCACAGGTAAGGGGTAATGCGCAGCCACCCAGCCTTATAGCTTTAATAAAACACTGGCAATGGAATATGCAAATATTTACATTTGTTAAAATTAATATCAGAATTTGGATTGGGGTTTGGTTTAAGGTTAGTTGCATGCAATTATGCATAATTTACTGTTAGTATACTATATTAAGTACATGTAAAGTGTAACAAGGACACTAAAATAAAGTATTACTGATACTATTGTATCTTTTATTAATATTTTGAATTTGTTTAATTTTAATTTTACTTAAAGTTTTGCTAATTTTATTTTATTTTCAGGTTTGTTTGTTTTGTTTTTATTTATGTAAAAATACTAGAAAAAGTTGTGTCCACTCAATTGTGCTGCTCCTCCTCGAAAAAAAAAAAAAAAAAAAAAAAGTTTCAGTAAAAATTCAGTCCAGATTCAGGCCGCATCATAGAAACTGTGCTCGTTAAAATTACAAATGACTTACTTCTAGCTTCTGACCAAGGCTGTACCTCAATGCTAGTTTTACTTGATCCTAGTGCTGTGTTTGACACTATAGATCATAAAATACTCTTAGATCGACTACAAAATTATACTGGTACTGATGGACAGACATTAAGTTAGTTCAGATCATGAACATTTTGTCCATTTAAATGGTAAAAAATCTAAGATAACGTCAGTATTTTATGTTTTTATGTTAATTATGGAGTGCCACAAGGATCTGTGTTAGGCCCTCTGCTATTTTCAAATATATATATATATATATATAGATAGATCGATATAGATAATTTACTGTTATTATACTATAGTAAGTGCATGTAGTAAATACATGTAAAGTGTAACAAGGACACTAAAATAAAGTGTAACTAATACTATTATATATTTTATTAATATTTTGAATTTCATTTTAATTTTACTTAAAGTTTTCTTAATTTCAGTTTTAGTTATTAGTACATACTGAAATTGACATTTTTATTTAAAGTAACAAAAAGTTTTATGTACACAGCTATATAGCAATTGTTTTATAATTACCACAATACTCTCTCCCCGAGATGAAGAGCTTGTTTTTAGATTTATTTACTATGCATTTGCTACACATCTTGATGCTGTATATGGGCATGGCGGCAGTCCAGTCTTGCCGTTAGCCTGTCTCATCCGCTGTCATTGTGTCCCTCATTTGGGCTGTTTTGCATGTAAAAAGGCACAGCTACTGTAATTGCTTGCATCGCTGCAATAATGGAAGGTCGTGTGTAATTACGGCTCCGTCGTAGCCCTCAGCCATGTCTGGCCCATGCCGGCCTGTTTGAAGGGATTAGCAGCCATCAGCATAGAGACAGACACAGTCACACGACCCCCTGCGCATTCGGACAACAACCTCCCGCTTTTTCAGCTAATATCAGAGAGAAAACGCAGAAACAAAATGGAGCTGGGGTGGAAAGAGGGCAAAAAACTGTAGGTTTAATGGCTAATACTGAAGGAGGCCATTGGGTTCGTCAAGGAAATTGACAAGTGTGGTTTTCATTCCTGTTTTTGTGCTGATTCTTATTGAAGCAGGAAGTTGGGGGTTATCAAAAAGAGGTCTTATTTTAATTAGCCAGCAATGCAATTTACCATGATTTGTGACTTGCAATTGCTACGTTTTTAGTCAAAAGAAACTAAAAACCACAAATATATAACTTATACAGACCCATTTCAAATCTTCCATTTATGTCTAAAATACTAGAAAAAGATGTCTGCTCAATTGTGCTTCTTCATGAAAAAAAAATACATCTATGAAAAGACCAAGGCTGTATCTCAATACCAGTTTTACTTGATCTTAGTGCTGCATTCAACACTATAGATCATACAATACTCTTAGATTGACTGCAAAATTACAAACACAATTCCAAAAAAGTTGGGACACTGTACAAATTGTGAATAAAAACAGAATGCAATGATGTGGAAGTTTCAAATTTCAGTATTTTATTCAGAATACAACATAGATGACATATCAAAAGTTTAAACTGAGAAAATTTATAATTTTAAGGGAAAAATAAATTTCCCTAAAATATATATATTTTTTTTTTTACATTTCATGGCATCAACACATCTCAAAAAAGTTGGGACAAGGCCATGTTTCCCACTGTGTGGCATCCCCTCTTCTTTTTCTAACAGTCTGCAAACGTCTGGGGACTGAGGAGACAAGTTGCTCAAGTTTAGGAACAGGAATGTTGTCACATTCTTGTCTAATACAGGCTTCTAGTTGCTCAACTGTCTTAGGTCTTCTTTGTGGCATCTTCCTCTTTATGATGCGCCAAATGTTTTCTATGGGTGAAAGATCTGGACTGCAGGCTGGCCATTTCAGTCCCCGGATCCTTCTTCTACGCAGCCATGATGTTGTAATTGATGCAGTATGTGGTCTGGCATTGTCATGTTGGAAAATGCAAGGTCTTCCCTGAAAGAGATGACGTCTGGATGGGAGCATATGTTGTTCTAGAACTTGGATATACCTTTCAGCATTGATGGTGCCTTTCCAGATGTGTAAGCTGCCCATGCCACACGCACTCATGCAACCCCATCCCATCAGAGATGCAGGCTTCTGAACTGAGCGCTGAGAACAACTTGGGTTGTCCTTGTCCTCTTTAGTCCGGATGACATGGCATCCCAGTTTTCCAAAAAGAAATTCAAATTTTGATTGGTCTGACCACAGAACAGTTTTCCACTTTGCCACAGTCCATTTTAAATGAGCCTTGGCCCAGAGAAAACGCCTGCGCTTCTGGATCATGTTTAGATATTGCTTCTTTTTTGACCTATAAAGTTTTAGCCGGCAACAGCGAATGGCACTGTAGATGATGATAACTTCAAACTCTTTGCAATTTTTCTCTGAGAAACTCCTTTCTGATATTGCTCCAGTATTTTTGGCCGCAGCATTGGGGGAATTGGTGATCCTCTGCCCATCTTGACTTCTGAGAGACACTGCCACTCTGAGAGGCTCTTTTTATACCCAATCATGTTGCCAATTGACCTAATAAGTTACAAATTGGTCCTCCAGCTGTTCCTTATATGTACAGTTAACTTTTCCGGCCTCTTATTGCTACCTGTCCCAACTTTTTTGGAATGTGTAGCTCTCATGAAATCCAAAATGAGCCAATATTTGGCATGCCATTTCAAAATGTCTCACTTTCAACATTTGATATGTTATCTATATTCTATTGTGAATAAAATATAAGTTTATGAGATTTGTAAATTATTGCATTCCTTTTTTATTCACAATTTGTACAGTGTCCCAACTTTTTTGGGAATGGGTTTGTACACTGGTGTTGATGGACAGGCAGATTAGCATTTAGTCTATTTAAATGGTGAAAAATCTAAGATAACGTCAGTAAATTATGAGTGCCGCAAGGATCTGTGTTAGGCCCTCTGCTATTTTCAATATATATATATGCTTGCACTTGGTAATATTATAAGAAAACATGGAATTAGTTTCCACTGTTATGCCGATGATACTCAGTCATGTATTTCATCACGGCCAGATTAAATCTCTAAATTATCCAAATTGACAGAGTGTAAAATGTATAAAATACTGGATGACCTGTAATTTTCTTCTATTAAAGAATTAGTTCACTTCAGAATTAAAATTTCCTGATAATTTACTCACTCCCATGTATTCCAAGATGTTCATGTCTTTCTTTCTTCAGTCGAAAATAATTTTTTTTGAGGAAAACATTCCAGGATTTTTCTCCATATAGTGGACTTTTCAAATCCAAATTGCAGTTTCAATGCAGCTTCAAATGGCTCTACGTGATTCCAGGCAAGGAATAAGGGTCTTATCTAGTGAACCGATCTGTCATTTTCTAAAAAACAAAAAAAAAAACACAAAGTCCCATCGTGCACTGCTCTACAATGCGCCACACATTACGTAATCATATTGAAAAGGTCACGCGTAGGTGGTACCGACCCAGTGCCGCAAAACTCCATCTCATTTTCTCCTCCAAATCGTCCGACATCATTGGTTTACCTTTTTTTTTTGTTTTTTGTTTTTTGTAAAGGGCATTTGATTTAGTCTTTGCACAGTTGCTTTGTTAACACTGGGTCAGTACTTCCATCTGTGTAAAGCTCTTTGAAGCTGCACTGAAACTGCAATTTGGACCTTCAACCCGTTGGTTGCTGTTGAAGTCCACTATATGGAGAAAAATCCTTGAATGCTTTCCTCAAAAAACGTAATTTCTTTTCAACTGAAGAAAGAAATACATGAACATCTTGGATGACATGGTTGTAAGTAAATTATCAGGACATTTTAATTCTGAAGTGAACTAATCCTTTAAATTAGAGTTAATTCTCACTGGACCAAAAACCTGTACACAGAACCTCTTAGAATACAATTTGCACTTAGAAGGATGTACTGTTACTTCATCCTCTACAGTTAAAGACCCGGGTGATATTTTAGACGGCAACTTATCTTTCGAAAATCATATTTTAACAGCCTTCTTCCACCTCAGAAACATCACTAAGCTACGAAACATGTTTCTGACGCTGAAAAGTTAGTTCATGTATTCATGACTTCTAGAATAGATTACTGTAATGCATTATTGTCCTGCATCCTCAATAAACAAGCTACAATTAGTCCAAAATGCAGCTGCAAGAGTTCTTACTAGGTCAAGAAATACGATCATATAACACCATTTGTTTTTGTTTTTTTTTATCTCTGCACTGATTATCTGTTAAGTTCCGTATCAATTATGATGTATTGCTACTGACCTATAAGGCCCTAAACGGTTTATCTCCTGTGCATTTAACTGATCTTCTATCCATCTCACTCTTTAAGATCACTAAACTCTGGGCTTCTGGTAGTACCTAGGATATCTAAGTCCACTAAAGGAGGGAGAGGGTTTTCAGATTTGGCTCCTAAACTCTGGAATATCCTTCCCGATAATATTTGGGGCTCAGACTCGTTCTCCCAGTTTAAATCTAGATTAAAGACGATTAAAGATCTCTTTAGCCAAGCATTCACATAATGCATCTCATAACCTTGTACTCCATCAGATCGAATGCACATGATTATCTTTGCTCAATGTTATGAACAGCAGCTACGCTAATTATTTTCTATTTATTTTTCTGTTTTATCCCGGGATGCCCACCCTGAGGTAACTAGAGAGTACGTCAGCTCCAGTTTGAATCCAGCCTCTTATGAAGACTTCAGATGCTCCAACACCTATAAAGAAATGACTCAAGAGAACTCCTGCGACATCTTTAGATGACGCAAACTCTGAATCAACATGCACCAATGCTAAACGTTTCTATATATCCTAATCATTTGTTAAAGGAATAGTTCACCCTGAAATGAAAATAAAGTCATATTTTACTGAACACTGTTGTTGTTCCAATGCCCTATGTCCTTCTATCTTGTTTGGACCTCAAAAGGAGACATTTTGAAAAACGTCCTGCATGCGCTCCTCCATACAATAGCAGTGAATGGCAACCACGCTAAAACTTTACAAAAAGGATGCAAAAGTATCACGTAATGATACAGTGAGACGCGCGCCATATATGGAAAGTGTTCAGGAGGCATACTATAAGGTTTTGCAAGAAAGAAACCTTATTATTCAGTCAAAACACTGAGCTCGGCCGTTACTCTGTGTGCATTCCTGGGAGTGTGTATTGTTAGCAGCCACTCACGCTTACTCGCAGTGTTGTCATGACAACCGGTACACTTCAGGAGGTTTACCTTATTATTAGTATTATTTCTTATTATTTACCTTATAGAAGAGACGAGAGTCGCGTTTGTGTCTATTGAGCCTGATGTCTTAAAATGGTGCGTGTGTGTGCTTACCCTGGGTGCCATGACAACATTGCGAGTTATAGTAAGCGTGAGCTGTGGAAAGAAATAATAAAGCATTGAGAGAGCATTCATGTTCAAATCTTAACTAGGAAACTCACAATTACGACAATTGCGATAGCACATGAAGACAGCATAACATACAAGGCTAAAATCCACAAAGCTTCAGTTTAGATTTTATTAAAGGAACACGCCGACTTTTTGGGACTTTAGCTTATTCACCGTATCCCCCAGAGTTAGATAAGTCCATACATACCATTCTCATCTCCGTGCATCCCATAACTCTGTCTGACGCACCCACCGCTAGCCTAGCTTAGCACAAAGACTGGAAGTAAAGGCTCCAGCTAGCCTACTGCTCAATAAGTGACAGAATAACGCCAACAATGTTGTGATGTGTATAGTTACATTGTGTACTAAGGCCGACGGAAAATGAACATTTTCGAAAATCGCATGGCCCAAAAATGTATGGCCCATAGAATTGTTTGATTGTATGAATATCTGAGCATGCAATATATTGCAAGAAAGAGTAGACCCTCTGCTTTTAAACAACAACAACAAAACGTTTTCTTCTAGCTTCATGCATTCCTTTTTTAACAACACTTAAATATGGGTTTCATTAAAAAAGCAACATTTTGAACAAAAAGCTGAGAAAATCACGTTTTTGTCAAAGACTGTATCCAGATCAGATTCAGAGTGATGATCAAACACAGATGGAGTAGATCGAGTCCATCAACACCCCTAATGCTTGCACAGTCCCATAACTCGTCCTGGGTCAACATTTCATTCAGTAACATTAGGCAGTTTTGATTTATATGATGTTTAATGTTGATGATCACGTTATTTTACATATGCATCTGCTTACATACGATCACTTGTTTTTCTGCGTCTTCTTCTCCTGTGTTTTGATCAGGAGATTCTGTACTCATTCAGAAGATGTGTAATAGTGCCCCCTAGCGTATAACAGTGAAAACACGGACAATTCTGTGTTTGGCAGGAAAAGACTTAATTTCTTTTTGCTATTTAAGTACACTTAAGTGACTTATTTGATCAATATTATATGTCCCAAGGATTAAACCATACATTTATTAATAAGACATTTTCATTACTATATAGTAGTGTTGTCTACGGATTACTCAAATAATAAAGATTAATTTTACTGTTAAAACACTGTAAACGTTTTACAAGATACAGTAACACTGTAGATTAGGGTCCAATTCTTTTTACTAGTTGCTTATTAGCATGCATATTACTAGGGTATTGGCTGTTTATTAGTACTTATAAAGCACATATTAATGCCTTATTCTCCATGACCATATTCTACATCCCTCAATCCAACACCTAAACTTAACTTAACTACCTTACTAACTATTAATAAGTAAGGTAAACTAAACTAAAGTGTGACAAAAGAAACTACTTCATTCTATTTCACTAATTCAGTTCTACTTAAAAAAATAAAAAAATAATGTTTAATTAATATTTTTTTGTGTGTGTGAATTGTACTAGCAACTTCTGAGTGTAATGGTTTCAAAGTAAAGCCTACTTTTTCAGTGTACTGTTGCCATAGAAACATAATTCCAAGTCCGAGAACAGCTCAGAGTAGAACGTCCCAGGTTGTCACCTAGTAATTACGGTAATTACGACATGGCGTGAACGCAGCATAAATCCTTTTTGAAACAGGTATCTTGGCTGTAGTTTAAATGTTAAAATTTAGTAAAAAGTATTTATATAGTAAAATAAATCCTTTCAGTTATGTGTGTAGCGGAAAGATATTTGATTTAAAGGGAAGTGCAAATGCAAAGATCCAGGCATGCTAACATTTTAGCACATGCTAAAGTCTACAAGTTAATATTGCTGCACTTGAGATGTCGGGGTGTTATAGGGTTGAGCTCTAGAGGACTATAATTAAACAGCGCTTGCTGCTGATGTCATTACCCCAGCGTGGAGGTGGAGACTGGCCATGCCAAGGCACCTGTTGTTGTGAAGAGAGGCATCTGATATCATTACCCACCCAGCCGGATTGCCACAGTCTCCCGCTGCGGTGAGAACTGTACCAAACCCAAATCCCAAAGCATGAGCTCCAACACTTACCCTGCCAGGGGAACACATGGTATGGGTAGCTTTGGAGAATGCAAGTATTAATATATTTATTTACATTGAGAAGAACATGCTGCAGGATGAGCTCACTTTTGGCACAGGAAGGAAGACCGACTGGACCATAACGGTTCATGGTAGGACGCAAGTAGCCAAAGATTAGCCTGTTTACAAGGACAGTCATTTGTGCTAATCTGTCCTGCAGTGTTAAGAAGTAGTTAACTAAAAGTAGCAATAGCACACATTTAACTACATTTATCAACAGTTTGACAATAGCTCAGATCACGCACCATTTTTTAATTTTTTTTATGTCAAGTCAAGTCACCTTTATTTATATAGCGCTTTTTACAATGCCGATTGTTTCAAAGCAGCTTTACAGTGTTAACAGGAAAATAATGCAACAGAATTTGATTCGGCTGTACAGCCGCTCTGGTGAAAACGTTGATGTTATCCGGCTCATTTCAAGTATCATATAGCGTCAATGCGGGCAGATCGGTAATATAGATGAAATTTAGGTGTCCCCAACTGAGCAAGCCAAAAGCCAAAGCCAATGTGACCTTGTATTGTGTATGGTCGCATTGAAGCAATCAAGTGCACTGTTTAGGTTGAAGTCTCATGCATTTTCCTTTCATTTCAATGCACAGGTAAAAATAAAATAAAAACTTGGAAAAGTTTTTAAAAGTATAAAATGGATAAAAACTTTAATACACTTTTAAGTGCAATTTATATTGTCAAATTAAAAGTGGTTACACTTTATTTTAAGGTGTCATTGTTACACTGTAATTATATATTTACACACTGAGTAATATTAATACCATGTACTTAACTTACTTACTAACTGAGGTTAGTTGCATGTAATTAGGCATAAATTATTGTTATTACTATGGTAAGTACATGTAACATATGTAACAAGGACACTGTAAAATAAAGTGTTACCTTAAAGGTTTACTTTAAAGTACATTTTAAACCATGATGTTTGAATCTTTTGTTGCACTTATTTTGACTAGCATACTAAAGCACATGTAAAGCACTTGATTATAATTTGTTTAATTCAATGTTGCATTTAGTTCATACTAAACTGCAACTTCACAGTAATTACAAATACATAACATATAAATGACATGAAGCTTATACTTTATTTTAAGGCGTCCGTGTTAGAGTGTAATTATACCTTTAAGTACTGATTAATAATAATTAACTACATGTACTTACTATAGAGTAAGGTTTGGGAATGAGGGTTGGTTTAGGGTTAGCTGCATGTAATTATGCATCATTTATAGTTAACTACAGTAATAATGTGTAACTATACGTAACGTGAGTAACAGACGCTGTAAAATAAAGTGTTACTGAAATAACATTATTTTAGTTCACCATAAAGACTCCATAAAGAAAATGTCAAATACAAATTTGAACCATATTAGAAATAACAATAGAAATAATTATGAAATTACATTTAAAGATGTACTTAAGTCCTACTTAAGCAAGTTATAAAATTCACTCTTAAATTCGAGTAACTGAAATTAATCCATTTAATATAAAATTAATTTATTATTTTATACAATACATTTATTAAATTTAGGTCACACTTAATTTTATTCTTAAGTATGTTATTTCCTTAAGTACTTGTGAAAAAGAAGTACACTAATATACTTCTAACAAAAGTAATAAGTGAATAATTTTGATCTAAAATTCTGCAATTGTCACTATAGCCACTAATTTTTACATTTTGTTCATACTTTTCATCATGTGACAAGTGATACTTGTCCCTACACGGTTGCCTTTTCAAGATGCCCTAAAAGTTTTAACGCAGAGCAAAACATAACGAGAAATCATCTATGTATTGATAGTGTAATGAGAGTAAAAGTGCTTTCATGTTTCCTAACTTTATTATAGCCTATATCAGCAATTACACACAATGATTGTGGTGAACCGTCATAATTGTTTCAGAGCTTGCATCCATCTCATGACCATATATTATAAAATCACGTCTACAGCATCATAAAAAATAAAAAATAAAAAAAAAATTCCAAGATGACAGCTTGTCTATTTCCTCCTCATTTATTCAGCAATATGCAAATATGAGGCTAACAATGGGGCTAATATGATTTTTAAGATGCAATATTCTCCCAGGGTACACCCCTCTGATAAGACAATCTCTTTGATAGTATTAATTCTATAAAATTCATTTCCAAACATCTGCGAGGAAAAACATCTCACTGCGCCGTTCATTTGATACCTGTTTCTTTTTTTCGTGACTGTCTGGAAAATCATTAAATAAGTGTCATAGCTCAAAGTTGGTATCAATTACCGAAGTTGCAATTGTGTCTCTCTTCCTCTAATCGGTCTCGAGGGATGGCTCTCTAATGAGTATGTTGTCTTCTTAGCGGCTAAATCACTTCGACTATTACATCTGTCAGAAAGCACAGCTCTATCTCTCATGGAGACCCCCCACCCCCACCCGAACACGACTCTTACTGGGTCAATCTGCCAACCCCATCCCACGCGAAGTATTAAAGATTAATATTTCTCCCTTAGCATAAACAAAACTGCTCCACCTCATTTAGTAGGGAAATGCTTGTGCTAATATCACAATAATTGCACAAAATAAACTTAGGAGCTTTTAAACTCACAAAAGATAAATACACTTTGCATTTCAATAAACCGTTTTGGAGTCAACATTTGCTGCAGTTGTGATTTGCAAGATGTATAAAAACTACAACCCAACAACCTCCGTTAGGATTCGAAGTGATGTTTCTTTATGCCAAGTGGTCAGTCCAGGCCTCCGCTGGGGAAGTTTTGGCCACAACATGTTACTGTTTGACAGACTTGAAAAATTGATGTAAGTGCTGGAGCTTTAATGGAAATACGGTGAACCCCAGAGACCGTCAGTCAAGGACAGAGGGGAAATAATATCATAATCTGCTTTCAACCACTCCCCTGACCCAGAGGTAGAAGCTGCCGTGCTCCCAAGATCCTACTATACACACACACACATACACCTACATCTGGACTACATTGTGAGGTCCGTTGGCCTCCAGTGGTGGTGCACCAGCGGTCGAGCACGGGTGAAAACCAGGGCGGCATGCACCATAGTGGGAGCGCTCCATCACTCTGGCCCCTGGCTTTGACAGGCCTGATCCTGGAACGCAGGGAGAGGCATGCTGGGAAGGTATTCTGTATCAGTTTAATGGAATACTCACCCACATCACCTGTCCGACTGCATTCTCCTGACAGACAAATACACACTCATTCACACAAACACACATTTGCACATTCACAGCCAAGTCAAGCAGCCCACTGCACAGTAGGTGTGACACGCATCAACAGAAACCCACTTCACACACCTCACAAAAACACACACTAAAAAAAGAAATATTATATTTCTAAATTAAAGGTGTGTGTAATAGGAATATTTTTTTTCAGATTCAATATAAGTTAAGTTCACTCGTACACATCATTTACAGCGTGATGTTGATTACCACAAACAGCAATTTCCAGTCGTTCCTCGTTTTCTTTATATGTAAAACAACAGAAGTGAACAGAACAAACATAAGAGAATGGGGTTCATTTTTGGAGTTTTTAAAAGCCAAAAAAATTGAAGCTTAAAATTGTATAAAAGCACTTGTAATACTTCTGTTTTCTGTAATATTGGAGCTGTACTGTTTTTCTCATAATTTTGGGGTTTGGACATTACATTGTCTTGGCAACAAAGTTGTAACATTGAACAACTTTTCAGTGAAAAGATTAGCTTGAAAGTTAGTGAAAAACGTGTCTTCGAATGTGTCTTCAAACCAAACTCGGGTCTCCAGCCAACAAAGTTTAAATCCCATCCGGCTAGCGCGCTTCCCATAATATTTGAGCATTAGGTCAGCATGCAGTCTTTTGTGGCTGCTTGAGCACATTCGACCACATGAACGTCCACACTATGAAAGCAATCCGGCCAAATGGAAGTGGGCGAAAGTGGACAAGCTCAAAAGCGTTTTAGATCCTGTTTACACCTGTATTTAGCATCGTTCACTTGTGATCCGATCAACCAAAATGCATCTTAATACCAGGTGTTATCATGTTAACATGCATATTGTCTTGTGGTTATACTATTAAAAGTATTTTATCATTTACAGATTGGACCCATTCCCTTCTGTTATAAGTGCCTGTAATCCAGATTTTTATAGGAACAAAATATAAGAAATACATTTTTGTGGTAGCAAATTAACATTAAACCTAAGAATTTAGATTAATTTGCACTGAACATGGAATATTCCATTAATATATATATATATATATATATATATATATATATATATATATATATATATATATATATATATATATATATATATATATATTTTTTTTTTTTTTTTTTTTTTTTTACCAAGTGTTAATAGTAACTAGATTCTATTTACACTCAGTGAAAATAACATATTTTCCTAGCGATAGATGATATAGATGAAGTGCAAATATCTGTAGATGCTATTTACTAAGTGAAAAGTGATATAAAAGTAGCAGTTCTTTTGCAACATGTGTAAATAGCATTTACATGTAATTTATACTTTATTTTGACAGATACATACTATTTGCACCTCAGTATTGTTGTTCATTATTACAACAATACTATTATTATTTGGAAGAAAACAAAACAGAAGGTTTTTCGCAGTTCATGAAAAGAGAGCATGATCGCATACAGAAAGGCCGTAAACACTGCTAGATCTGCTTATTTCTCGACTCTCTTAGAAAACAAACATAACCCTAGGTATTTATTCGATACAGTGGCTAAATTAACCAAAAAAAAACTTTTGATGTTTGTAAACAGCACAGCAGTAATGACTTTATGAACTTCTTTACGTGTAAGATTGATAATATTAGGAATAAAATTATAACCATGCAACAGTCTACTACAGTATCACATCAGACAGAGCATTGTTGTGTCACTGAGGAAAAATTACACTCATTCACTGCTATAGGAGAAGAAGAATTGGCTAAACTCGTTAAATCATCAAAATCAACAACATGTATGCTCGACCCTATACCGACTAGGCTATTAAAAGTGATGCTTCCAGAGGTCATAGATCCTCTTCTTAATATTATTAATTCATCTTTGTCATTAGGATATGTACCGAAAACTTTTAAGTTGGCTATTATCAAACCACTTATTAAAAAACCTCAACTTGATCCTACAGAATTAGTTAATTACAATCTCAAATCTACCTTTTCTGTCAAAAATACCAGAAAAGGCAGTGTCTTCACAATTATGCTCCTTTTTAGAAAGAAATGGTATCTGTGAGGATTTCCAGTCAGGATTTAGACCGTATCATAGTACTGAGATTGGCATGGCTTAAATCATACTTATCTGACCATTATCAGTTTGTAGCAGTAAGTGAAGAGATGTCACACCGATCACAAGTTCAGTATGGAGTACCGCAGGGCTCAGTGCTAGGACTGCTGCTTTTCACCCTGTACATGCTACCACTGGGAGATATCATTAGGAAGCATGGAGTTTTCATTGTTATGCTGATGATAATCAGCTCTATATTTCTTCACGCCCTGACGAAATTTACCAATTCACAAGATTAACGGAATGCATAGCTGATATAAAAAATTGGATGACCAGTAATTTCCTGCAACTTAATTCAGAAAAAAAAATAAAAATAATTATTGGACAAAAAAGCTCCACAAGTAGTAACCTGGAATACTGTCTAACACTTGATGGCTGCTCTGTTATGTCTTCATTGTTAGGAACCTGGGTGTGCTCTTTGATACCAATCTTTCATTTGAAAGCCACGTTTCTTGCAACTGTAAAACTGCATTCTACCATCTTAAAATATATATCTAAATTACGGTGCATGCTTTTAATGCAAAATGCTGAACAGTTAATTCATGCGTTCATGACCTCAAGGCTAGATTACTGTAATGCTTTACTGGGTGGTTAACCTGCTCGCTTAATAAACAAACTCCAGCTGGTCCAAAACACAGCAGCTCGAGTTCTTACTAGAACCAGGAAGTAAGACCATATTAGCCCGGTTCTGTCAACCGGTTCTCCCTATTAAACATCGTATACATTTTAAAATCTTACTTACAAAGCACTAAATGGTTTAGCTCCCCAGTACTTGAGCAAGCTCTTAACGCATTATACTCCATCACGTATATTGCGGTCTCAAAACTCTGGCCAGTTGATAATACCTAGAATATCAAAATCAACTGCAGGCGGTCGATCCTTTTCCTATTTAGCACCTAAACTCTGGAACAGTCTTCCTAGCATTGTTCAGGAAGCAGACACACTCTGTCAGTTTAAATCTAGACTAAAAACGCATCTCTTTACTATGGCATACACATAGAACATTATCAATCTCTATTATTCAAATCAATTAAATGATTGTTAGGCTGCATTAACTAGGTCAGCCGGAACTCGTTACATCCTAAGAAGAATGGCATCTACACTAATGTTAGTCTCTCTGTTTATCCCGAGGTTTACTGCAATCAGCCGGATCCGGGCCATATCCAGATCAGATGGTGGACCTGCGCCTGGACATGACCAACGCATCCCTGAAGTGTCTGAAGAGAGCATCAATAAAACTCCCCCCATAAATGCCGCTTCGACACGACATCCTCATTAAACCCATCTCCGGCATGACGACTCTAATCTTTCTAACAATCTTATGAATATCTATTTACCTAATATGACTTAAGACCTGCAATGTTGCCAGAATTATAATCATACACTGTTTGTTCATCGGCCAGAGGAGAACTGGCACCCCGACTGAGCCTGGTTTCTCCCAAGGTTTTTTTTCTCCATTCTCGCCCTGAAGGAGTTTTGGTTCCTTGCCACCATTGCCTTTGGCTTTTGGCTTGCTCAGTTGGGGACACCTAAATTTCAACTATATTACTGATCTGCCCGCATTGACACTATATGATAATTGAAATTAGCCAGATAACATCACCGTTTTCACCAGAGCGGCTGTACAGACGAATCAAATTCTGTTGCATTATTTTGCTGTTAACACTGTGAAGCTGCTTTGAAACAACTGGACTTGTAAAAAGTGCTATATAAATAAAGGTGGTTTGATTTGATTTGATACATTAAAGGGGCACTATGTAACTTTTCCGTCCGCTAGAGGTCGCCTATTCGAAACCAAAGGTGTAGCTTGATGATGCCAAGTTTGAGCACATAATCTTGTGATGTGGTCTTCACCTCACATCGGGACTCAGGCAGAAATCATGTTCATGGATGCGGTTATTAACGTTACTGTAGTATGAAGCAGAGCAGGACCGAGTGTTGTGGGAGTCGAGCAAGGCCGATGGAACGATTGTTACGCAACACATGGCTCACGAGCAGCGGGACTTTTATTATGACGGGACACAGTCGCCGGCGCCATTTCCGCTTTTCTGGTCATGAGTATGAGGTAACACAGCTCTGTTTATCACATTCGATATATTTAAGTGTGTTTAAAATGATGTTATGACGTTACTCTGTGCGTTCGCTCGGCGGCTGCTATGACACTTGTTGCACACTGCAGTGAGAGTAAAGCATTTTTGCAAAATAAAACCAGAAACCGAGGGTAACGCAGATATGATGCCATTGACAGGTGACTCCCTCACACGTCCCGGTTCCTTGGTTAAAATAGCAATTTTCTCACGATTTACAAATAGTTGGAAACATTTGGGATATTGTAAGAACTCAGCTGAACAAAATATATAACACTGGCCTAGTGGTTTTTGGATATTTTACTGCAAAAATCCTACATAGTGCACAGTTAACAGGATGTAATAATAACAGAGTGTAAACTATTATTGTTATTTAAACTATTAAATGGATGCTGCCGTAAAAGGACACTGAAAGCACTCCCTACATACCCCTAACCCTACTCAATAAATGCTTTTATTATAATTAAACATTTCATTAGGCACTTTATTTCCACTTTAAGAACAGTTTCTTAATCTTTATTGAAAGTAAATGCCTTTCCGATGTGATTTGTGATGAGAAAAGAGCAATCTCTGCAAAAGGCAGATTCGAACCTGTGTTGATCGCGTCAAAACACTGTACCACTAACCATATGCTTTACTGACTGCACCACTGAAGACATTAAATTACATGTGGTTATTTTAAATGTTGTTTGGCCCAACCAGGCATTGTTAGACGGAGCTAATGCGAATAGCACTTGCCAACAAGGCACGCTATATGCACTTGGTGTGAATAGACACTTTTTTTATGTATCCCAATCCCTATCCTATACGCAAAGCCAATACAAGGTTTAATATCTCAAACACTGTTATTTTACAATTATTTATATACTATTATAGTATTTATTAATATTTTAAATAAGCTTTTATTTTATATTTTCATTTATTTAGTTGATTTTTGTAATTCTGTTATGTGCTTTTGTCATTTATAGATTTTTTTTTCATTTTCTTTTTCATTTTTGTTTTTAATTCCATGTTATTTAAAGTAATTTCAGTACTTTATCTTAAACTTATTTTATTTTATTTACAAAGGTTAAACAATTTTAAGTTTAAGTTTTAGGAGTATTTTAATTTACTTCAGCTTTATTTCAATGAACAAAAATAAAATGTTAACAGTTTTAATTTTAGTAAAAAAAAAAACAATCACTGAACGTTGCTCTTTTTTGGGCATCCAAACCACCCAACACAGCAAGCTGATTCAACCATTGGCATGAGTTTGTTGCGGGATTGTCTGTTTGACTGACCAATGACCAACTGACCAGTGTTCTGGAAACCTTCTTCTCATCTGAATATGCCTACTTCCCTACAGTATAGTAGGTGAAAAACAGTATATACTGTATATGATCGAATTTTCAGTGTTCATAAAACAGTAAGCAAAAACTATCTGGTTGACTTACTACTTCCGGCAAAATTCTAAAGTGTGCAATGGACACTTTACTATTCCCATGAGGCCACAGGAGAGCAGTATGGCGGATGGACAACATGGCAGCTATAGTATATCCAGATTATAGTCATACTATACAAAACATACTTTTCCAATGGTTGCAAAGTAGTACTAATTCAAAAGAAGAACCTACTCTGAGAGTATGCGCTTTTAGACGTAGCCATTGTTTTGTTTCAAAATGACTTTCTTAAAGCAGTGGTTGACTACTTTTAGATTAAAGTCCTGCTCTAACTCTCAGAACGAGTCATTCATTGTGCAGCAGGGACTCGTGCATCCTGTCCTCTCGACGTCGTCAGTCTCTGCCGCACACCGAAAGGTCACGTCTTTTTCCTCATCATTTACCCCTAATGCAGCCGGAGTAGTGGAGGGGTCAGGTGTCATGTGGTCAGGATCGGTGGGCAGGGAAGCGTGTGGCTGATAATCAGCATCATGCATTAGTGTCATCTCTAATGACCCATTTACTCGATGTGGCAGAAAGACCGGCCCGGGAGACTTTACTACGTCCCCAAAGGTCTCCGCTAATGGGCACCTGGGAGTCAGAATGCAGGGAAAGGTATTGTTGGAAATTCAACCTGTAAAAAAATGGTTGCTCTGCGATCCGGTTCTCAGAACACGCACGCAGCAGTCATCAGAGTGCGGATTTCTCTGGTATCACGTGAATAATAGCCATAGGGTCAAGTATTGATTTAATTTGGAGCACTTCCCTGAGGGAATGGCTTGCTTTATTATTGCTATGTAATAAAGTCATTATGTACATAGGTTTGACAGGCGTACTTCAGCGATGATGGGTATCATGCTAAGGCGATGAAGGCTTAATAATGGATTATCAATGATTTCTATGACATGTCATAGATCACATGAGAAAACAGTCACATTGCCCTAACTGGAAGAAAATGCAAGTGTACACATGAAATCCATGTGTAGTTCCCACCTTCACCGGATTAGCAAGCTCTCCCTCTCTCACATAGACAAAGCTGCATTAGTGGAAAGTTATATTGAAGTAACCTTTACATGAGCACTGATATTTCATGTGCACTGCATTACCTCCACATGTAACCTGCTTGTTAACGCAGTGGCACCAAAACCTCCTCCATCAGGCGGCGTCTATTAGCCCGAGAGCAGTATCAGTCAAACACACTCTAAAAAGGACAAAAGGAAGTATCCATCTAAACATAACCTTTCCAGCTTTGATATTTATGATAAAAGCCATTAGGCCCGGGCGGAGGATTGCTTGAGCAAGGGCTTTAAGTTCACTGCTGAAGATGAGGTGCCTCTCAGAGCTTTTGTCCTTCTGCTACAGAAAGTGAAGATGAACAGATTGCGTCTCTCACGTCATGTATTTGTGAAGTTCTATAGATATTCAACAAAATGTTTCTATGTGTTCTGCAGGTTAAAATATGATTCTGTTTTCATTAGGTTAAATAAAGATTCCTACCCCCGGTTTCACAGACCGGACTTAAAGGTTTAGTTCACCCAAAAATGACATTTCTGTCATTAATTCCTTACCCTCACGACGTTCCAAATCTGTAAGACCTTCGTTCATCTTCAAAACATAAATTAAAATATTTTTGATGAAATTGGAGAGCTCTCAGACCCCACCATAGACAGCAATTTAATTAACACTTTCAAGGCCCAGAAAGGTAGGAAAGACATTGTTAAAATAGTCCATGTGACTACGGTGGTTCAACCTTAATTGTAGGCCATGAAGTGAAGAGAATACTTTTTGTGTGCAACAAAAATAACAAAAATAATGACTTGATTCAACAATCTCTTCTTGTCTGTGTCATTCTCAGAATGCTTTTGACGTTGTAAATACAGTCCAAATCTTCCTAGATCTACAGCAGAACGGAAATTTTCATCAAAAACATCTTAATTTGTGTTGCGGAGATGAACAATGGTTTTACGGGTTTGGAACGACTTGAGGGTGATTAATTAATGACAGAATTTTCATTTTTGTGTGAACTAACCCTTTAAACCTAGTCCCAGATTAAGGCCCTGTTTACACCTGGTGTTAAGATGCGTTTTGGTCACAAGTATGAGGGAGACACATACCTGTTCACACCTGGTCTCTTTTGTCCACTTTCAACCACTGTCCTGATTTCTTTGAGGGCAGATCTTTAGATCTCGTGGACAAAATAAACTCACACAATTTACACATGAACACACCAGACAGAGTTTGTATCTGCTCTGACAGCCGCAAGACCAGACGAACGCTGAGAGTGTGTGTTAGAAATCAGGAATGGTGAGAGAACATTGTGCTTGATACATTTTTTTCATCTTCAAACCAAACCTGGGTCTCCAGCCGACAAAGTTTAATCCCATCTGGCTAGCGCGCTAGTGCCTAGTGAGAGGGCAGTCTTTTATGGCTGTTTCGGCACATTTGACCACATGAGCATTTACACTACGAAAGCAATCCGGTCAAATGCATTTTCGACTACCTCTGGAAGTGCTCAAAAGTGGACAAGCTCAAAAGTTTTAGACCTCGTTTACACCTGTATTTAGCGTCATCCACTTGTGATCTGATCGACCCAAACGCATCTTAATACCAGGGGCCCTATTTTAACAATCTAAGTGTATGGTCTAAAGCGCACAGCGCGAGTGCACTTATTGCGTGTCTGAATCCACTTTTGCTGGGAAAAATGGTTGGTGTGCCTGGCACATGGTCTAAAAGGGTTGTACATAATCTCTTAATGAGTCATGGGTGTGTTTTGGGCGTAACGTGCAATAAACCAATCAGAGTCTCATCTCCCATTCCCTTTAAAAGCCAGTTGTGCTCACGTTATGGCGGATTCCCTATTTACATGGCGGAACTTGCACGCAGAAAAACTTGCTTGTTATTACTGCAAATAGGTAGGCTAATTCTGATACATGCAATGCCTATCCATTGTGACATGTAGGAATTTTTATATTTATGTACACAATAATACTCTTTTACATTTTAATCCTTTATTTTTTCATATTTAAAAATGTTTGTGTGCTGCTGCACATCCCTGTGTAAAATAAGCAAAGTGTACGCGCGTTGTGGACCCATCTGTAGGCTCATTTTACTAACGCGCCATTTAACTCTTTCCCAGCCAGCGTTTTGAAAACTGAAAACTGGAACTGAAAAGTTGCCAGCCACCGCCAGGGTTTTTTGATCATTTTCACAAAAATGTAATGGCCCATAGAATATTTTGTTGTATGAATATACAACATGCAAGCATTCAATATATCAAAAGAAAGAACAGGCCCTCTGCTTAAAAAAACAACAAAAAATGACATTTTCTTCTAGCTTCATGCATTCCTTTTTATCAACACTTAAATATGGGTAAGCTTCATAAAAAACCAACATTTTGAAATCATGTTTTTGTCAAAGACTGTATCCAGATCAGATTCAGAGTGATGATCAAACACAGATGGAGTAGATCGAGTCCATCAACACCCCAACGCTTCACAGTCCTAGAGCTCACCATGGGTCGACATTTCATTCAGTAACATTAGGCAGTTTTGATTTATATGATGTTTAATGTTGATGATCACGTTATTTTACATATGCATCTGCTTACATACGATCGCTTGTTTTACTGCGTCGTCTTCACCTGTGTTTTGATCAGGAGATTCTGTACTCATTCAGAAAATGCGTAATAATGCCCCCTAGCGTATAACAGTGAAACCACAGAAACCAGAAACAGAAAATTCAGTGTTTGGCGGGGAAATAGTTAAATAACACAAAAAAACACTTCGCTATTGACTTTAGACCAGGTTTTTGTTGGTCAATGGCGCAGTCGTTTTCAGTTCCTCAAACTAGCAACGCACCAACAATGCGCCTGAACACACCTGGTTTTCAGACCAGCACGCCCATGGGTCCACAAACAGGCGTGAATTCATTTATTATTTAAACAACATAGCGGGTTGAAATTAGCAAAGAAAACTTGCATCGTGTCTGGCGCCGCATTGCACAGGGCCTAAAATGCATGTTTGAGCTGAAAGAAAGTTGCACTGACAAATCTCAAAATATGTCAATGCCATTTTTTTTTGTCTCAAGATGCACGCAAGTGATGTTTTTTTTTGTAAGGCATGTTTACAAAAACTATAAAAATATCCTGATTGAACTAGGGCCTAATCCTGGCTTTATCCAAACCCTGTTTGTGAAACCAGGGGATAATATTCATTTAAATAACAGAGTATATCTGTACTGTAAGAAGCACTTTCTTCAGTTTTTCCCTCTGTCTGTCTAAAGGTCCAGAGGTCATACTGGGGTCTTGCTCCTGTCAGTGGTAGGCATCGAGTGCAGAGATTACTCAAGTGTAGTCGACTGTGGTGGTGTTCTGCACTGCTGTGCCCTTACCTTCAGGACATTCTATAAGTAACTTCACATAAGCTGAGGTTAAGAGGGCTCTCAGAGCATGTGTCATCCCCGATCCCATTTACAACAAGTCATTTGAAGAGCATTTGAACAATGTTTATAGCAGAGAATACATTTTATGGTTCTGGTTCTGAAACCAGAGGAGGTTAATATGCAATAAATACCTAAACAGTAATAAACAATAAGTGCTTAGCACGAACAGTGCTAATATTTTTAAAAGAATATTAAATGAAGGGTAATGACTTGCTGTACTATTTACATGACTACATGTAAATTCTGTTTTTGAAACTAGTTAATTTGCGGAACTCAGAAGAGGTAAATAAACATGGATAAATATAGAGGTACATTTTGAGCCATTTATATCGTGATGACAGCATTTGAGGAACTGAGAAATCTGGTAATTTAGAGTAAGTACATTAAAGTGCCATCATTTGAATAATGTCGTATTTTCATTTACGTTTCATGCAGCAGCACGAAATTTGACACAATATTCATGATTTAGTTTCATCATCAGGCTCATATGATCAAAACGAATGCAGGAAATATTGACTATGATTGCTTTTTCAATAAACTGTAGCATAACACATTATAGCGGTTTGAATTGTTTACAACATAAAATACTGTTTCTTTCCCCATGAATTAGCTCACCGATGGAACTGAAATAAAGCTATATATTATGTTGCCAATGCAGACATGATGAGCCATATCAATAGCGTGCAGTTTTGCCCATGAATATATGATTCTGGAGCGTGACACTTTCTTTGTCCTTTCATTTTTTGGGAAATGAATCCGAGCCGTCCATCTTTATACAACCTCTGAGAATCTTGTCATACAGAGCTGTGAGCTGACTGATTTTTGGAAAATGTATGTACCTCTAATTTATCATCCTCTGCCACAGGCGTTCCATTCCCAGACCGGGAGAATTTCAAAAGCCTTCGAACAAAAAGAGGACTACGAGAACTTTGTCCACTCAGTCAATCAGACGGAAGCCCCGCTGTGTCCAAATGCAGGGATGTTGTTTTCTCTGAAGCCTTCAAACAAGTGTCTTTCCATTTACCCATGTAAATAAACTCTCTCACTGTTTGCTTGTGTCATTACTGGAGTTGATATTTTGCCTGTGTCCCTGATCAGTGTGGGACACAAAGTGAACTTCAAAGCAAAACTGAGATAGTGTGTGCAGCTGCTCAGTGTGTGTGTGTGTGTGTGTGTGTGTGTGTGTGTGAGTTGGGGGGTGTCGAGGTCTGCATGAGGAACAGACAGCGCTCAGCTGCCCAGCTTAATAAAGCTACAGGGGAACGGGGGGTTTAAACCGAGACAAACGTAGACACACTATATCAAAGCCATAGACGCTCCCTAATAAAACGATCCTGCTCGTATTTATCTCGTTTGCTGCAGCCTCCGTGTAATTCTAACACTCATCATGTATCACATCACTTTCAGCTTACTTTAGCACACTACAAACTCATAAACATACGTATCTCCGGGGTATCGTTGTCCAACCCCTTTGTGGGGTTATGGGATAGCATTTCAAGGAAAAAATGCTTGTCTGTAATACCACCATTGACCTCTAGAGTGCGTTTGAGAGCAGCATATTGTCTTAAGGTCTTATATTCCCATGTGGGAGGAAAAAAAATGTTTTTAAAGAATTCATAAATAATTTACAAATGAAGGAAAAAATAGACAGATCTTTCTTATATATATATATTACATTATATTATAATAAATGTACTTATTCTACCATCTAATAATACTTGTTTTTAATAAAACATTATAGCACTCTACTGAACATTCAACAAATTATAAAAACCTAAAAACTGAATAGCACATGACCACATTAATTAAACATTAGTACTTTGAACCAGATGCTGATCCTACTACTACTACTAATGATAATACTTATTATCATTATTATTATTATTAAATTTTTTGAAGAAAATGTGTGTTGTGCTTCACTATCTATCTATCTATCTATCCATCCATCCATCCATCCATCCATCCATCCATCCATCCATCCATCCATCCATCCATCCATCCATCCATCCATCCATCCATCCAGTCAGATCATTTAGAAAAGTAATGGTCCACCTCTCCTCGATAAGTTACACAATTAGAGCAGCATGCAACTTAAGAATAAGGGGGAAAAAACCTTATCAAGCACCACAGTTTCTTCTTACACTGCAGATCAAATTTATATCTCAAATAGCTCTCCTAACAAGGCAGAGAAAATAAAGTAGCGTGTGTTTTTTTTTTGTAGAAAACCTGAATCGTTTCTCGATGGAGCGTTCCAGCACACAGTATAAGTCACAGCGATGTGGGAGATGTATTGCAGGTTAATGCTCTGAGTTAGATTGATCTGGCAAAGGGCATTACTTGTCTGTTCTAATCACATTAGCCGGCCATTACTCATGTGTCCATTAATTCATTACTTCATTTGTCTCCATGAATATTTAACAATGTCTTGACATCTTTATGGACTGCTTGTTCTGCCGGGCGATTAAAAAGAGCACTGTCCTTCAATAGCCACATGCTCGCTATCAAGTGATAATTTGCCTCTTGAATTTATGGATGGGTAAAATAATGTAGGTCTGACAGCTACCTTTTTTTCTTTTTCTTTTTTCTTTTTTTTTTCTTTTAAATTCAGCCAACAACCAGATTTCACACACAAAAAATGTGTTGTACCAATTTTCCCATGGTTAAAAGAGCACTGAAAGGAATAATCTCGCATTTTCTTTGAACTGGCGATAGGACGAGAAGGTGAGGATGTAGCACTGTCTTTGTCTGGCACATTTGATTGGTTCCAACACCATCTACTTTGCAAAAATAATCAGACCGCTGCCTCCACAACCATTGTCTGCTCTTGACATGCGGATACAGATGAAACTTGCTAGCTAACTAGCACCACACAACCACAAAGCCATAAACACTCACCAGGGTGGCAACACCCATAGGAAGCAACAACATTGAGGCCATATTTGCATGATACCATCAGCCATTCTATTTGTAGAAAGACAAAAGTAGACTTTAACCACCTGAGGTTCCTGTTTTTTTTTGTGGTTTCAGTATGGGCTGCAGTATCTTCTACCACATCAAATGTTTTATAGACTTAGCAGAGTGTCCTTTGACATCCAAGGCTTCCTTGGTCAACCAGAAAGACCATGCTGGGGAACAGCGAGTCTATGGTGGACCAGCATAAATTTATGCCAGTTTAAACTGGTCTTCTTTAGCCGAGACTACTTCTGAAGTTTCCTAAAATGAGTCACCATTGCAGCTGAATGACCTTGGGGCTCTAAAAGAACTCAAAATCAGAAGTCAGAAGCCTTCAGAGGAGCAATTTTGGTCAATTGAGCACTCGGCACTCCTCTGGCGCGCACAAGCGGGACTTCAAATGACAACCTAGACTGGAGCAAGCCTGGTGACTTTTCAAGGATTGGATTAGAACGGCCAGCTGTAATGACCAGTGCTTTGCTCACTAACTGGTGTCCTTCACAATGCCGAGGCCTTTCAGGACCGGAGATGGTAGTCAGGGTGACCTACGTACCTGCTGTGTTTTTTTGAAACCCAGACATTTTTCAGCGGGGACTACGCCCCCCTCTTCCCAGTTTCAAATAGCCCCCCCGAAGATTATCTTGAGTTCATATCACCAATTCAAATTGCTGGATAATCAGCATCTAGATCAAATAGCATTCACTCCCTTTCCTCGTTTCCTCACTGCATCATCTCAAATGGGTTCCTTGTCGATCACAATGAAATGGCCTTTTATTGTGTCTTTATTCTTCACAGTCATTATCTCTCTTCATATTCCTTTTTCCAAGAAAATATGCAATTTGCTAACATAAAGAACATGCATGTATGAGTGTGTGCGTCCTCTTTTGCTGTATTGATGAAACGCACTATCACAGTCAGGACGCCCGAGTCTTTTTCTCTTTGTCTGGCTGCTTTGATGAGAACATTTGTACAAGGCCTTTGATATCAGCACACTTTTAAATGGATTTTGTGTGCCTGAAAATACGCACACAATCTGGCTGAATTAGAAAGGCATTAGACAATGTTTAATGGAATTTCCTTCATCATAGCATTAGACCAAACACAACTGTGATAGATTCTACACAACTGTACTATACACTGAAAATACACAGTATGCAATACATATTAAAGGGGTTTCCACTTTTTCAACTTTAGCTATTGTGTGATGTTGCTGTTTGAGCATAAAAATGATCTGCAAGGTCCTTTTCAAGAACTACAATGAATAGCTTGTTTGGACTACAACGTGATTTTTCCGGATCTTATATGAGGTTTCTCATTTAAGTCATCACCGCCCACGGAATATGCCAAAAAGGGGGCAGAGGCCTGGTTGAGCTGCGCTAGAAAAGATGAAGAGTGTTGCTGCTGTGTCAAAGAGACGCTTTTTCCCCCACCCTAGTTCCCAAACCCCTTTGTTTGGCCTTCTTAAAGGGTTAGTTCACCCAAAAATTACATTTATGTCATAAATTACTCACCCTTATGTCGTTCCAAACCCATAAGATCATCTTCGGAACACAAATTAAGATATTTTTTATGAAATCTGAGAGCTTTCTAACCCCTCCATAGACTGCAATGTAATTTCAACTTTCAAGACCCAGAAAGGTAGTAAAGACATGGTTAAAATAGTCAATGTGACTACGGTGGTTTAAATGTAATGTTATGAAGCGACAAGATTACTTTTTTTGTGTGTAAAGAAAAAAAAAAAAAAAAAAGACAATTCAACAATCTCTTATCTTCCGTGCCAGTCTCCTATGTAAGCACCACAACGCATGCATATGATCATGGGATCGTGCTCAGCCAATAATGAGCCGGCGTTTGGCTGTGAAACCTGGACGCGCTGTACTGAATAGCCCAACAAAGTTAGAGAGTGACATAAATGTTGAATAAAGTCGTTATTTTTTTGTTTGTATTCTCATTGCTTCTTAACATTAAGGTTGGACCACTGGAGTCACATGGACTATTTTAATGATGTCTTTACTACCTTTCTGGGCCTTGAAAGTGGTGATTAAATTGCTGTCTATGGAGGGGTCAGAGAGATCTCAGATTTCATCAAAAATATCTTAATTTGTGTTCCAGACATGTACAAAGGTCTTATGGGTTTGGAATGACATCAGGGTGAGTAATTAATGACAGAATTTTCATTTTTGGGTGAACTAACCCTTTAAGGTGAACATGTTCCTGTACATTGTAACCCCATCTGTGCACTGCACATTTTATGGAGAACAGCTTGTTATCTGTTACTTTTATAAGCTCTCACTTTTGTAAGACGGATCACCACTCCTTAGGAAAATTAACCATGGTTTTATGATAGATTACTGTTTGTATTAGCTTAGTTTTCTGACAAATATCATGATTAAAGGGTGGATATGTATTAAAAAAATTACAAAACCATACCACTCTGAAAAGTCCTGTGAAATCTGTGCTTGCAAATTCCGTGCTTGAAATCCATTCTGCAGAGTCCTCTTATTCGTTAACATTGTCTGACTCAGGCTTGAATTGGTTTGAAATTGACGGCATCATTAATATTTACATCTGAGTAGAGCTCGCTGTTATGAAGGGCTGTGACATTTCCTGAACATGTTCTAAACAGTACCAATCCAACAAATCACAGCACATTTTGTATTTTGGAACGAGGGGCTTAAATCGGAACAGGAACTTTATAGCGCGTTTGTTAGGGTGTACCGCTGATGAAGGTGTAAAGTCAAATGACGATGAAAAGGGTGTTTATTTTGGTGCAAAAATCGTGGTTCCCAAGCAAAGTGCAAAAATATATACAGTGACAAGAAACATATAAACAGCAATAAAGTATGCCTATTTGGCTATGCCTATATCCAGGCCCAAAACTACAGTAGGTACGGCCACACACAAACTTTCCAACACACTCCAAACCTTTTTCCGAAATGGCTACCTGTAGCCTGTTGCACAAAGCTGGTTTCAGTTGATACCCAGGTAAGTTCGAGATTAGTTTGAGCAAACTGTGGTTTTTCGGTCTCAAGAAGGTTTTTAGCGGTGTTCATCACCATGGTAACTTACACTACACGGCTAACTCTGGAGCAGGTTTTATTCTGGGTTAGAGAGCGCAAACCTAAATCACCAATCAGCTGCAAGTAAAGATGCAATAAAGCCACACCCCCTGTATCGCTCATTCCAAATTAAAGCAGTTTATAGTGAAAAATCTTTAGAGACAAAATTGCTCATCTTTTGGTGCTAATTATTTATTATATTTATATTATATGAATTGTAATTACTTTTAATTAATATAATATATTCATATAATTATTATATTAATTGACAAGTAGCCTAATATTAATATAATACATGCATTCATAATTCTTTTAAACAACATGTATTTATTTAAGCTCTTTGTGAACCTATAATTATTAGGCATATTTCTTTGATTCACATCATGTATTGGTATAGTCAGATATTCTTTCAGCTGCCCTCTCAAGCTAAAGTGTTTATTCCTGCCTTGTAAACGCATTTAATTCCATGATAATTTTCAAAACAATCTCTCAATCTTCAGAAGAGAAGTGAATTGCGCCACCTCTCTTGCGAGAAGTGAATCAAACGGACACTGTGATTGGCTGTTTGCCACATGTGTCACACTTTCAGGTGCACACGCTTCAGAGTTAATCGCAAACTCTGGATTAAACCTGAGTTGACAGAGAATGTTTATACCAAGCTTTGAGAGATCGTTGAACTTGATCTAAACCAGGTTGGATTTATCTGGATGTGTTAACTCTAAACCTACTCTGAAACTCTGAGTTTGTTCAGCTAAGTTCATGCAATAGGCCTCAGGAGCCCTTTTATAGAGTTAGGCCCCTCCCAATTTTAGAACATACTATGTGGAGGAATTCTAAAGCAAGATAAAATGATACAAATACACATAACAAAGGGTTTTAGCATGCAACATATGACATCAACCTATTGATTAAAGTAATTCATTCAAACATTGCAAATAAAAATGCATGGGAAATTCTAGTTAAGCTGATTTCCCCCTGTGATGTCACCGAAAATGGTAGTGCCCTTCCTACTGGGCAAAGGGGAGCTTTAAATATGGCAGCTTCCTCTACACATGGGTTTGGCAGTTGAGCAATGACACCCAATGTAAGTACAACTGTGTTTCATATGTATAAATTAGTTTGTTACATGGGAAGTAAACTGTTAACATTTGTAAAAGAGTGTGGTGTGTATTATTTGAATATTAAATCATATAACAAAGCAATTAATTGAGACAAAACAAACAAACAACAAAATAAAGTTATATAACAAAACAATTAGAGGGCCACAAATGGCATATGACACCACATAAGCAGGAAAGTAACCACACATCTAGCATAACTGATGCTATTTTGCTGGCATCTAGATTGTGTGTGGGTATATTGGTGCAAACTGTTCATGTGTGTCCATGCACTTCAGCAGTCCTTCCAAAATAAAAGTCATAGGTCACAGCCTATCTGTGACAGCGTTTGAGACTGAGGGTTTTTATTTTGTTTATATTCTAGTACACCCCAAAAACAAAATTAAGACTTCACAAAAGGGCATAATAGGACCCCTTTAAAAGTATGGTCTGTTTCATCTGCGCATCTTTCAATATAGTTTTTGGACTTAAATGCAAATTAAGTCTTAAAAGTGCTGCAGGGATGGTGTATTTTTGTAGGCCGGAACCCGGAATCAAGTTAACATTTTAACACTCCCATTTCCATCTCCCTAAAGTTGATGGTTTTTTGGTTAAATGCCTAAAATAAGGTCCGAGGTTAGCACAAGATATTTCCAGGTTTTATTGTAAGGTATGAAGTATAAATCTGTTAAACTCACTTGTTATTTTTAAAGATTTTACTTGTCTTGTAAAAGGCTTGCTAACAAGTGGCTAAATCAGAGGTCTTCAACCCTGCTTCTGGGGACCCACTGTCCTGCAAAGTTTATTTCCAACCTGCTTCAGCACACCTGTCTGTGTATTTTCAACAAGTGATCCTGAAGAGCTTGATTAGCTTCACCTGTCTTTGATTAGGGTTGGAGCTAAACTCTGCAGGACAGTGGGTCCCCAGGAGCAGGGTTGAAGACCTCTGGGCTAAATGGTACTACAGAGGTTGTCAAAGACATTAAACATCATCAGCTGAGCAGGTAAATTCATCTACTCTACTGGGGAAAATATTTTTAAAACAAAGAGTTAGAGAACTTGGTGATGGTGACATTTACACAATATTGACAAAAGTATTGGGATACCACTCCAAATCATTGAATTCAGGTGTTCCAATCACTTCCATGGCCACGGGTGTATAAAATCAAGCACTTAGGCATACAGACGCTTCTACAAACATTTGTATAAGAATGGGTCACTCTCAGGAGCTCAGTGAATTCAAGTGTGGTACCATGATAGGTTGCCACCTGTGCAAGTCCATTTGTGAAATTTCCTTTCCTCATTAAGTTTTCACTGCTAAATATTCCACAGTCAACTGTTAGTGGTATTATAACAAAGTGGAAGCAATTGGGAATAACAGCAATTTAGCCACAAAGTGGTAGACCATGTGAAATCACAGAAGTCGCCAACTTTCTGCAGTCAATAGCTGCAGACATCCAAACTTTGTGTGGCTTTCAGATTAGCTCAAGAACAGTGTGTAGAGAGCTTCATGGAATGGGTTTCCATGGCCGAGCAGCTGCATCCAAACCATACATCACCCAGTGCAATGCAAAGCATTGGATGTAGTGGTGTAAAGCACGCTGCCACTGGACTCTAGAGCAGTGGAGACGTGTTCTCTGGAGTGACCAATCACGCTTCTCTGCCTGGCAATCTGATGGATGAGTCTGGGTTTGGCGATTGCCAGGAGAACGATACTTGCCTGACTGCATTGTGCCAAGTGTAAAGTTTGGTGGAGGGAGGATTATGGTGTGGGGTGTTTTTCAGGGGTTGGGCTTGGCCCCTTAGTTCCAGTGAAAGGAACTCTTAATGCTTCAGTATACCAAGACATTTTGGACAATTTCATGCTCCCAATTTTGTGGGAACACTTTGGGGATGGCCCCTTCCTGTTCCAATACAACCGCACACCAGTGCACAAAGCGTCGGTCCATAAAGACATGGATGAGCGAGTTTGGTGTGGAGGAACTTGACTGGCCTGCACAGAGTCCTGACCTCAACCCGAAATAACACCTTTGTAATGAATTAGAGCGGAGACTTCTCATCCAACATCAGTGCCTGACCTCACAAATGCACTTCTATAAGAATGGTCAAAAATTCCCATGAATACACACCTAAACCTTGTGGAAAGCCTTCTCAGAAGAGCTGAAGCTGTTATAGCTGCAAAGGGTGGGCCAACTCCATATTAAACCCTACAGATTAAGAATGGGATGTCATTATGGGAGTTTCCTCTGCATCATCCATCAAGATGATTGACACGTTCGTTCCATGAGTTTATTGTGGCTTATATGTAACTGTTGACAGACACACACAAACACTATATGTATAACTTTCATTTCTGCATTATTATATGACCTATATAATGCAGTTAGAGTGTGAAGCAAGGCTTCGTTAGGACCGTATTCTTGCAATTACACAACATTTTAAGATGAAGAGGCGCTCTTTGGTTTTCAACTGTGATTAACTAATGTGCTCACTCACAGAATCAGACACTGCTGCTTTTTATTTAAAACATTTGCAGTTAAGAATTATGATACCGCTTGGTTTGTTGTAGGATTGCTTCCTCACCTCAACCGAAATGCTCCAGAGTTCGTTTGCAATCGGGGCGAGATCACCTCTTTCAGACGATCTCAGAGCGATCGTTTTGGTGCAGATCTGAGCGTGATTGCCGTGTTCATATATGCCTAAACTAACTGAACTAAGGGAGAAAATGCACCAGGCTCCAAAACAAACACTCACAACGAGATAGGTGTGAAAGCACCATAAAATTGAACATACTCTTTGTGACACTCAACGTTAATCAATGTCAACGAACAGGCAATAATGGAGAGATAGAGGTAGTGGCACACGGAGAAAAGAAATTTCTAAAAAGTTTGGCAAGACCATTTGGTTTCACTTTATTTTGATGGTCTCATTAACACATTACGTTGACCATAAGCAGTGTTGGGCAATTTACTGAAAATTAGTAATTAGTTACAGTTACTAGTTACTTCTTTTAAAAGTAATTGAATTACTTTACCAATTACTGCATATCAAATGTAATTAGTTACTAGGAAAGTAACTTTTAAGTTACTTTTATGTCTGCTTTTTAAATGTAAATATGAACAGTAATGAACAGTCAAACACAATAAACATATATTTTAGACCTATTTATTGTAATCAACAGGGCAACAGGCCTTCAAATCAAGCAGAAGTACGGTGTTTAGTGTTCACCAGCAGCAGCGAGCGTTCCTTCCATATCTGTCTGTTTAAACCACATATGTAAATTTTACTCCTTGCAAATTGTTAAAACATAAATGTGAGCGTGTTATAGGCTATATATGTTGTAGTCAGATATGACGCGCTACTACAACATGCGTCGCCGCAAATGAGTAAAGCAAGCCAACAGACAAACTGCCGCAAGTGAAACTGAAAGTAAGTCTTAGATGCTCAAAAACACAATCATCTTCATTAAAACTGATGAGACTAAATGACCTTAAATGACCTTACCCCTGCGGAGAGGTGTAAGGTAAGACAACCTGCATGTTTTTTTGTTGTTTTTTTATAGTAGGCTAAACTAAATTTGCTTTTCTAAATTTGCTAAATTTGAAAAAGTGTTTTTCACTTTTTTTTCTTAAATATTTTTTATTATAGGCAAGACAAGTGAAGTGTTGATTTGAGAGGCTAAAGCGTTAGGTTAACTCACTGTCTTGTCACACTTTAAAAATAAAAACTTAAACAAACAAAAAAATGCTCCAAACATTTTTCTAAATTAACTTGATAAAGAAATGAAATGAAATATAACTACTTTGACATTAAAAGCAAAACTGAACTATTTTAATGGCTGCAGCAGTGTGTAGCTAAAAGGGAGGATAAAAAAAGCCTAGATTGCTTCTTGTCTGCAAGCGTTCATTTTTCACAAAAAAAAGAGTAACAAACTCATTTAAATTTCAGTAATTGGAATTGCGTTACTTGATAAAAAAAAAATTTTAAAAAAATTGAGTTACATGTGCATTACTGCTAAAAGTAGTGGAATTACAGTAACGCGTTATTTTGTAGCGCATTACTCCCAACACTGACCATAAGCAACGTTGCACCCTCAGACTGGGGTTAGAATAAGTTGACATGTAGTTGCAAAGTTACTTATAGTCAGTACAATGTTTGTTGGGGAGCCATCACAATAAGGAGTTAGCAGATATTAAGCAGTCAGTCTACTAATACTCTAATGAGAGTTAGTTGACACATAGGTGCAGTGTTACTTCTAGTCAACAGAATGTTCAAAAGGGACCATCAAAATAAGGTGTTGCCAACGATTTTTTTATTTACTGAAGTCAATTCAAAGGCAGTATGTCTAGTTTGACAGCAAACAGTCAGTTGCTGTTTTGAAAGAGTACAGTATCCGTCATCATTATGAAACAAAACTTTCTCAAGCTTTCTCAAAGTATGGCGGCAAGGAGTGAAAACAGAAGGCTAACGAGCTGTTTGCTAAACTTCGATCTGAGCAGAGTCTGCTGCTATGTCCTTCATCAGCTCAAGAAAGTGCCACACGGGATCAGATTTCTGCACTAATTGCTAAAAGTGGAAGAGCCTTCGCTACTGGAGAGTTCATCACGAACGCTTGCTGTGGCTGCAGAAGCAGTGCGTCCTTCTCAGATGCGAATGTTTTCACAAATCAGCTTGTCAAGGAATACTGTTCTGCACTGCTGTTGGTATGTTTATGTGGAGTAAATGAGAATTTTGAAATGACAAGAGCTTGCTGGCATTGAGAACCTTTCTGGTACTACTAAAGGAGAAGATTGATTGATTTATTTATTTATTTTTAAATAATGAATTAAAGTAGGAGAATATGGCTGGCATTACAACTGATGGAGCAAGGGTAGAGAAGAAATCTGACCATGCTATGTTGGTGTCTCAGAAAGTCAGTGAATGTGGGGGAAAGTGGTTAAGATGTTGTGCCAAATCCATCAGGCTTGTGGGTGTGATGCTAAAATGTTGTTAAAATTGTCAACAATACAAGCTCCAAGGTGCTGTCTCACTGGCAGTTCAAGGTCCTGTTGAGATTAGATGAATCTGCAATATGGTGATGTGTTGTACCACCAGGAGGTTAGATGGCTGAGCCAAGGAAAAATTCTCAGGAGAATTTTTTTTTTTTTTTTAAATGTTTATGTGTGATAAGATCATAGTTTTTTCAGGAATGGTAATATTCAAGTGCCCATGAAAAAAAAAAAAAAAAAAAAAAAAAAAGCAAAGAAGTCTTTCTGACATGGCTTTCTTTGTGGATATCACAGAGATGCTCAATGTTTTGAATGTTACAGGGAAAAGACATAATAATCATATTTAGTTTGCATTTATATCCAGTGGTGTCAGCTCTGGTATTTTTTATTCATCAAGCTGATCAAATCTGTGTTTAAATTTCATAAATGATCATGGATTAATAGATTAATTTCCTTCTTTTGTCAGCTTTTTATTCAGTTATTTGCCTCCCTCTGTTTTTGCATGCCTGCTTTTATCCTCTTTCACTCCCTTTTTCCCCTCTCGTTCTCTCTCTCATCCCACATTCAGGGAATGTAGCCCCTTTCCCTGTCTTAGAGAGGCAGGCATGATGAAAGAGAAGGTCCCAGAGTAGAATGCTGTTCTCAGCAACCTTATCCAGGAGTTTGACAGTCATTTTGAGGACTTCAGACACAATGCGACTGACTTTAAGTTGTTTGCTCAACCCTTCACATCAGTGTGGACACAGTCAGTGACAATCTTCAGATGGAACTAATTGAGCGTCACTGTTATTCAGAACTGAAACACAAGTTCAGGTCCCTTCCTTTGACAGACTCCTACAATTGTGTCCCAGCAAACAGGTACCCAAAGATGTGCATACAGGCAAGTGATGCTGTCTCTGAGCAAGTGTAAACTGTGACGCCAACTGACTCTCACCTACATAATATCCTGACTTTGTCTGTAAGTGAGCGGCAGCCCAATTTAAAAAAAAAAAAAAAAACTTTTGAAAAATAAGGACCAGCTTCACGTCTCTCCTGAAGGCTGATTTATACTTCTGCGTCGGACCTGCGCTGTAGCCTCTACGCCGTGGGCTACGCATCAGTTTTCATTTATACGTCGTTGTCCACGGTGACTCGCAGTGCAGAGAGAGCATGATACCCCCGAGGGAGGGGTTCTGGCAGACCAATCACAGCGATTGCGGTTCATGTCGAATCAACACATTGTTACATTTTTGGAGAGGTGCACGCCGTAGTCTACATGTACTGCACACAGCCTACGGTGTAGCTACGGCATACACTCAACGCAGAAGTATAAATTGGGCTTTAGAGTTCACTGAAATTGCAAGCATATGGTGGTATTATAGCTTGAAAAAGTATTAGGCATTGTACTATACATTTGATTTCATGAGTTTTCATTTCGTATAAAACTTTGAAAATAAAACTGCATCAGTTATGCAGATTACAAGGTAATGTTTTTTTCTATTTATTTATTTTTACATATTATGAAATAAATGGCCCATGGCCCATTGCCCTCAATCAAGTTAGATTTTTTTTGTCCCTGCATAGGAAAAAGTTTGGGCACCTCTGCTCTAGTATATGAAAAAAGGGTCAGTGAACTTTCAAATCTTAACTCCTACACCAGTAATCCGTTAGCAAATCAGATGAAGCAGTTACCTTGGGAAGGTCTACAACAGCGGTTTTCAAAATGTTTATAACTGTAAGATGCATTTTAGTTTAAATAAACAAATCAATTTAAACAAATTAAGGCCTGGTTTCACAGAGAAGGCTTAAATTAAGCCAGGATTAGGCCTTAAAAACCTTACTTGCACGAGACAAAACAATGGCAGTGACATATTTAAGGGATGTCAGTGCAAGTTGCTTTTGTAACATGTTGTGGTTTAGTGTCAATGGGTCTCATTCACTAATAATTGCGCAAATTATTTTGTATGTACGCACAGGAGAACTTCTCACGAATAAATTCACAACACGTGCATGCACACATTAATGTTTTCTTAACCTCAATCTGATGTAAGTGAATTCAAAGTATTCTAAAAGATCTGTTAAAACATCTTAAACGTGCATGTTAATCTGGGACTAGGCTTTCAGCCAATCTCATGTTAATCTTGAGTACCTACAGAGTGGCATTGCATCCTTCATATCTCAAAAAAGTCTTTAGTTTTATTAGATTTATAAAAGACAGCTGTACCGACTCTTTCCGAAAAAAACACACAAGACGTGATCGCATCATAGACTCTCTATTTGTTCCAGTTAAATCACAAAATAAAATGTACTGATGAACACCTTTGGTTTTCATGAGGAAAATGGTGGATTCGAACCCAGAACCGAACCTCGGACACACTCGCCAGACAC
Source organism: Paracanthobrama guichenoti (assembly GCA_018749465.1). Lineage (NCBI taxonomy): Eukaryota > Metazoa > Chordata > Actinopteri > Cypriniformes > Gobionidae > Paracanthobrama > Paracanthobrama guichenoti. The sequence goes on along the minus strand of CM031966.1, from coordinate 9,462,014 downwards.
ATGCTCTACCACTAGTCTCTGAGGAACACAAGCATTTCATGCCAATCTATGTGAAGAATCTCGGGACTGACAATATTGTATTATGCTATAGTTAGGAGATAAGGTAATGTTAAGGATGAAACTATCATGTTAAACATTGACTTCTCATGACTCCCCCCACTCAACCACTTTTTAAAACAAAGTTACACCACTGCATCGCATTATGGATAACTTTTGATTCACTATACGTTTGTGTTGTTTACATTGTATGCACTTACGCACCGACTACCAACAAAACACAGACATTTGATGCATTTTAGGGTAGAGTGGGGGAAAACGTCACTTTTCTCTCAGGTACGTCACCAGTGTAAGCTTTGCGTTCAAATATTCTACATCCATCTGGTCAGAGTAGTCCATAGCAACAACAGAAATGCATCTTGATTTTATCTAGTGGTTATTTTGGGAAAAAAACAGTAGGGGGCGTTTTACCCCACTCTACCCTACTCACCGCCTGCAACTGCAAATCCAACGGCCTTGCTTATAAAACACTGGCCACTGGAAATGCCAGGAACACACTTGGGGAAAAAAAACTGCATTCAATGTTTCCTTAACTCTGGGTTATTTTGGGAAGCTGAACAAGGTTATCTTTCCCTTACAACCAAAAACACACTTCTTTGGTGACATTGTTAAAAAATCCTTCTCGACTTGCGTTACCCGAATGATGGGCATGCTCTTGCTCTTCTCCACACGCTTTTCCGGGAGAAGTGTACATACAAGGTTTTTCCGCCCTTTATAACTTTATATTTCCGAAAGTTGTGAGAAACCGGAAGGAGTGTAATTGGCACAGAAAAACTTCCAACTCATTTTTTTAAACTTTGCCCATGTGTAGCATGAGAATCCAACTCTTTAACAGTGTAAATAAGTCAGAATGCATGAAATAGCGTTAGACTCCCCCGTTTAAGCCTTGTCCAGGGTTCCAGGGGTTCAAATTAATTAAAACCAGGGTTCAAATTAATTATCAATAATCACGGTTAATATTGTAACATGTTTTAAAAATGGCCATTAAACATAAAATCAAGGAGCTACCATTACATTTTAACAAAAGGGTCCCTCGCAAGAGGATTTCATCATATTTTGGGCTCTGACATCACCTCTATTTAAGCTCACAATTTAAATTCAGTTGCACATTCATCCACTCTTAGCCAGTCCTCAGAAACTCCAGAAGCTCCAGTGATGAGTTAGTGAGTATTCAAGGCTGTTCTGTCAGGTCTGGTCTGCTCAGCACATTTGAGACATGTTTTGCATTCCGCTGGGCCTTTTGAAATTGAGCCAATGAGATGGAAAGCCTTGTTCCTGAGCATGTTTCAGGCATTCAACAGCCATCCCCACTGCAGGATGTTTTCAAACTGATGACTCTGTCAGAGAAGGAGGGTCAAGTTTGGGTCATGAATCAGAGACCCAAAGAACACAGATGGCCTTTTTTTAAGATGGTCATCTTCTATATATATTTGCATTCCTTAAAGTAAGGCCACTGACTACTAAAGAAATGCCAAGAGATATAGATTTATATATAAAAAAACAAAAAGACAAACAAAAAAAAAACAACAACAGGAAACTAAACTACATTCTACCACCTCTAAGATCAAAGAGACATGGTTCACTTTCACTGTCTCACACCTTTGACGTCACAAACATCACTTTCACTCACTGGCCTGGTCTACATATGTTCCGACACATTCGGTTGCTGCTCGAGCATTTCTTTTTCAAAGGCAGGGACCAATGAAGCGGGCCGTTTGTGTGTGGGGGGGCAGCATTTCAGACCGCACCCTCCCGGACGCTATGGTGTTATTTTAACGTAGGGAGCTGCAATTGCGTGGAACAAGCCTGTTTTTTTTTCCAGCAGGTCAAACCGAGGACAGCCCCCACTGCAACCTTCCTATCCCTGGCCGGCCTCCAGAGGTGGCCCTGGTCTGAGACCTGTTTGAAGTTCCACCTGCTGAGAGAACTTCACTCAAGAAACATTGTTGGACTCCTTGAGGCCAGTGGGTTCAGGAGCCAGGGGCCGCTGTGCGTTAAAGTCAACAACACAGAATCAGAGAAGTCTTTGTGCCTGGGAGTTTTTTTATGTGTGTTTTTGAAGCTGACCTTTGGCAGGTCAACACTACAGCATTACATTCAGGACAGTGACCCTAGTGACTGTAGAACTAGTTTTTTACCAATTTTTGGTTTTTCTTCACTGTTCAAGTGAACTGCTTTGGCTACCAGTGAACATTTATGAGTCAGTGAGTGACTGTTTTCACAGCCTAAAATGTCAGCCCTGTCACCGATTACTGAAAAGTGGTTTCTGAACTGTACTGTAAAACTGTCAACCCTCTTACCTGAACACCTTGGTTGCAGGGTTAGCTATAACAGATAATGGGTGTGGCATCAAGCCTCAGGCAGGTGTTTATTTTAAATACAATTAGCATGTCCAGTATTGTGAGAAAAATGAAAGGTGGCTTGCTGTCCTTGCTGTATCTTGTACTGAGTGATATTAATGTACTTAGTTACGTACTGTAGGGTTAGGTTTCAGGGTTAGTTGCTTGTAATTATGCATACTTAACTGTAATTACTATATTAAGTATGTGTAACAGGGACACTGTAAAATAAAGTGTTACCTAATTAACTAATAACTATTTATTGAAAGGTTTTCATTTCAGTATATATCAATATTAAAATATCTCTCTAATAACTTGTAGAGTCATGACAAGGCTGGTAATGTATAAATTAACTGTAAAACTGTCACGCTTGTTATGCTGTCAACTCTGTTACCTTTCTGAATACATAGTTATATGTGAAGTCAACTAATTAATTTAGCTTGAGATTATCAAACTAACTAATCAAATCAATCTCTTAAACTCCAAAAAAAAACCATTATTTGTAAAATTCTAAACTTGAACTTACTAATAAATTTTTTTTTTTTTTTTTTTTTCAAAACGGAAAATGCATCTGTATATTCCAAAAGCAACAACCTGTTTGGTATGATTAGTTTGACTGTGATGTGCTTTATTTCCTGTTTCCTGTTTGGAAGGAGTCATCTATCAAATCCAAACAGACAATGGAATTTGGCCCCATGCTGAATCCCTGAGAAGAGGAAGGCATCGCTCATGGACAAACACGCAGTAACACTCATTCAACATGTGTGTTAAAACGTAACATGTCCGAGTGTGTGTGTGCGTAGGTATGTTCTAAGCTGAGGTATTCATTTTCTCTCATTCTCTTTGATGGCATGTACTGGACTTCCATCCCCCCTGTTATGCGGTCTCCCGTGGTGGGGTCAACTCAAGCAGGCCACAAAGTCTCTTAGTCTCCATGTTGTTCTCTCTCATGGCGCTCTGGGCGAGTACAGGCTTGTACCACCGCCAGCCCGAGGTCCTGTCTCTTTTCTCTTTAGCTCACGCTCGTGTCTTGACTCTAATGGCTCTCTTAGCACGCAGGAACCGTTGAGGTGGAACATGTTTAGACCCTTGCTGTTATCAGGTTGGACGAAGACAGGACACACTCTTTTACGACCCCCCCTGAGTTTAGCAGGCCACTGCAGTGCCTGAGGTAAATCTATCTGGTCCCTGCTATCCATCTCTCTCATCTGGCCCTGTTTATCCACGTGACACTGGACCGAGGCCGACTGTCTATGTGTTTACAGCTTTGTCCGTGTTTCCTCTTGGTACTGGGAGGCAAACACATAAGGGCATTGCTTTAACACCTCAGTGCAGCACTACAGGCAAATTGAACCATCTGCCTTTGTTTTCTTTATATTTAGCATCCATATCAGGCAGGCAAATGTTGATGTTATGGAAAAAAAGAATAGAGTGAAATGCTGAATGCTGTCCATTAAGCCTGAGATGAGATGTAGAAGTAATGGAGAGGTTTTCCCTCTCTTGGGTACTACTCACGGGAGATGTGAGGTGAATACATGTGAAATGCAGTGGCTGCGAGCGAACGCGAGGGAAACGGGGGTAATGAACATTGCCATGGGCAGTTAGGTCAAGATGTGAGGGAAACGATGTCAATTAAGGTGGGCAGAATGACTTTTAAACAATCTAATTTACAGCCTGGACAGGTGGAGGGAAATTCGAAGCTCATGAAGCATGTCAAAAGAAGAACGGTCATTTGGAGGTAAAAGTCAAACATGAGCTTTTTGTTTATGGAAATGCACTCTGGAAATAAACTTACAGAGGATGGTAAAATGTTGCTTTATGCTTGCTACAGACTGAGATTTTGACAATCTTATAAGATCATTACAAATCACATTGTACGGCATGGAGACATGTATGTAGACTGTACAATGATGACACCTATTGAATCGTAGGCTATGACGCAAGTTAGTACAAAAGAATGAAATGCCATCAGCATGCACTACTGGTAAACAAATAGAGAAAGATAAACCGCACTTTGGCAATTGTGGTTTTTATATGCGCTGAAAAAAAAGAGGAGAAAGCAAAATAAGAGAATATCAACACGGCCATGGCTAGGGAAAAGTGGCCAACTTGGCATGCCATCCATCCATCCATCCATCCATCCATTTTCTTCCGCTTATCCAGGGCTGGATCGCAGGGGCAACAGTCTAAGCAGAGACGCCCAGACTTCCCTCTCCCTAGTCACTTCCTCCAGCTCTTCCAAGATTCAAGATTCAAGATTCAAGATTCAAGAGTTTTATTTGTCACATACACAGTTATATACAGAATATACAACCGGCAGTGAAATGTAAACAGGTCCGCTCCATGGACAGTGCAAATTCACAGTTAAAAACACAAGGAAGAAATTATAATAGAAATAGGATATAAAAAAGTACTCTCTCTCTATATATATATATATGTCTATATCTGTAGAATTATAAATAATCAAGTCAAGAGAAAAAAAGGTAACAAATAAGGATAAAGTGGAATAAAATAATTGAAGTAGACTTTGCAGTGAGTAAACTGTAGACTTATAAATATGTGGTTAACAAATGTATAAAGAGTATAATGTGCAAACAGGTTTATGACAGGTTGTTACACAGTAACAACGAGAACAGAAAGTGCAGTGCAATGTCAGTGTATCGATGTTTATCCTGACGTGAAGTCACGTGATGTTAAGTGACTGAGTTCAGGAGTCTGATGGCCTGGGGAAGAAGCTCCTCCTGAGTCTCTCAGTTTTGGCCATCAGGCTTCGGAAGCGCTACCAGATGGCAGCAGCGTGAAATGAGGGTTTGCAGGGTGATTAGAGTCCTTGATGATCTTGGTAGCTCTACCTTTGCAGCGTTTGGTGTAGACGTCCTGCAGAGACGGGAGAGCTGACCCTGAGATACGCTCGGATAAGCGCACTACTCTTTGCAGGGCTTTGCGGTCATGACTGGTGCTGTTCCCATACCACGCTGTGATGCACTGAGTTAAAACACTTTCTATCGCCCCTAAATAGAAAGTTTTCAGGATAGCTGGTGAAACCCTGAATTTCCTCAGCTGGCGCAGGTGGTACAGTCTTTGCCTGGCTTTTTTCACCTGTGTCTGAATGTGAGCAGTCCAGGTCAGGTCCTCGGAGATGTTTACTCCCAGGTACTTGAAGCTGCTCACTCTCTCTACTGGTGACCCGCTGATCATGAGGGGGGAGTATGTCCGTTGCTGTCTCTTCCTGAAGTCCACAATCTTCCGGGGGAACCCCGAGGCATTCCCAGGCCAGCCGGGAGATATAATCCCTCCAGCGTGTCCTATGTCTTCCCCAGGGCCTCCTCCCGGTGGGGTGTGCCCGGAACACCTCCCCGGGAAGGCGTCCAGGAGGCATCCGAAATTTGGATTTCGGACTTGGCATGCCAATTTTGCAAATGGCGCTTGAGGCAAGTTTTAAGTTTTAGCGCCATTTCACATTGATCAATACAGCATTTCATGTTGCATTTTTATTGGCTAGTCAGTAGACGTAGGTTGTAGCAGCAAACACACTGTGAGATGTGAAATGATTGCGGGCTATCTTTGGGTGCAAGACTGTGATAATGCCCATCTTTGAACCATCATCACTGTATGATGCAGGACCACCGTTTAGGCGCCACGACCACAGAAATCGCCACGACTGGTCATGTAAACATTTACACATTGTTAGGGTGACCATATTTTGATTACCGAAAACCAGGACACTCGGCCGGGCAATGAGATACTTGTAGATTGCCAATGAAAAATAATGAAAACCAGGACATTTTCAACACTTTATAAAAAACAGCCAGGACGGCCAGGACAGAACTTGAAAACAGGACATGTCCTGGGAAAACAGTACGTTTGGTCACCCTACACATTGTGTACCGGGCATTACACTGGAACAAAAGAGCATTAAAGACTCTGTCAGTGACAGATATAGAGGTCTGTAATATCTGGAGAATGCTACCTCTTAGCATTTCCACTTATTTCAAAGACAGTTGCTCGGCTGGATCCCCCGAAACATGATAAGAATCAGAATCAGGGGACAGATTCAAGGAATTCTTCTTAAGAAAGAAGTTTCTTGAGATTGAATCGAAGAAGTTTGTAAGAATGTTTGTAAGAGCAATTCTTGAATAACTCTTAAAGACCCATGTGGTGAAAATCAAGTTTTTTTTTATGTTTATGTTGTCACGGATCTGCAAAAGAGAGGACCCAGATGCAGAATGAGCAGTGATGGTGTTTGACAAAACTCAACAGGGCACAATAAGGAGAATGAGGCGTTAAACAGTTCAAACAGTAGGGCAGGGTGGACGTCACAACTACAGGCAGAGAGGATGACCACTGAGATGTGTAACAACGGGCTTGAGGACTGCAGAAGGAGAGGCAAGCACCAGTGAGATGATGGTGAGGAAGACCAGGCAGGAACACAAGGAACTAGAGACTTGATCTCTCAGACGTAGCACTAGTTTTGCTACCAGGCAGATGCTCACAGAACAAGTACAATAACTAACTAGAATAAGACTAGAGGAAAAACAAAACAAAATAGCAACAAGGATACAGTAGGAATGGCTGACGCAAAACTGACGTTTCAACGCTGTGTCGAGATCCTGAGAGGCAGATGTTTCGAAACACTGCTCCAAACTGTGATTCAAAACACCCATGTCACGTGACTATGGCTAAATGAAGCTTCAGGACATTTCACAAGTTTTTCCTGTCGAAACTGCGTTTGATTGAAAGGGGCGGGAACAAACCTCACAGTCACACGTCTGTATGAACCCAATTCCCCACAAAGTTTAAAAGTGAAGTTAATGCATCTTCACCTCGTGGGATTTTGAGGTGAGGAGAGAAGAGAGAGATTTTGTGATAGCAGTGATTTTGTGATAGAAGTGAGATTTATAGTGCGCTTTGGTTAGTTATATTTAGGCTAGATTTAAATTATATACACTCACCTAAAGGATTATTAGGAACACCTGTTCAATTTCTCATTAATGCAATTATCTAATCAACCAATTACATGGCAGTTGCTTCAATGTATTTAGGGGTGTGGTCCTGGTCAAGACAACCTCCTGAACTCCAAACTGAATGTCAGAATGCGAAAGAAAGGTGATTTAAGCAATTTTGAGCGTGGCATGGTTGTTGGTGCCAGACGGGCCAGTCTGAGTATTTCACAATCTGCTCAGTTACTGGGATTTTCACGCACAACCATTTCTAGGGTTTACAAAGAATGGTGTGAAAAGGGAAAAACATCCAGTATGCGGCAGTCCTGTGGGTGAAAATGCCTTGTTGATGCTAGAGGTCAGAGGAGAATGGGCCGACTGATTCAAGCTGATAGAAGAGCAACTTTGACTGAAATAACTACTCGTTACAACCGAGGTATGCAGCAAAGCATTTGTGAAGCCACAACACACACAACCTTGAGGCGGATGGGCTACAACAGCAGAAGACCCCACTGGGTACCACTCATCTCCACTACAAATAGGAAAAAGAGGCTACAATTTGCACAAACTCACCAAACTTGGACAGTTGAATGTTGCCTGGTCTGATGAGTCTGGATTTCTGTTGAGACATTCAGATGGTAGAGTCAGAATTTGGCGTAAACAGAATGAGAACATGGATCCATCATGCCTTGTTACCACTGTGCAGGCTGGTGGTGGTGGTGTAATGGTGTGGGGGATGTTTTCTTGGCACACTTTAGGCCCCTTAGTGCCAATTGGGCATCGTTTAAATTCCACGGCTTACCTGAGCCTTGTTTCTGACCATGTCCATCCCTTTATGACCACCATGTACCCATTCTCTGATGGCTACTTCCAGCAGGATAATGCACCATGTCACAAAGCTTGAATCATTTCAAATTGGTTTCTTGAACATGACAATGACTTCACTGTACTAAAATGGCCCCCACAGTCACCAGATCTCAACCCAACAGAGCATCTTTGGGATGTGGTGGAACGGGAGCTTCGTGCCCTGGATGTGCATCCCACAAATCTCCATCAACTGCAAGATGCTATCCTATCAATATGGGCCAACATTTCTAAAGAATGCTTTCAGCACCTTGTTGAATCAATGCCACATAGAATTAAGGCAGCTCTGAAGGCGAAAGGGGGTCAAACACAGTATTAGTATGGTGTTCCTAATAATCCTTTAGGTGAGTGTATGTTAAATATAGATTCACTGTGAAAATTTAAACATCACAAACTTAGCTACAAACAACCTAGTTAAAGCTTAACCCATCGACAGCCAGTGAAGACATCAGTTTGGTTTTCTTAATTGTTGTAGTTCTATATTCAGTTTGATCTGTCTCTCCCTGAGCATAAACTTTACCAAACATAACTTGTTTGTTTAGAAAGGTTTCCAAATAATGAACCAGTAGGCTACTTTTAATAGCTGTGCACTATTTCTTTTTCAATGTTTCTGTCTGAACTTAGGGTTCATCTTTATCTTTATCTTCTTTTAAAAGACAGATAATATGGTGGTGAAGGATTTGCAGCCCTTCACTGTCATGGAGGATGAGGGTTTCATGGCCTTTGTGAACAAGCTTGATCCAAGCTAATTTCACCCATCCCATCCAGCGTTTATGCTTTGTAACTAACTGTTGTTTTAATTTTCATTCAGAGCCACAAATGTCAACATCATCATCATCAGCAGCAGCAGCAAAAACCCAGGACCGTTTATGGGAACTGTTTGATAGTCGTATCCATGAAACCCAGACAATACACAGTGCTACAGCTGATGCAACAGTAGAAGTGAAAAAGTACCTCAAAGATGCATTTTTGCCCAGAACACATGATCCATTAACTTATTGGAAAGAGAGTAACAGTAATTTTTCCTCATTTGTATGTACTTGCTAAAAAAAATATTTGTGCATGCCAGCAACAAGTGTCCCTTGTGAGAGGATTTTTTTAAAGGCTGGAGAAATTATATGTAAAAAAAAAAAAAAAAAAAAAAGGTTGTCTGCTAAGTCCTTCAACAGCAGAGCAATTAATATTTATGTGACACATTGTGGCTTTATTTCTTTTATCAGTCTTCATTTTCATGACCAAAAAAAAAAACAACAACAACTTATAGTTATTCACAATGAGGAGGCTACAGTTTACAAAACCAAGATCATGTAATTGTCAGACAGATGTTAAAAAATCATTGTCAAGGTTATTTCAAATCAACACATGCAAGTGACCACTAGGTGTCGCCATGGAGACAGGTGTCAGATTGTTTTGAAGCTTCGACACAATATGGCACATTTGCTTCAACTGTTTCAGTGTTTCACAAAGCCTCAGTCTGCCCATCACTAGGATACAGTAGAACTAGAACCAAGATCAAATACGTGACTAGAGTAATGATTAACTGCAGACACAGGCAAGCCAACAGAAACACACCATAAGGCAACAATGAACCAGCAAACGGTTGAAGGGAAAGGAGCACTATATAAAGGGAGCAGCAAATGTGGATCAGGTGAACACAATAAAGCAAATGAGGACTAGACAAGGACTAAACAAGGGGGTGTAGTAGGGAAGACCAGGTATAGTTGCATGGGGAGAGTTGTAACACTAGCAATTCCATGAATCACAGATAAGATAGGAGTCCTATGACAGTTTCAGTTTCCTCTGGCTTCCTTTACGGTCCCACATGGAGGCTTTCCTGTCTGTGTTGCTATCTCTCCTGAAGCTACAGCAGAAAATCTAATTCTGAGGTAAGAAAAAAAATAACAAGATAATATTTTGTTTAGTTCTTCTACCGTTGTAGATAATGTTGTATGAGTTATATCAGGTCAAAGTGTAGTTTCTCTAGTAAAGAATTGGTGTATCAACCTCCTGCTAATGTCAAAGCACCATGCTAATACAGCTAGCTAAACAATGGGTACATACAACTAAGAACATTTTTGTGATTTTAATAATTCTACAGAATGCCTATTTTTATGCTAATTTGCTCTCGCTCACAAACACACACACACACACACACACACACACACACACACACACACAAACACACACACACACACACCCATATGAATGTTCATGTACAGACAGGTACAAACAAACGCACACAATATGCACATACACTCCCCATATTCACACATATTTTATTGTTGCAGCCATTCATTTAAAATAAAACTGTTGTTGTGGCATATCACTTGGAGCACCCTTAGTGTTTGTGCATTTTGTCTATCTGTTACAACTTACCACAGTATGTGTTACAACCTACCTACAAAGGACCAATTAGTATTTGTCATCATCTCACCAAGTCTGTGATATAGTTGAACAACTTTAAATTGTTGTCATTTGTAGTAGACAAATGTGGGTACTTTGCCTAAAAGTTTCAGACGTGTAGCTAAAAAAAAAGGGTAGTTTTAGGTGCTGAAGAAAAAAGTGTTACAACCACAGCCGGTCTCCCCTAATAGAAACAATGAGGCAGGATGACAAGAGCACATGGCTAACACAAACAAAGGGTGCATCTCAGGCCCCGTCCACACGGAGATGCGTTTAGCTGTATACATACAAATTTTGTATCATATCAGCGTTTCGTCCACACGGATCTGGCATTTTAGGAGCTTGAAACCGGTATTTTTTGGAAAACCGGGACCTCGAGTGGATAAATCTGAAACTGACAGCCTTGTGTATAATCCGTATATTTTGTGAAACGGTTATGTCATCACACCACGTCCCGCATGGTAAAAGGTATACAGCTACGTCCACTGGGCATGCACACAGCAATATTGCGTCATTTAATTACTGTATTTATATTTTACTGTATTAATATTAATTTACATGCGTTATGTGCGTCTCAGAGCAGCTCCACATGAACTGTTATCATTTACATTACCTCAAAATCCATCTCTGAATATGCTGTGAGTTTGGGTTGCTTATAACGCTCGTCTGGGAATGCAATGTATGCCATTTCATCAGATTTGTAAGATTTTGTTATAAACCTATGCTAACACAAAGACATTTATAATATGTTTCTAAATATTGAATCTGCGATTCATAATAAAATAAAATAAAAGTCTAAATGCTTAATCTGAGTTTGCATGTTTTGTTATCCACATATTCTTGTTCAAGGAATTACAACAGCTGTAGTATTTCTATTATAAAGAAGTTGCCAAATATTAGAGATTAAGTGAACATTTGAATTAAATGATTCCCTGATTTTCACAGGGCATTGTGGGACTTTTTAGGGAGCAAACGTTTCAGCACCCTGGAAAGATTCTGCGATTGAGACAATCCGTAAAATGGCCGATGAGTGCAGTGACTACTGAACTAGGGAGCTGCCAGAGACAGAGCCATGTGCTCAGGCACAAGACAAACAAGGAAACAAGACAAGCCAACTAAAACCGTATTGTTCACGGTTATTTTTATTATCACGGTACTTTTCAGAAAGTGCAAAAAAACGGCTTTTCAGGCGTTTTTCCATTTATCTCGCAGCAAAAACGACGTCACCAATTCCATTACGTCTTGACTAAAAGTCTTAGAGTATCTGATTTTAATAGTAGGCTACTTAAGGATTTTACTAGTACTGAATAAGCACAAATATGCACTAGTCCTCAACATAGAGCCCAGGGCACCATACGAGCTAGAACCACCACAGCTAATATACATTATATTTCACCCGCCATGTTGCTATATGTACTCAGGATTAGTTACATCTTTGTACCAGTAGAAAAGAAGGGCAGTTTCAAACTGTGTTTTTGAGATTCTCTTTGGTACACTGCAGGTTTAAGGAGGAAATACACATGGTGTTGACTGATGAATTTGCACATGCTTTGCCTTAAAACATATTAGAAACTTCATTGCTTGGCATTGCAATTTTTAATGGGCCGTGTATTTTAAATGGTTATCTGAGTTTGTGCACACTACTAGAGTATGTGCTAAATGATGGTGTATTATAAATTAGTTTTTAAATAGATTTTGAATTCAGCAAATATCACGGCACGAATGCGTAATGGTATTATCACGGTATAATAATGATAATAATAATAAAAAAACAAGCTTACATAACAACACACTTTAAGGTATGCTAATGCGTGATATTTGAAACATCCCAACAAATCCATTAAACATCTTACCTAAAGATATTAATGAGAATTTTGAAATAAAGAATTTGGTTATTCAGAGCCAAAACCTTTGGACAAAATATATTGGGCATACATAGTCCTATATTGGACAAAACCTTTTTTTTTCTTCTTATTAAACAATGCCATGAGAACAAGATATCACATACTCACAAAAGTCACTTTAACAGTAGCTGCCAGGAACTGAAAACAAACTGAACAAAAACATCAAATCCAATGCTTTCAAGGCATTACAAGTTTTCACATTTACAAAATATGAAAAACTTGGTTGACACTGAGCCCATTATGTATATGGTATTTTTCTAATAAAACCAATAACTGTACAATAATATGTTGTTCTTTACATTCCAAATAGTCATTCTGAGTATGAAAAAGCACATCGAATATATATATATATATATACATACATTTCTATCACTTCAGTTTTCTATTAATTAAAGGTTTCTAAATCTTTCCAAAACGAGCTTAGCAGGATACATTCTGTGAAGTGTTTTGTAAGACACTTGCTTAATTTCGCTATTTTTGTAACACAAAACCTATTTGGCAACTGAATTGGAGTTCTTTAAGAGTAACATCACACTCTTTGTAATAGCGTCAAAAACAACAGCAAGCTCTCTTGGTTTAACTGGTCATTTAATTTTTGTAGAATTGCACAAAAACTCGGTCAGTCCCATGAGTGCAGGATGATATGATCAATAATTCAACTCTTTATCCTTGAGTAGAATGACTAATAATGTTTTTAATGTGAATACCCAAAAGTCCCTTTGGTCTATTTTAGGTGTAGCCCCTAGAATATAAACGAACAGATTTGGAATGAAAAGTTCTGTTTTCACGATAATACCCCCTTTCTGTCTGTTCAGAAAACAGCGATTTTATGTTGAACTATTTTCATTTACTTGTTCAGGTACAAAGAGTATTTATAGCTGTAGCCTCATTTGCTGTATACCAGCATCTGTTAAACTTTTGAAGTATATTTGCTATTCAGTTCTAGCTCCTCAGTGCCAATGAGTAATTTTCCAAAAGGTCATACTTATTTGTGGTCACGCTGCTTTCAACAAAACAGATGGAGACAATCTGAGTCAACATTTTTCAATTAGAAAAAGGAACACAAACAACGGGAGAAGACATATATACACACATATTCATACAATGTGCAAACATTTTTTTATGCGTGCAAGGCTGCGTGGAATAGCATAAATAATAATTTTGATAATCTGATGTATTCTGCCTATGAAAATGCTTTTATTAGCTGAAGCATTACTGCTGCTTGATTGTGATTGTATTGAGAGTGGTTATCACATGAGTTATGGCTTATTGGAACACAAAAGTTGTTTTCAGTTTTAGGGAACTTATAAACATGACATTATTGTGGTAATCTGAACAATGTGTTCTTAGATCAAAATCGACCGAAACATTTGCAGTTAGCAGTTCAGTGACTTCTTAAATGCACACACACTGGGTACTTAGTCATAAACATGAGAACAAATTCCTTTGTCATCTGTTTACAGAATACATTCTAACATAAATGTAATGCAGCAATTTTTAATTTTATTAAGGAAAAGTCAAGTTCAAGTATATCATTTTCCAAGTACACTATGTACAGTATATGCTTACAATACTCATCGGGACTAAATTGGTCCAATATTTAATTTATAAAAGTTTATAAAGTAATAGTAAACTTTAGTCTGAAACGAGTTTATATTTAAGTCTTTCTTTTATACTGTGAACCATATAAATATACTGTAATTTTACTAACTATATATGTCTATCCTACTTTTAGTTTATGAAAGTATCAGTAAATTACTAGTTTAATAGTTGCATGATACGTTCAAGTTTAGGCTACCTGTAAGTTTTCTTTAAGTGAATGTAATGTCATGAAGTTTACTAATTAAATAGTGTTTTTACAGGTATACCAGGATGGATATATATATATATATATATATATATATATATATATATATATATATATATATATATATATATATATATATATATATATATATATATATATATATATATATATACACACACACACACACTACCGGTCAAGCGTTTTTTAAAAATGATTTGAAAGAAGTCTCTTCTGCTCACCAAGACTGCATTTATTTGATCCAAAATACAGCAAAAACAGTAATATTGTGAAAATATTTTTACAATTTAAAATAACTTTTTCAATTTGAATATATTTTAAAATGCAATTTATTCCTGTGATTCAAAGCTGAATTTATCATCATAACTCCAGTCTTCAGTGTCACATGATCCTTCAGAAATCATTTTAATATGCCAATCTGCTGCTCAAAAAACAAAGCAAAAACATTTATGATTATTATCAATGTTGAAAACAGTTTTTTTTTTTTTTTTTTTCAGGATTCTTTGATGAATAGAAAGTTCAAAAGAGCAGCATTTATCTGAAATAGAAAGCTTTTGCAACATTGTAAATGTCTATACGGCCACTTGATCAATTTAATGCATCCTTGCTGAATACATGTATTCATTTCTTTAAGTTCTTTCCCCCAAAAATAAAACAATTCTTACCGACCCAAAACCTTTGACCGGTAGTACAACATTGCAAAAGCTTTCTATTTCAGATAAATGCTGCTCTTTTGAACTTTCTATTCATCAAAGAATCCTAAAGAAATGTTTTACACAACTGTTTTCATCATTGATAATAATCAGAAATGTTTCTTAAGCAGCAAATCCTCATATGAGAATGATTTCTGAAGACTGGAGTAATGATGATAAATTCAGCTTTGATCACAGGAATAAATTACATCTTAAAATATATTACAATAGAAAACAGTTATTTTACATTTTAATATTTCACAATATTACAGCTTTTTGTATTTTTATTTTACATGAATGCAGCTTTGGTGAGCAGAAGAGACTTCTTTAAAAACATAAAAAAATCATCACTGTACACTACCTTTGGATTTACACCAACAGCGCACAAAGATACTTGATATTCGTCTTAATGCTTTATGATGATATTAAAAATTAAATATTCTGGTAAAAGTCTTTTAAAATGCTCTTATTGGGAAAGCTGTTAATAAAATCAGCCACAAAAAATGTGTACAAAAAATGTCAGGTTCAGTTCCAGCCCAAGGATGTAGGGGAGCGCGGGCACAACCTAACGCGGGGTTAGCTGTAACACGCATGGTTTAACACTGTCTAGAGGGGAAAAAATGCGTCAAAGTTAAAACATCTTTGGAAGATATCATTTATTTAACCTTTTATTTAACATTTATTTATTTAAAAGTGAATTTCGATAACTCTTTAGAATAATGGTCATTAGTTATCCACATTAGTTAGCATGAACTAATAATGAACTGCACGATTATTTATCTGTGTTAATGTTAATTTCAACATTTACTAATGCTTTATTAAAATCTTGTTAACATTAGTTAATGCACTGTGAACTAACATGAACAAACCATGAACAGCTGGATTTATATTAACTAACAAAGTTAACAAAGATGAACAAACACAGTAACAAATGAACTGCTCATGGTTACTTCAGGTTAGTTAATACGTTAACTAATGAACATTATTATAAAGTGTTACCAATTTTATTAACCATCGTTAACAAAGATTAACTAATGCTGAACAGAGGTGTTGTTCATGTTAACTAATAAGATTTTAATAATGCATTAGTAAATGTTGAAATTAACATAAATGCTTTATAAATGCAGTTCATTATTAGTTCATGCTAACTAATGCATTAACTAATGTTAACTAATACAAGCTTATTGTAAAGTGTTACCTCTATACTTTTATAGAAAAAGGAGAATAATGAGTCAATGTTCAGAAATGATTCATTATCATTATGTTTTGAACTGTATAGCTGTGTTTAGCGTTTGTTGCCAAACTCAAAAATGTGTATATTTTTAATGATTAAAAAAATATTTTATTTAAAAAAGTTACTAATCGTATTTTATTGACAAAATATTTTAGTTTGATGGATATGTTTTTGATTATATCAGATAACATCTTAAGCTGTGTTACAGTGTACCCCACCTATGGGGCATGTTGTCACATTTCACTTCCATTCTTTCGGGGTATATCAAGAAAACAATATACACTTTATTAATGAAACAAAACCACATAATTGTACTAGACGTGTGAAATTAATGTGGGAAAAAATTAATTCTAAAGTCAAAAGTGTTGCCCCGCTCTCCCCTAGTCCAAATATGCATATACTTTGTTGTATGCTTGTCAGTATAAACCAAGTACACTTAAGTATAATTTTAAGTATCTAAACATAAAAATAAGTGCATAAAAAGACTGAAAGTATACTGCCTTATCTTTAGTGCTATAGGACACGTGATGTTTTTTGTAAAGGTACACACACGCTTTTTTGAGAATGACTTTACAAAACATGTACAAACATTCCTTCTGGCCACATTACTTACAGTAACACATTATAATCCTCAGCATCACTTGTACATCACATTTATAGCTGGTCTCTGTGTTCAGCTTCCGATGCTGATGATATGAATCGAACAGGATGAATCTAAGGCTACATCTACATCAATTTGGATACACAAAACTGCTTTTGGTTTAAAAATGCTCTCTGTCCACACTACCGTTTTCAAGCCTTTTGCAAAAGTTTCTCATTAGAAAATGCTTAAATCATCGTACTTTGCATGCATGAAACATAATAAAAGCTCACTGACGTGAGGAGACCAGAAATAATAAAGTTATCATGCTATTCTTCTGATGCTCATTTTATTAGCAAAATATCCCACCACTTACTAGTGCATGCAGGCCGCGCTCAATCGCCATTCCATGTATGGTCTAAAACACGATTGCTTCCTTTGCATTTGATTTTACAGTATGTGCACTTGTAATGTGTTTACAGTGTACTTACACTAAAAAATGCTGGGTTAAAAACAACCCAAGTTGGGTTTAAAATGGACTAACCCAGTGATTGGGTTGTTTTAAGCAAACATTTAACCCAACCGCTGGATTGAAACAACCCAACCGCTGGGTTAAAACAACCCAGTCACTGGGTTAGTCCATTTTCAACCCAACTTGGGTTGTTTTTAACCCAGCATTTTTTAGAGTGTACCTAAAGTACCCATAAGGTTAAGGTTAAGGACATGGGTTGAGGTTAGGTTTAAAGTTAGTAACTAGTTATTGCCAAGTTAAAATGATCGTGATTGTAACGGTTTAAAAAGACTGTAAAGATGCTACGGTTAAAAACAGTTAACTGGTTAACAGAAAGTTTCCATACTATATACGGTGAATAACTGTAATAGATCGAACCTTATTTAATGTAATTTTACAGTAGCATACTGTAAAATACATTCAATTTACAGTTTTTGGAAGTGAAAAGGAACAAGTCGTTGTGTTATTGACAGTGAAAAAACGTAAACTGTCATTCCCAGAATTCCCTGTGTGACACTTCACATTTGATGTATTTTTCTTGAAATAACTGTTTCTTAGTTGTTTTTTTTCTAATCAGTTATGTACATTTTATGTTACATT
This sequence comes from Paracanthobrama guichenoti, assembly GCA_018749465.1. Taxonomy (NCBI): domain Eukaryota; kingdom Metazoa; phylum Chordata; class Actinopteri; order Cypriniformes; family Gobionidae; genus Paracanthobrama; species Paracanthobrama guichenoti. The sequence goes on along the minus strand of CM031966.1, from coordinate 9,444,065 downwards.
TAATATTGTTAAATTAATGTTTATTGCATTTTTAATTTGATGTGTGTTACCATGATGGTGTTAAGTTTTTGTGTGAATGACACTGTGCATCTTTTATATATTAGTATTATCCTCCTGAAAGCTGCTTGTGATGAGCTTTGATTCATCATGTGACTCTCGTCACCGCTGTTATTGGTGGTTGTCAGTATATATCAAAAGTACTTAACAGATATTAGTATGTCAAGAGGTTGGTAATTTAACATTATTATTAATGACAAAATTGTGAGATAAAAAGTGTGGACAGAAGGCCAAAACTTTGAGAAAAAGATGCGTTTTCAAATATATATGGATTAATGTAAACGTATCCTAAGTACAAACACGCACGTGTCACAATGCAAGGCAGTTTTTAGAAGGAATTGCATGATCCATAACCAGATATGCGAGTGTATATATACAGTTAAAACGCACTAGATCTGCCTCATATTCCATCATGCAGCACTTTCCTAGCCCCCCCACATGCCATGTATGCTATGAACATATGGTAAAATGCTGCAGTCATCCTGCATATGGTCACCCATGAGATTCATGCACTCTTTGCCTTTCTCTGCAAGACTGGTGCAAAGTAAAACCAGCAAAAAATAAACAGTCAAAAAAGTACAACCTTTCATACAATAACAGAAGCCATGTCAGCCATTTTGAGTGACAAATCAGCATGGTGCATGGCACAGGTTTCCCGAACGGTGGAGGAAGAATCTGACAGCCGTTTGAAGACGTCCTCAAGAGAACGGCTTCCTCTCTCGCTCCCCCACTCGTAGGGGTGCTGGGCCGCCATGGCCCCTCACAAAGGGAGAAGACGTTATGTTCTGTTCCAGTCCTCTGTCAGAGCACAGAGTGCTGATTTAGACATAATGAACGGAGACACAGATGCTGGAGTCAAGCTCTTCCTGTGTATGACAGAAGGAGGAGCAGAACGCCAAGCAGCCCGGCCGGAGCTGACGCTGGGCGATACTCAGACCTGCCCACGATCTGCTAGCACTGGCATGAGCACACAACACGCATCGTATGTTTTTTCAAACACAGAAAAACTATAGGCACATGAAACTGTTACACAACCAGATATTGTTATTTTTTGTATTAAATATGCAAATTAAAGTTTGGGAAAAAATTGACAAATTATATATATATATATATATATATATATATATATAAAACGCATTTGTAATTTTGTACACTACAATTCAAAAGTTTGAGGCCAGTAAGATGTTTTTTTTTTTTTTTTTTTCTTGAAGAAATTTGTTTTTACAAATAAAAAGTATTTTACACTGATAATCAGGGCCACTGTCGCTAGTGGTTTTCCAAAGCTACAAAAATATTGTTGTTGGCTATATGTAAATGAGCACTGTACACACCAACTCTACATGAAATTTATAACAAATAGGTCTATTTATCTCTGATACGGTTGTGTGTAGCTCCTAGAGAGAACAGTTGCTTGTCTGAAAAATATACGATTTGTTGGTGTTAATATAATTTAATATATACTATATATAATATTTATTCTCAAGCAATATTCTCATCAGTCCCTAGTGAAAAATAAATATACTAAAATGTATTTGAAATACATTAATTTTATGCTAAATATACTACAAATACATTTATATTTGTGCACTTAATATAAATACCCTGCAATTGTACTTTTAGTATACTCACTTGGTATACTTAGTCTAAGTCTGTTAAATTGGAACAAGTAATTTTGTACTTAATGTCCTTTAGTTATAGTTCTGAGGTCTGACTAAAGATATATTTAAGTATTTGATTGTGCTAAAGTGGAATTATTGCAAGTATACTTTAGGTGCACTTTAAATATCTTGCATTTAAATGATACAGTCATACTATCCTTAGTAATAGTGACATTAAACACATTTTAGGCTTAATATTATGTGCATTGTGCAATAAAGAAGAACTCTAACTAAAGTTTAATTATGATATTTATATCAGTAAGTCTCAAGTGATATGTCAGTAAATGTATTAATGGGTTTGTAGTATAGTTAGTATGAAATAAATGTAGGCCTATTTTAAATACATTTTGGCATAGTTTTTTTATCGGCTCTGACATGTTTCCTCACCGTCACGCACATTACTCAGAAAGTCTTAAGAAAGTCCAAAGTAACCAAAACTCATGATCACAAGTTGTGCTGATATTCATGTGCATTTTAACTTTCTGACATGACTTGAAAACACCATAACTGCCGAAGCTAAACCTTGAACCCCATTGGTCTGCCCCAACATCCTACCATTGGCTGAACCAAAAGTTGACACGTCAGACCGCTATGCTTGATCTGTGTTTCGAACACGCCATAGAGCCAATGCCAGCACACTCGCCAACAATCGGTTTTGCTGCACTTTTGCTACATAACCAAACTCACTAGAGTGCACACTATTGGGAATGTTGCAGATTTTGAGAATGATGAAATCATTTTTAGATGATGCTATGTAATTTTATTTAGATGAGGCTTTCTGTTTGTTGAAAAAGATGAGGTATGAACTGAAGCATCTAAATGATTTAATTTGTTAAATATATATATATAGTTTTATAATCATGACCTTTACCTTTTCAATAATTTGCCTACACTTTGAATATCAGGTAGGCTATTGTTTAATTCAATTCAAATTTATTTCTAGCACTTTCCACAATTTTGCATGGTTGCATCCGCGCGCGCTGAAACACAAGCTGTTCTGCACGTTCACATTCTTTCACCAATGAACAGAACTGTCTGTGTTTTAGTGCGTGCACAAGGAAATAAAACTAATGTTATATGCCGGTTTATGCATCATGTCAGGTAAAAGGGAAGCAAAACATTCTTCAGATGATATTTAATGTTGTGTCAGCTGGCTTTATTTCTTCAACAGCTCCAAGTTAAACGCACTTTTATGTTCTATACAGGCCGTTTTACGTTTATTTTCATGCACCTCTTACTGCGCCTATATTGAGACTCTTCTCTGCGATTCACCCTATTTAAATCCATATTTTTCCTGTCATTGTCAAAAATCTGTTTGCTTGTAGCAGTACTTGTAACAGTATGAAGTGGGCGTGGGTGACCCATATCTGCATGGTGGTGTAAATGGTAAAGCGAGTGTGCTTGTGTGGCAGCGACCCGGGTTCGATTCCAGGCTGTACTGGTTCCTATAATTAATATACATATATCTGTTCCCATTGTCTCACTGATGTACATTGGGTAAGCAAGTTAATGGTATACTGCAAGGTGACTATAAAATGTCAGCAAAAGGCAAATTCATAAGCTGTGCCGTTATTTATAAAGATTACTTTATTGAAGCCTATTTGAAGCACACTATAATGATGTCATTAGCACACTTCAGGTTTACTTGGAATGCCATTGCCATGGGTTTTAAAATGACTAAAAGTTTGTTATTAGTATAATATTAATGTATGTTCAACACTCTTACAGTGTAATTTAATTGCAATTGTATCAAAAGTTTATGCTGAGTGAATTCTACATTTATACAAGAGCTTGGAATAGTTCCACTTTAGCACAAACGTATATTTAATACAACTTTAGTTGAACTTTAGCACTGCTTTTGTACAACTAAAATGCATTTAGGACAAAACTTTAAGTATAAACTTGACAAAACTTTAACTTAGTACAGACTTTAAGTATACCAATGTATAGGTTGTCACAAATACATTTAGTTATAAAGTATGAATAAATTGTGCTTAAGTATACCATTTTTTTTTAAATACATATCCATATTTTCATGTGATTTGATTTTATTAAATATCAAAAATCTAAATGGTGTGCATCATACCCTGACACCTAGATGAACACTTTACAGTTGGATTTATGACTGTAAGTCATTCTCTTCAAATGCTATTGAAGTTAGAAACGTGTATACCAATGTCGTATGTAACTTTAGACATGGTCCCTAAATTTGCGAATATCGAACGTCCAGCGTCAAGCCAATTTTATGCCAGTCACATCAGATGCGCTGGTTCTGCTGTGATCTTTGTTTGGAGTTATTTTCGCTGCTGAACAAAACAGTCAATCACTGTATGATGAATGAATACGGTTCATTGCTGTAGATCGTTAAACTGTTACACTGCCTCAGAAGTCTGTCTGAAATCAGTTTCGTACATTATATGTGTATATAATATTCATGTCATTGTCAATGATTGATTTTAAAATGATCTTATTCGTATACAAGCCCTCAATTTAATTGTGCTATATAAATATAATGACACTGACAAATTCATATACCATGGTATTTACATGGTACTGGTTACGTCAAAAATACCACAGTGTAAAAAAACAAAAACAAAACATGGTACCAGCATGCACACTCAGGACACGTTTACATAACGATGTACTAAAAACTGACAAGTTTTTCCTTTGCATTTATCGCGTACAGACATCAACATTGTCAAAACTATCCCTGCTCACACGGATCTGCAAATTCGACTAAAATGCTGTATTATGCTGTCAAGCCAGTATTTGTCATAAATGAGCGGCCAAAATCCAAAAGTTATTTGTTTTTAGTTGAAACCTTTGTGTAAACGCCACATCAGAAACACATGTACACACAAAAATTAATTTTACGTTTAGAAAAGTTGCACAAAACACCCACAGACATGCACAAAAACCTACACACAACACACAGAGGACGTATATGTTCCATCTCACGTTAATTGATTCAAGCAGCTCAGAAACGTTGAAACATTTGCAAACCCATGATTGTGGTTACTCACTGCTGCTATAGCTAGTATCAGAACTGCACTGAAAACGCTGTGAATGGTACCTCAGAAATAACTATAACAAGCCTCCCCCAGAAGACTCACTCTTATTTAACTGCCAAATTGACCTGAATGTCATCTGGTGTCTCAGAGGGAATCACTCTCCATTTCTGAACGCCGCGCACATGCTTGTAGCTGCTCTGCTCTTCACAACATCTGCGGCTGATGCAGCGGAGCAAGTTTAGCTCTACCACCCAGCGAGAGGCGCATAGACCCCATCAGTAAATCTAAAGGCTTACCACCATCAGAAAGACAAGTTACTTACAGTCAGGCCAACTGTGTGTGCAGCGAACACTGTTTGTGTGAGAATGTTACAGCCAAAGAATGTTCAACTCAAATCTTGACACAATCCAAAAAGTTATTGAAATGTCACATCAACACAACAATTATCATCGTAAAACATCTGTAAAATGGGTTCAGTGTGCCAAAAATTTGGCAGTCAAGGACTACAGAATGGAGAAGGCCAATGGTTTCCATCATAACAGATCTATGCATACAATCCAACTGATCTGAATGAAAAGCTTAATATATAGTCAAAGCAAGACCACTTTAACGCTAATCCAGAAATGCCTAATGCCTAGTTATTAGTGAAAAAAAAATAATAATAATGGCCATGAAGCTAATATATTTGCACTGGTCTGTTTCCAATTATTGTGTCTTTTACAAGCAGTTATTAAAGCTACAGCAATATGAGAAGAAAGCTTGCTTGGCTTATTTTTTGATATGTCAGTAAGGTAAACATGTCAGTTATGCTCCGGGATACCTTGCTTAGATCCCTAACTTCCTTAGACTGCTGAATCAGTCACTTTCTCTGATAAGAATTCGTGCTGCCATGGTAAAGTTTATACCAAAATGTCACTTTTTGCTCTTAGTACTCATGCCTCCGAGCTGTACATTCGTTATTGCAAGATGCCACAAATTCAAGTCAGATACATAACATGGAAGTAGCTTAAACTAAACAACAAACAATTGTGTGTGTGTGTGTGTGTGTGTGTGTGTGTGTGTGTGTGTGTGTGTGTGTGTGTGTGTGTGTGTGTGTGTGTGTGTGTGTGTGTGTATGCGTGTGTGTATATGTGTGTATATACATATATATGTGTGTGTGTGTGTGTGTGTGTGTGTGTGTGTGTGTGTGTGTGTGTGTGTGTGTGTGTGTGTGCGTGTGTGTGTGTGTGTGTGTGTGTATATGTGTATATATATATATATATATATATATATATATATATATATATATATATATATATATATATATATATGTGTGTGTGTGTGTGTGTGTGTGTGTGTGTGTTATATATATATCGTGAACCATAAAATCTAATAACTACTACATCTGAATTAAAGATGATGGAAATGATTTGTATCACTGATGTATACATGGAATCAAAACAAAATATTTGTGTTGCATGAAGCAAACCTTCAAAGTCGAGTGGTCTATCAGCTGCTGTGTACATCAAACCTTTGAAATTATTGAAATACAGTTCGTAAAATTAATGTCCATTTACTCTAAGTGCAAATAGCCTGCCTTGTTGACAGAGGCTATTTACACTAACTCGGCCCACAAATGTCTGGTTGGGCCAGACAAAAGTACAAAAATGCCTGTGATCTGTCAGCAGCAGTGTAGGGAGTAAGGCACGTTGCAGATACTTTTGACGCGATCAACCCGAGTTTGAATCCACCTTTTGCAGAACTCGTCCTTCTCCTTTTTCCCCCATTGCATATCAGATTGGAAAGGCATTTATTTTCAATAATGAAGAAAATATGTGAAAAGTGGAATTAAAGTGCCTAACGGCTATTTAATAATAAAGTGTTTATCGAGTAGGGTTAGGGGTAGGTGTAGGGAGCGCTTTAATGTCCCAATAAAGCGGCTTTTATTTAATAAATATATTAATTTACACTCATTATTGCATACTACTTAATAATGTACTAATATACTGAGGTGCAAATAGTATCTAACTACTATTTACACTTTTTGCAAAAAAAAATACTGCTATTTTTACATGGTGTAAATAGAAGCTATCGCTAAGAAAATAGTGCAAATAGCATCAAAGTGCAAACGCTTAGTGCAAATAGCATCTAATTAATAATCAATAACAACTTCACACCTTCACACGAAAAATTTATGACAATAACATATTGCACAAAACTTTCATGACCCAGCGGCACCCACAGCAACATAATGGCTCCGGAACAAATCTCGTCCAAATGCTTGCTAAAGGATTGAGTGACCTATAGCTATATATATATATATATATATATATATATATATATATATATATATATATATATATATATATATATATATATATATATATATATATATATATATATATACATATATGATAATACTGCATGCAATGTTTCAAATGTACACATTCTTTCCAACGTTACAACTCACCAACTTGTGTATCATTTAGATTACGAGTTTCTCTCATAAATATGACTTTGTTTGGTCATTCATGTGCGTAATTATAACATTTCAGACTCCATGTGAGGGGCACATCAATAGTTAGAATAGTTAGCTTCCCATAATTTTTGTGTTTGAAACCAAAGTCTTCTTGTCCAATTAAACTACAGTATTTTGGAGAAAATGTATCTATCACAAATGATTAATAAAAATGCAAATGGCTTCAGGTATTAAAACATTGGTCCTGAGATAAAACTAGATGAGATATTAGTGTACGAGTAAATAATATGTTAAGAATCTGCAATCAGATTGAACTGAATTGGATTGATGAAAATCTTTGAATGTAAACAGTGTCAGTGAGAACAGAAATTCAGGATAAAAGGGTTAGAAAGGGAAAAACAAGCTGTAGGAAATGAGCAAAAGAGAGAAAGAAATGGGAGAATGTAGGGAAGAGAGAGACATTAGTGGCTTCAACCAGCTGCCAAATGATGGTCGTGATTGCCGGAGTTGGAGTGTAGAAACAGAAGGTGTGAGGGGTGATTATCCAGCCTCCATTCCTGATGAACAGATGTTAATAACAAAGCAGCACATTCATTGTGTTTAATAGCCAAATGCAGGAGGCTAGGCTGAGCCTATCTCTCCTCCTCTCCCAGAGAGATGGGCTTGGTGCGCTCGCGTTGGCAGCTAGCTAGTCATAATGAGCCAGATATTTGCAAGAAAAGGTAATGATAATCAGTCACCGAGCTGAACGCAAACACAGATGATGGAATCGTGGAACGCAAAGACGGAGATGCAGACGTTGTGCCCTTGGTAGCTTTTTTTATAGTCTTTAGCCACGTCCTAAATGATAAGTTATTAAAACCGTGTGAGGTAGTGGCTAATTGTAGCATTCATATGGAGTTGCTCACAGAGTGGCCTCATGTCAAAAATTACGTCAACGGCGCAATAATGCCCGTGGAGAATGACCAAGGATGCGAACGCAAATGGTTTTGAATCGCTTTCCTTGTGAAACAACACTCCGAGGCGACTGATGCAGGCAGGCACAACGAAGGGTTAACAGGCTGTGGAAAAACACATTACGGCAGCATCCGTGTTTAGCTTGTTTATGAAAGATAAAGTGAACACCCAACAGCTGCAAATGAAATGCCATTCCATGTTCCATAAGAGTACACAATTTACTTATAAAACATTAAAATGCCACCAAACGCCATGAATTATTGAAACGGTGCAGATGCGGCAAATTGAATAGCTTTGCTGTGTTTCTCTGAGCAGGAAGGCCCCATTCATCATGCAACTATTGTGTCTTTCTCTTTTAACTCAGCATTTTATTTGCTGTACTACCCTGGAATGTGGCATAGAGGGAAGTTCCTGTAGCTCAAACAGTAGATTGGGTTTAATTCAAGGGTATACATGAACTTCTAATGTTGGGTTTTATTCTCCTCTAAACAAACAGATGGCACAAAAACTTGCCAGAGTACTTTTCAAAACATCCGCGTTTCACAATGCGGAAATACTGGGGGCCTTTTGCATGGTGAGCCTTTTACCCCAAGTATTTTACCCCTCGCTGTCTCATACATTTATATGATTTTTAAATAAACCACTATTATAATTTATTTTCCCACAAAATGTGTTCAATCCATATTCAATAAAAACTGATGTTTTTCTGCAATCATACATTTTGGGAGTAGTGGAAAGCACATTTTCCTTAAGGTGTGCCTTTAGTCCCGTTGTAACCTATAGCTTAAATGCTATATGTAAGTCGCTTTGGGGATATACAACTACCAAATGTGTAAATTAATTCATCCTAAAAGAAAGTTGCCTCTCAGAGGAAAGGAAAGGGGATTGGTGGTTATGTCTCCTGACCCTCCAAGGTAAATAGGACATTTGCAAGGTGGAAAGGCAGTATTTTATGCCTGACGATCCCACACTTATGCTCTTGAAATGATGCCTCGTGTCCAATAAGAAGAGGCCGTGGTAATGGCTGCACTTGAGAGATAAGGAGGCAGGGCAGGCGCTCTGACTGGTAGGCCTTTGTAAGGGCCAAATGTCCTTTATTGTGTCAGTCAGATTACAGAGTGTGAGGACCACAGAGAGACGGATGATTAGATGAAGGACCCATGCCTGTCTAAGTGTTTCTTCCTTGAGACATACAAAGGGCGCTCTAGAAAATGCTAAATGTTTTACATAATGATTTTCAATTATGCATAAACATTCAGAATGTGAGAGAGGGTCATACAGCAGATTTGTTCTGTTTGAAGGTGTTAAATGAACGTGTGGCTTTTTGTGTGTGTGTGTGTGTGTGTGTGTCTCGCAGGCAATGAGAGATGTCTGACACAATGTTTCTTTAATCCACACACGTACATGCATCTCTGATGGCGTTCCAGAGGAAGGAGCTGATGCACGCACTCCCAGAATCATAATATTTTGTTATTATATTTAAATATTTGTTTTGATATTTCAGGTATTCCTCAGGAATCATGCGATGTGATCTGTAAGAATGTCAATTGCATATTTGTAGGCCATAGTTTTAGAAAAAAAAAAAAAGATTGTATCACTACTCCAAGGGGGTCAAAAATGACCTTCATGGATTTCCTATGGAATCTGGATTCACCCCAACCCAAAATTTTAGAATATTTATTTCCTATTCTACACTGAAAAAAAAATAAAAAAAATAAAAAAATATTTGTACTGCTTGTTCAAATTGCTTAATTAAAATGAGCTAAAGCAACACAATTGCTATACATTTTGTTCTAACATAATCTGACTGTGTTCAATCCACTTAAATATAAGACAAATTGAAGTTTACTTAATCTGTTTGTGTTGAGATTACATGAATGATTTGTGTTGCATTAACTGAAACTGGGCGGGGCTTGTTAGTTCCCAGCATGCTTTGCATATGGCTAAATTAAGAGAGAGTAAATGTTATTTTATATATAAAAGTGTTATTTTATGTATTTTTGAGCAAGATGAGAAAGGGGGAGACTTGATTGTGTTTAATGTTCAATTATGTTGGAATTATTAGAATTTAAATTACAGTGGGTTACCATTGTGGAGAAGAGTGGAGCATTTGCTTAGGCTGTGGACTAAAACAACTAATGTCTTTATGGCTTTGCTGAAGGAGCTTTTAATGCTTAGCATTTAAGATGCTAATGTGTGCTTATGCTAGCTAAAAGTTTGTCAATTAGCTAGTGCAGTATTATAATTAAGTTGTGTAACATAAAATATATATGAAATTGAAGTGGATGAATGAATATATAAAATTTACTTTGAGACTACTTGATTGAGTCACTTATAATGTATTCATTCCATGATGTTAAAGTTACATGAACAAATTATGTTTGCTTAACTTAATTGATTCGATGTACACAATTAAATAATGTAAATCCAACACACTTTTATTTATTTTTTTATTTTTATTTTTTTTTCCAGTGTATATGTACATGGGAAGTAAACAAATCAATATTACTGAAATGTTTAAATATTTGCATATCAGTTTGCCTTTGAAGAAAAGTACCAAATCCAGTATGGGTCATTTTGACCCTCTTTATGTACATGTATAGCTATTTGGGTGGTTATACACTCTAGGGTTAAATATGTAACTAATAAAATCGATAACTATCAACTGAATCATGTCATATCTGTAAACAAAAATCGGTTTATTTTAAGCAGACAATATTAAAAATGAGGTGGCTGGAGTGGGTGTGCAGAACAACAACAGGAATCGGGTCTAATCGGAGTACTTTTGTATCCTGCTTTACTTTTTATATAAAAATTGCACAGATTCTTAGAGTAGTGAAACAATTTCACATGTAATATTAACCCCAACTGTGGATAAATAAGGAAAGGATAGAACGAAAAGATTATTTAAATTAGTATGCCAGAAGTTACACTTCATCCATTTGTGGTGTTGAACAAATAAAAGAAAAATGGGAGCAAAAAAAAAAAAAAAAAAGGAAAATGGCATCCTACGTCACATCATAAAGGGCACTTGTAGTGTAGAGAGCTTCACTGATTTTAATGCGTGCGATCTTGTTTTGTTGTGTCGCGCTGTTCGCATTCGCAGTCTTAATGACTTTACAACTGTGTTTTTTTTCTTCCACAATGGCGAAGAACATTGAACGCATCACAACACTGTAACAGGGGTCATGAAACATGAATAACCCAGAGCAGCACGGAGCCATTCCGATTTCATGATGACAACGAGGTTTCTCTCAATATTCACACCAATACAATTGAACAAAGTGAAAGAGATGAGGGCAAGGGGAGAAAAAAAAGCACCCTGATGAAAGTGGAGGCCGTTATTTGAAATTGAAAGAATATGAGGATAGTTAGTGGCTGTATTCCCAGCGGATGCCTGGCTGTCACGGGTCTGGAGCTCCACTGTTTAATGTACACTCATGCTCCATCACCCTTCCCGTTCCATTATTCCAATCTCCAAACTGCCGTTTCATGCACACTTGGGCCGACCCCATGCTGCTCCTGCTATTTATTGAATACATTTTTTACTCCAAAAACATTTTTCCACCTGAGCTGCCACTTACAACTTCCGTGGCCATGAAAGCATGCAAGAGGGAGTGAAAGAGAGGAATAGATGGAAGAGAGAAGCAGATAAAAAGAAAAAGGAGAGATGAGGGAGCAAGACGGATCCCTCTGCTCGGTGACGGCGTCCATTTGCTTGACTCGCATCTTGAGTTGATGCGGGTGAGCTAACACAGAATAAACTAACTGAGAAAGTCATTTATTTCCTTTTTTTTCTTTTTTATGTATTGTAGGAGGCCATCAACATACTCTCTCGTCCTTTTGAAAAAAACCAAAAAAAACACGTGGGGAATAGGTTGCCCCCAGCTGTGAGGAGATGTTCAGAAATCATAGTGAGGGTAAGTACACACCAGCCTGGTCCATTATTCAATACAAATGCACTAGATCAATTTTAAAGAGTGCTGATAAAAACCACGCGGAATGTGGATTAAGCTAGTAACATATGTTTAGTGAGTACGCAAATGCAAATACTTGGTCAGTGCACAAACTCATTGTATTGAACTGTGGCGTTGACTCCAGGACTCAAGGGGGCGACAGAATTTCCTTCAAATGTCTGTGCCATTAAACCAGATGCTATTATTCAGGTAGCTAGCAGAGATTGTCTTATAGGGAGATGAGAGGGTCTGTATCTCTTACCATTGGAGAAAGCGTAACAGCTAACTTGAATCACGTGAGGCACCTCAGCCTATTGTGTAATGGCAGTGATATCAGTGCCTGCTTTTTAAAGTTTTAAGACCGTTTCTTGTGGATTATTAGCACGTTAAATGTTCTATATTTGGTGTTATATTGCTAGTAAACAATACAGTAGGACTTCATTGTTTCAGGAATGTGCTTTCCTGCGGAAAAAAAAAAGATGTCTATTAGCTGCTAGTATATTACTATTAAATACTATGGTAATGCCGTAAATGAGTCCTACCTTTCGCAACATTCCCTTCTCTGTGTTCTCGTATAAAAGAACCTTTTAATCATAGTAAAATTTACATATCGTTCCTAACCAAAGTATTGTTTAGCAATAAATGATAAGCTATTTCCTCAAAAGCGGTTTATGCAGTGTAGTGAAGCCTCTTCTCCATTGAATCTACAAAAAAAAAAAAAAAAAAACAAGGCTCTGGTCTCCTTCGCTGCAAACCAACACAGCCGCAACATTAGCATTAGCCATTTCACTTTTTTTAGCTTAACATTGCAGGCTCGCCTTCTACTTGCTTTGTAGCTAGCTTTAGACATGCTGACAGTTTGTCTAACTTTAAATAAGTCTTCAAACTGTTCCTAATGCGAACTGACCAAAGACGGCAACTAAAGTGCTAGCTACAAACAAGTCAATAGTTTTAAATTAACTTAGCTTAGCTTTATCTAACTTAGCATAATTCTCTTCAACCTGTTTCATGAGAGAACTTGTGAAAGAAAAAACGACTGTGAAAAAACAATAGTTACACTCATGCCAAGAGATCAAGCTAGTAATAAACATTCTGACAGATTAACTTCATTTAGCTTTAAGTCACTTAGCATGAATCTCTTCAAATTGTTTCTCCGCCCTGACAGTTTACATTAATGCCAAGAATTCAAGTAGCTAGTTATGTAAATGTGTTGATAGCTTAAAGCTTAAAATAGAAGTTCACTTTACTTTTACGAAGAGTAGCCTAGAATAAAATGCTTTAAAGAACATAATAAAGTGCTAAATGGATGTAATGTTTTCGGATACTTAATTACTTATCAATTACAGTTAAACAAAAATGTAGTTAACATGTATATAAAATGCAATTAGCTGAATTACAGTGCTTTTTTGACCCACTTAAGTAGGACTTAAATACATATTTATATGTAATATCATAATTAATTCTATTGTCTTTGAAATATGATAAGTGTACTGTCACTGACAAGCACTGGTAAAATAAAATCTATTTGAATGTAATTTCGAACTTAGTATGCAGGGATGCCAACTTTTCAAAAAAACTTGAGATTTGGTGGGGCCAACCAACATTTTAGCGTGTACAAAGCACTTTTTTTTGGTAGTAGTTAGTATTGATGCTGTGTGAGTGAGTGAATGTGTGAGTGAGTGAGTGTGTGAGTGAGTGAGTGAGTGAGTGAGTGAGTGAGTGAGTGAGTGAGTGAGTGAGTGAGTGAGTGTGTGAGTGAGTGAGTGAGTGAGTGAGTGTGAGTGAGTGAGTGAGTGAGTGAGTGAGTGAGTGAGTGAGTGAGTGTGAGTGAGTGAGTGAGTGAGGAGAGTGAGTGAGTGAGTGAGTGAGTGAGTGAGTGAGTGTGTGAGTGTGTGAGTGAGTGAGTGAGTGTGTGTGTGTGTGAGTGAGTGAGGTTGTGTGTGTGTGTGTGTGTGAGTGTGTGTGTGTGTGTGTGTGTGTGTGTGTGTGTGAGTGAGTGGTGGTGTGAGTGTGTGTGAGTGTGTGTGTGTGTGAGTGAGTGAGTGAGTGAGTGTGTGAGTGTGTGTGTGAGTGTGTGTGTGAGTGTGTGGTGAGTGAGTGAGTGGTGGTGAGTGTGTGGAGTGTGTGAGTGAGTGAGTGAGTGAGTGAGTGAGTGGAGGAGTGAGTGTGGAGTGAGTGAGTGAGTGAGTGAGTGAGTGTGTGAGTGTGAGTGAGTGAGTGGAGTGAGTGAGGAGTGAGTGAGTGAGTGAGTGAGTGAGTGAGTGAGTGTGTGAGTGAGGTGAGTGAGTGTGTGAGTGAGTGAGTGAGTGTGTGAGTGGAGTGTGTGAGTGTGAGGAGTGAGTGAGTGAGTGAGTGAGTGAGTGAGTGAGTGAGTGAGTGTGTGAGTGAGTGAGTGTGAGAGTGAGTGTGTGTGTGAGTGAGTGAGTGAGTGAGTGAGTGAGTGAGTGAGTGAGTGTGTGAGTGTGTGTGTGTGTGTGTGTGTGTGTGTGTGAGTGTGTGAGTGAGTGAGTGAGTGTGTGTGTGTGTGTGTGTGTGTGTGTGTGTGAGTGAGTGAGTGAGTGTGTGAGTGAGTGTGTGTGAGTGTGTGGGTGTGAGTGAGTGAGTGAGTGAGTGTGTGAGTGAGTGAGTGAGTGAGTGAGTGAGTGAGTGAGTGAGTGAGTGAGTGAGTGAGTGTGTGAGTGTGTGAGTGAGTGAGTGAGTGAGTGTGTGAATATTTGAGTTAATATTTGACAACTGTTTTTCAATGGATGTTTAACGAGCCACGGTAACATACAGTGATGCAAACTCCTCAACATTTTTTATGTAATTTCGCCATTTTGAATTGAAAATATGCTATCATTTAAATCATTTGACAAGACAAGTTTGACATATTAGACATACAAACAAGAGGGAATATGTGCATATTTTAAATAAAATATTTGTATTATATAGGTTAAATGGATTACTTCATAAATATATAGGCTATAATAGGCGTATATGGGCTTTAAAGCATGACAAAATATTATTACAACAAAATTATTTAAAGTAAAACATTTAATTTGACAAATAAAATTAAAAAATACTTAAACATAATCATGAAGCATACTCTAAGTACACATATGTGGCCTTTTGTTTTATTAATTTAATATTTTCTGCAAGTAATGGCCCATTTCAAATAGCTAGCTATTTAATGTTTAATTAATTTAGAAGTTAACCCTATAGTGCTCACTATAGCGCCCCTTGTGGCCACACTGAGAATGCATCTTGCATTGAATTACAAATTGTGTTCGGGCACATTTCAGAATGCAATAACGTGTGAAATCAAGCTTGCGTAGCTTGTCAGTTTAATTCACATACTGGTGTAGAGTATGTTTCAGGCCTTATACACCAGTCAACAAGAATTCTGCAAGGTTTATTTTGTTAAAGTATAGATGTTATGGGTGTAATTGGTGTGTGTGCTTTGGCAGGTGGAAGGAACGCGGCTTTTCAGACACAGTCTAACCCTATCACACACAGGTCAAAAGCAGAAGGGGAAAGACGTGACACTTATTCCACCAGTGCTTGGTCTTGCTTTGTAATGGCCCTGAAAGTGACGCTTTCCAACAGAATTACACCGGCTTTGTGTAAATAATCAAGGGCTGACCTGTGGGGTTAAACCCCATAATTGAAGTGATACTTCAAAGAGACGACCACCACCTTCATACACTGTGTGTGTGTGTGTGTGTGTGTGTGTGTGTGTGTGTGGGTGGAAAAAGAGGGGACCATTTGAGAGGGACAGTGTGTGTGTGTGTGTGTGTGTGTGTGTGTGTGTGTGTGTGTGTGTGTGTGTGTGTGTGTGTGTGTGTGTGTGTGTGTGTCCGTTTGATTGGACAGGGATGGCTCTGTGGGAAGGTCTCATCTCCCCTACAGCTGCTCTCTCTATATCCATCTCATCATTTTTCCCGCTCTGTCCCTCTTTCTCATCTCCTCTCACTCATTAAATGAGTGACACAAATGCAACATTAAGTTGTGTCGAGGCCACAAATGGATAAATAAAATCAAATGATCTGATGTAATGTATTCTTTTCCACCACTGCACAAATGTGTATTGAGAGTCATTTTCTTGGTTGTGGAACGACTGTCTTCAATGACATTTTTTTTTTTTGCCAATCTACACGCATACATATGATGACGCTTTTCACTGCATGTTAAAACAAAACTTTAACTTGTAAATAATTTAGGCCATATTTTAAATGGGGGCTGTCCATACTAAAAGTGCTTTCGTGATAATCTCACAGTGAAAATGAAATAACACTACAAAATAATGTGTTGACAAAGAAACGTTTGCGGTTGAAGCGAAGACCTAGCACCTTTTCATTAATATTCATTGATGTCACTGGGGGGAATTTGTCATCATTTATCAACATTTAAGGCTAATTATTATGACTGACGTGATGGGTAAATGAGGTCAATACAAAGTGTCAAAAACATTACAGACACTGATTTACAGAGAGTTTAGCATATAGAGAGCTTTTTAACATGCCGTTTCACACAGAGGCCTGGTCAAACACAAAAGCACAAATCAATAAATGACGTTGATCACCAACTGCAATAAAGCCACAAGTTCTGTGTTCCAGTCATTTTACTACAGTTAATGGGTGATGATAGACAGCAACACTAATAGCTGCAACAGCAATATGATACAATATGTTTCTAATTAATAATTTAATTTATTATTATGATCACTATTTTAAACCATTTCTCCACCAAGACATGTAGTTAATTTTAATTAAAAAACGTAATTGTAGGTAATACTGTAGACATGCAGACTTAATACATTAAATAGGGCTGTGCGATATTGAAGAAAAATGCGATATGCAGTACCTTGTTAAATAATGCGATATTCGATATGCGATAAGATATTGCTTTTAAGTGTGTAAAATCTATTGAAATTTTTTATATATATATATATATATATATATATATATATATATATATATATATATATATATATATATAAACTGAGAATGATACCGTTTATGTGTTTCACATTCTTTCTGGGAAAAGAAAGCATCGCATAACTTCTGAAAGTGACCAGCAGTGTTTTAGCAAAAAGTTATGTGTCTACTATACTCTTTGCTCAACTTGGTTATATATAGTTATATCAACCTAAAACTTAACATCAAGAACATCCAGGTAAACAAAGACACCTGAACTAGGGGTGGACTAGCAGGTTTACTGTATCGGCAGGTTTACTGTATCAGCAGCCTTACTGTGTATCGGCAGGGTTACTGTATCGGCAGGTTTACTGTGTATCGGCAGGGTTACTGTATCGGCAGGTTTACTGTGTATCGGCAGGGTTACTGTTTCGGCAGGGCTAATGTATCGGCAGGGTTACTGTATCGGCAGGTTTACTGTATCGGCAGGGTTACTGTTTCGGCAGGGCTACTGTATCGGCAGGCTTACTGTATCGGCAGGGTTACTGTTTCGGCAGGTTTACTGTATCGGCAGGGTTACTGTCTCGGCAGGTTTACTGTATCGGCAGGGTTACTGTTTCGGCAGGTTTACTGTATCGGCAGGGTTACTGTATCGGCAGGTTTACTGTATCGGCAGGGTTACTGTTTCGCAGGGCTAATGTATCGCAGGGTTACTGTATCGGCAGGTTTACTGTATCGGGCAGGGTTACTGTTTCGGCAGGGCTACTGTATCGGCAGGCTTACTGTATCGGCAGGGTTACTGTTTCGGCAGGTTTACTGTATCGGCAGGGTTACTGTCTCGGCAGGTTTACTGTATCGGCAGGGTTACTGTTTCGGCAGGTTTACTGTATCGGCAGGGTTACTGTATCGGCAGGTTTACTGTATCGGCAGGGTTACTGTTTCGGCAGGGCTAATGTATCGGCAGGGTTACTGTATCGGCAGGTTTACTGTATCGGCAGGGTTACTGTTTCGGCAGGGCTACTGTATCGGCAGGCTTACTGTATCGGCAGGGTTACTGTTTCGGCAGGTTTACTGTATCGGCAGGGTTACTGTCTCGTCAGGTTTACTGTTTCGGCAGGGTTACTCTATCGGCAGGTTTACTGTATCGGCAGGGCTACTGTATCGGCAGGGTTACTGTATCGGCAGGTTTACTGTATCGGCAGGGTTACTGTTTCGGCAGGTTTACTGTATCGGCAGGTTTACTGTTTTGGCAGGGTTACTGTATCAGCAGGGTTATTGTTTCAGCAGGTTTACTGTATCTGCAGGGTTACTCGGCAGGGTTACTGTATCGGCAGGTTTACTGTTTCGGCAGGGTTACTGTATCAGCAGGGTTATTGTTTCAGCAGGTTTACTGTATCTGCAGGGTTACTCGGCAGGGTTACTGTATCGGCAAGTTTACTGTATCGGCAGGGTTACTGTATCGGCATGATTACTGTATCGGTAGGGTTACTGACAAAATATGAAAATGTGTACCTTGAATGAAATGTAAGTCGCTTTGGATAAAAGCGTCTGCCAAATGCATAAATGTAAATGTTACTGTATCAGCAGGTTTACTGTATCAGTAGGGTTACTGTATTAGCTGGCTGTCACTTTAAGAGCTAATGCATGGATATGTGTAAATTAATGACAGCCAAGAGCAAAACAACATTGGAATTCAAGGGACATTTAGATAACAAACCAATTAGTGCTGTCAACGCACACAATAATTCTTTTTGAGTTTAACATGTTAAAAGTATTTAACGCAGCATTCGTTTTTTCGATCATCCTTTGGCTAGCATTACATTATATAATCACACTCTTATTCATGCAAACGCTTTAAAACCATTCCAGTGCGACAAGTCAAAAGAGAAGGCACTTTCTGTGAATGTCCTGTGTGTGTCTCTATTAGCTCCCTAGTTTCCTAGGTGGTGAATCAGTATATCGTGTACATGAATGTGGTCGACTCCCTGATCAGTGCCCTGACTTACCGAACTACACTGAAAAAAAAAGGGTGTTGGATTTACATGATTAAGTTGATACATCAAGTAAGTTAAACAAACAAAATTTGTTCACATAACTTCAACATCATGGAATGAAGTAATTTTTAAGTAACCCAATTGAGTAGTCTCAAAATGATTTTAATATGGTTCCCTAACAACAGTGGTGTGCACAGGGGGGCTTGAGACCATGCCTCTTTAAACAAATCACAAGTTTATTTTGTTTTTGTGGTATTTTGACTGATTTATAAGACTGTACTAACTAGCTTTCATTCTATTAGCCAGCAATAGCACATAATGAACATGTCAAGTGTTAAGTATGAAATGCTCTTTAATGACATGAGCTGTATCAGTCCACAGCCTAAACAATCGCTCCACTCTTCTCCACTATGGTAACCCAGTGTAATTTAAATGGTTCTAATTATTCCAACATAATTAAACATTAAACACTATTAAACAATATAAAGTCTACCCCTTATCTAATTTTGCCCAAACACACTTAAAATAACACTTAAGTTTAACAATTTTACTCTTCTCGTCAAGTCCCAAGCAAAGCATGCTGGGAACTATAGTTTCAGCAAAAATCATTTTTGAGTACTTAATTGGTTCACATTCACCCAAAATAATGTAATCTAGTAGATTGCACATTTTAGAGAATTACATTAATCGTAAGCGAAGAAATCACGTTTAGAAGAGAAATACAATTTTGTTGCATAGATCACAAATAATATGATTAAGTAAATTGGACAATATGTGTTTTCCTGTTTTTTCAGTGTAGGGAGCTGATTGAGACGCACCCCTTGTCTGAAAGACGAGTTCTCTTTGTGCTTGAATGAACAACACACAGAATTATGCCAAAATGCCCATTTTGGCAAGTATTCTCATAAGAGCAGTCTTAAATGAGTTAAATAACATCTTAAATGAACTTAAAAGAGTTGTGGACAGTGCAGATAAAATGTACAATTAATTCGTTTTTTTTGTTTTTGTTTTTGTTTTTTTATCGATTGACAGCACTTAAACCAATTACAATATCTCAGTTTTATTTAAAAAAATAAAATAAAATAAAATAGTAGTAGCTTTTGTATGATAAAGGATGTTGGTACTGGCTTTGGGTCATCACATGATATCTAAAGTGAAATCTGGACCCCGAAGAACTGCCATTTATTTATTTTTTATGTTTTCTTTCAACAATAGCTAAGAGTGCAAAAAAGAGAATGAAGTGGCCCAGCATACAAGCCTAGTGTCACTGTACTGTACATTGTGCCAATGTCAGTGTTCAGCACTTCACATGACGTAAAGTGCTGCAAACTCTAGATGTTATCGACGAAACATTCTCCATTTTGCAGGAAACAACTGATGGTCTTCAAAAGCCAAGTCAAGCCAAGTTATTCACTGAGCAAAACGCTCAAACACAGACAAGCGTGTAGACAGACACGCATCCAGTAGCACACACACGGATAGATTGATCCCTGGTCCTGCTCTAGCTACGGGCCTCCTTCCCTCATTAATTTTACCGAGTCCTCCAGATGGGAAACAAAATATTAATTTTATTCAGCCTAAGGCGTGGAGCCGTGCGAAGGTGCTCCGTAAATCAGAGGGCTCTGGCGAAGACGCAATATCACAGGACGACCACAGAGGCCTACGGGTGGGCAGAGGCTTCAGTTTGTCATAAATGTAATTAATTGAATGGCGGGGAATGATGAATCGATCAGAACACGTGGAGCAGACGTGACTTCCTTAGAGTCATGGCAACTGCACACCAAATTATGCAAATTAATTGGCTCTACCAATGTGGCATAAAATGCTAGTGCTACTACACTGCATGGTACATTAGTCGGTTCATCCAATAAAAAACGCATTCTTTACAAGTGAATCCTTGAGTCACAGAGCTCAGGGAAACTATTCATTTGCAGCACAGATGTGAGAGTCTGGCAGCATTTTGCAGCCCGTTTCTGGCGGAAAGCGGCATGGGGCGAGTCGCATGTGTGAGCGGGGTTGTGCAAAGAAAGAAAGGGACAAAAAGATCGAAATAGCGAGAAAAAGTGAGTGGGAAAAGGCTAGAACAGATGAGACACTCTCTTGACCGTGACCACAATGACATCTGGTATGGAAGCAGTACAAGTGTTGCTCATTGAAATTCTACTGTTGCCTCAAACTGATCATCTCAAAGCCCTGTGTCCAACTATAATGTCTCTTTTTTTGATCCACTCAAGCGAGGACTTGAGGGAGTCTATTGGTCACATCTCAGAGATGGAGTATCACTGATTTTGTCCACAATGTTGCTCTACCACCTGCTGCGTCGCTGCTGAAATTGCTATTGTCAACACACGCACACATACGCGCTCGCACACACGACGTGGCTCTAATTAAAGAGACAGTCCAATGAATGTCACCCGTGCTTTTCACATTACTGCGTCTGACTTCCCTCAGTCGTGATAGACCTTGTCACATGGGTGGATTATGCTAATTGTCCATACATCTAGGGGCTTATATCAATTTAATTTACACAAATCCTTGCCTTGGACCTCTGAATTCATGTCTGTTATGATCAAAGGCAGGACAGATCATTCTACAAGGAAAGATATCACGATATGAATATCAGGTTTAGGTTGTCAAATATCCTAATTTGGCTATGTTAAAACACATATCCATTTTTGGCATGATAATGTGTTTTGAAAATATTTGGGTCATTTTATTAATTAACACTTTTTATTCTATTAATCTAACTGAAAAAATGCAATTCACACATTTATATGACTTGAATGCACTTGTATAATAATCATGATTAATTCATTAAAAAAATGTTTTATTATTTGTTTATTTTTTATTTTTTTTTTTTTTTTGTAGGGGCAATATTTCAACAACTGCTCCACAGTTTATCAAAGATAGCTTTAGTAGTTTGATGTCATTTCGCCATTTCGGGGTTTCAACGCTGATAAAAATTATCACGCTCATTGACTGCAGCATCTATAGTACACTAGCAGCACAGTGTTGTGTTTACTAATGCGAAAATTAGACAACGAAACACACTTATTGTTATTGTGCTTTACCTGCTGAGACAACGGGAGACTCCATACCTGTATGGCCGAGGAAGCAGAAGGTCTGAAGCCAGATGATAGAAAGCCCGCCAAAGACAGGTAAACATCAGTAGGCTACGGCAAGCACAAGGTGGAACGATTTGACGGCAGATAAAATCCTGAGTAGCGATGCCCAAGTTGCTTCATTTATCTCTTTTGGACAGGTAAGTGACTTCTAATTATTGTGTTGAGGGCTTGGTAAAACTAATATCATTTAACTCAGAGACGATCATGCTGATCCACGTCGATAGATGGAAGTGCAGAGTGATGTCATCAAAATTGATCCTTATTGGCGGAAGTGAGAGACTGTCAGTTTTTAATGCTTATATCTTCTAAATGTGAATTTTTGAGCACACTAGATCATAGATAACAGTAAGGCTAACATATTCATACTTCAATTTTGATTTCATGGCGACTTTAAAAGGATAGCTCACCCAAAAATGAAAATTATCCCATAATTTACTCACCCTCAAGCCATCCTAGGTGTATATGGCGTTCTTCTTTCAGACAAACACAATCAGAGTTATATTCGTAAGTTGAATACAAAAGGCGGTCCGCCGGAAGCAAGATATTTTACTTTATGTGTTAAATATGGATATTTTTCTTACAAAACCCATCGATTCGCTTCAAAAGGCCTTTATTAACCCCCCGGAACCGTGTGGAGCACTTTTATAATGGATGGATGCACTTTTTGGGGTTTGATATTTTGGGCTGCCAATCACTGCCATGATGCTTGGAAGAGCCAGGATATATTCTTTTTATTTTTTTTATATATAACTCTGACTGTATTTGTCTGAAAGAAGAATGTCATATATACCTAGGACTGCTTGAGGGTGAGTATATCATAATAATTTTCATTTTTGGGTGAACTATCCCTATAACCCCAGGTAACGGTACGTTTCACACTTGTCATTTCGAAGTGGAGTTAGCAACCAATTGCATGCCTCATATTTTCACGTGCTTTGGGCATTCACAGAAACACTGCGCATTGTATAAACAGTCGTTTCAGTTTTTGAGAGGAAACATCTCAAATGGTGATGGAAAGCATGTCGGTGTTGGAGTGAAGAACAGACTGTTCATTCTTACCTTTATAGTCTGAAAATTCCATTCAGGAAAAACTTGATAGTACAATCGGCAATATATAATATAAGGATGCAATGCTAGAGCCGTTATGTAAACAGGTCAAGTGCTGCCTTCATCCAATCGGTGATACTGACACAGCAAATATGCAAATAAGAACGTCAACCCAGTTAACCACCAGGAATGTAGAGTGTGAAACCCCAGCTTATATACCAAGGGTTAATTATGAGCAGTGTGAAACATGTTGTAAGCTAACCAAGGATTAGGTGGGAACGACCCAGGGTTAACTATTTCAAGTGTCAAAAGCCTTCTTGAGTTCTTTACAAGTAGTATGACATCACCAATTATCTTTAAACTTTTTTGAGCTAATAATTTTAGGGCCCATAGACTTCCATTGTGAGTGCGATTCTGTACAGGGCTCTCCAGTTGAAATTATTTGGCAGACATTATGTAGCATTTAACCAAGAATATTTTATTGTTATCGACAGAATAATGCAATAACTCAACCTTCTAATAACTAAAAGATCAAATTTAATTGAACAAATACCATTTTTAAAAAAATGTGTTTACAAACACGGAAGCGCACACACCAGATAGAAGAAACGACTGAAGACATCATGTGTCACACATCCGTGCCCACACGCTTTTCTTGTGGCATTCTCCCACAAAATGGCAGCACAAGACAGAAGGAAAGACAAGAACGAGTGACATCTTTCTTCTAATAACAGAGAAGAGGTCCCTTCCAACAGCACTATCCTTCCACGGCTCTCTCTTTTTGAAATACACGTGTCACTGCAAAGTGACAAATAGCACATATTAATTAGGTACTAGACTGGGCGAGATTGCTGTTATTAACAGGGAAGGGGAAGGTCGGATTTAATTGCCTGTGACATCAAAGTCAAGTGACTGGTATTTCAAGCATCATTTAAAATGTTTGATATGGAAGCCATTGTTCTCACATAAAGGAGCGTCTAAAAATACAAAAGGAGAATGATGGGGAGCAAAGACAGTGCTCAGGCGGTTATCTGCAGCCTGACTGCTAATATCACCAGGGCTGCTCATGAAATGACTGGCTTCTAATGGAAGAATCTGTTCCTTTCAGTTCAAAGCTGTTTCCTTGCACTACAGTAGAGCTTATTTTTTCCATCTCAAAAACATATTTTCATATTACAGTTCTCATTTGTTCCACGTTGTTAAATTGAATTCTGAAAAAATTCCACGATCGATCAACTTCGCGCCATCTCTTGTCTGTTAAATCAGCATCTTATTGTGGTAAATTTGGATTTTCCTCTAAAGAAAAACATTTCTCCCAGGAGGAAGGTGCGCTGATGAGCTGGAATTACTGGAAAGGATATTAATAGTGTTATACATTTACCTTGAACTTTTAATTATTGCGAAAGCATGGCGAGCACGGCAATTAGACATAAATAAGTGCATCACTTTTAGTGTACAATTAGGTTGATGGCACTCATGATGGGGATTACAGATATATGGTATGAACCGGCGGCGGTCTGGCTAATGATTGGGAGGGGCCGACAGTGCAGAGAGCACTGCGCGGTTAGTCGCCCGTCGCCATGGCAACAGCACGCTCGCACTCTGTGGTCCCCAACCCTAAAATTAGAGCTGAGGTGCGCGGCTCCAAATCGCATTCCAGACTCGCTTTGACAGACATCCATTTGGCAAGCTGTACCAAAACCACCAAAAAAAAAAAGCGAGAGATCACCTCCACCATGTCTATATACTAACACAAGACAGACGCATGGAGAGAAAAAAAAAACAGTGGCGATAAACTCTCTAGTCTGACTCGTAAGCACCCAGTTTGCAGTCGCGTTTATGTGCTTTGGGGGCCCTTCACTCTCGTTGATGTTTCGAACCCATCCACCATCTGCTAGCCACAACCATTCGGCTTTTATCATCAGTCCCAGGCTGAGGGTTACAGGCCCCTCGAGGAGGAACTACAGTAGTCCATTCAAAAGCATCGCATCATGAGTGTATCCATATTAAAGCCGCTCTGCCCACGGCCGACAGTACAGAGGAGCCATCTTGATCCTGTACCATCCTCGATCTATTTCCACGCTGATTTTATTCCGCTCTAAATGGAATGTTAATGCAAACACTGTCAGCGGCAGGTCTTTAGATGTTCCGACTCATGCATATAACATAGCTTAGCGCTGCCTCCAGAGTCTGCCGTTCTATAAGACTCACCAGGTGCACAGCTCGGCAAATTATCAGATCAACAGGGAGGCGACTACAACATCCTGATGATCGCAGGACTGCGCACCACATCATTTAGAAAATAGCCTATTCGTTTTTCTTGCTTTTTTGCCAGCATTAAAGATAATTTACTGACTTTCAACTCCTGATTTGTACCCAGAAACACTTAAGGAGTAAACCGCCAGCTGAGGTGCATGGTAGTATGGTTGTAATGGTGAAGATGTCTTGTGTGGAATAAGGAAAACATCTTCACCTGGTTGTGTCTCTGGGCCTGTAATCTTACTTTCAGAGGAGCTGTTTTTTCTCTTAAAAATGGGTGATTAATCACTGAGATCTAGCAATTGTGAATGCGAGGGAATTATAAGGGTTTATAAACTTCTAAAATAGATCAATCAAGAGCGTGTTGTCATGGCTAATGTCTCTTATTTGATCACCATGATGATTGACAGGATAAATTAGGTTGTTTTAGAGTTCACTGAAAACTCTTGCTTCATCAAAACCTGTTTGACTCGTTCAGAAGTAATAATTCATAACTGACTGTCTTTGGCTCAGCGTGAGAAGTTATCAATCAGTATTAGCAAAAATGATACAAGTGTCAGTACTTTCGGATGAGTGACATGATAAATATGGCAATAAATGATGGTACTCATCTAATTTTAAAGCAAAATAATAATGGCAAACTGTCATTGGGTAGGCTTTCAATCTCTTATACAATATAAAAAAATATGTATGTGAATGGTTAAAATACACACAATTCTGTCTATTGTAGTGGAAAAAAAATGATTGGCTATAGTTTTGAGATTATTCTGATCAATTTGCCTGATTGGTTGATTGACAAAAGTGGGCAGTCTAGTGTCAGTTAGAAAAAATAATCAATTTACCCTGTCAATTAGCACACTTTTAATGTTGTTAAGTTTTGAGTATATTAATTTTATTGAATTACATAAATGTTGGGTCCCACTTTATATTAGGTGTCCTTAACTACTATGTACTAACATCAAAAAAATAAGTACAATGTACTTATTGTGTTCATATTATATTGCAAAACAATTTTGCTGATATTGAGGTGGGATACGGGTAAAGTTAAGGACGGGTGTGGTGGTGTGGGTAAGTTTAAGGGTAAAGTTAGGGACGGGTGTGGTGGTGTGGGTAAGTTTAAGGGTAAAGTTAGGGACGGGTGTGGTGGTGTGGGTAAGTTTAAGGGTAAAGTTAGGGGACGGGTGTGGTGGCGTGGGTAAGTTTAAGGGTAAAGTTAGGTGCGGGTGTGGTGGTGTGGGTAAGTTTAAAGGGTAAAGTTAGGGACGGGTGTGGTGGTGTGGGTAAGATTAAGGGTAAAGTTAAGGACGGGTGTGGTGGTGTGGGTAAGTTTAAGGGTAAAGTTAGGTACGGGTGTGGTGGTGTGGGTAAGTTTAAGGGTAAAGTTAGGGACGGGTGTGGTGGCGTGGGTAAGTTTAAGGGTAAAGTTAGGTACGGGTGTGGTGGTGTGGGTAAGTTTAAGGGTAAAGTTAGGGACTGGTGGTGTGGGTAAGTTTAAGGGTAAAGTTAGGGACAGGTGTGGTGGTGTGGGTAAGTTTAAGGGTAAAGTTAGGGACAGGTGTGGTGGTGTGGGTAAGTTTAAGGGTAAAGTTAGGGACAGGTGTGGTGGTGTGGGTAAGTTTAAGGGTAAAGTTAGGGACAGGTGTGGTGGCGTGGGTAAGTTTAAGGGTAGGGTTAGGGTCAGGTGTGGTGGTGTGGGTAAGTTTAAGGGTAAAGTTAGGGTCAGGTGTGGTGGTGTGGTGTGGGTAAGTTTAAGGGTAAAGTTAGGGTCAGGTGTGGTGTGGGTAAGTTTAAGGGTAAAGTCAGGGTCAGGTGTGGTGGTGTGGTGTGGGTAAGTTTAAGGGTAAAGTTTAGGACAGGTGTGGTGGTGTGGGTAAGTTTAAGGGTAAAGTTAGGGACGGGTGTGGTGGTGTGGGTAAGTTTAAGGGTAAAGTTAGGGACAGGTGTGGTGGTGTGGGTAAGTTTAAGGGTAAAGTTAGGGACGGGTGTGGTGGTGTGGGTAAGTTTAAGGGTAGGGTTTGGTGTAAGGGAAGGGTCAACATGTAATTACAAATGTAAATTAATTACAGATGTAATTACATGCAGGTAATTTTTTAAAATGTAAGTACAATGTAAAAACATGTATGTACACAATAAGTGCATTGTATCAAATAATTTAAAATGTTAGTACATAGTAGGCCACCTAATATAAAATGGGTGCAAAGTTTGAATGTATATTGTGAGATCATTTTAAAATTTCAATAATAAAAATAAAAATATGGTCATAGTCCATATATTTGTATAACAAACTAATATACAATCTGTTACTATTTGATATACAGTGCTGGGTAGTAACCGATTACATGTAATCTTGATTACATAATCATATTCCCAAAATGAAGCACTTGTAATTAGATTATATGTTTTACAATGCTTGTAATCAGATTAGTTACTTTATTGATTGCATGATTACATACAATATTATCCACACAATGGCAGTAAATCATTCATAATGTATTAATTGTCCCTAATTCTTCTTTATCATGTTTTAAATTTTCTTTATAAAAAGCATATCGCCACACTAAAGTCTTCTAGTTTTGTGAAATTGAATTTATTTCACAAACCTCATTATCTTATTAAATTCTATTTGATAAACAAGTTAGGTCCAAAGTAATCTAAAAGTAGTCCGATTATATGTAATGGATTACGTTACTAACCATATAATTTGGAATCAGTAACAGTCTACAATATGTTGATATATATTTGCCAATATTGGCTTTGGCCATGTGTTTGTTTATTGTGTTAACTAAAATATTCATACAATTCAGGAAGTGTGAAGACCGAAATACTAAAAAGGAAAATATACATTAGAAGCCACTATCTAGAGACTGACCATAAATGTACACTCTGTTATCCTTCTGATGGCCATGGGTTGGAGCTGTAATTGCACAAAAGGTAAAACACACACACACACACACACACACGCATTGGCATTGTGGCCTTGCAGGGAGGGGTTCGGAGAGAAAATACATATTGATAAGTTGCTGTGGTGGTCCCCAACAGAAGCGGTCCCTCGACGAGTCACAGATTGGAATTATAATGAGTGGGATTACCTCAGCACCCCCCTATCCCCAACACACACATACACATCACCCCTGTGCGAGTGCGCCACGACACTGGGCTCTGCCCCGCGTGGACGACAGGAAGCCGAGCGCGGGTGAGGAACATACTGACGTTAATTAACAACATCTGACACAGATGCTACGCTTGTACTCGCACAAGAGGTGGTCCGGCACATTATTAAATTTTGGGTTATTTCCTTTCATTTGGCACCCCCATTTCCACTCTTTCCTCGACTCTCCATTTTTAATCTTCTTGACACACTGTCCTCTCGGTCCATCAGGGATGCAGCAACCGAACAGGCTTTCGACGCAATTAGGCTTTTGCTTAATTTTCAATAAACTGCTCTTTTGTAGTGTCCTCGCCGCATTATTTGCACTCTCACCTTCATTTGCTCCAATCTGTTTAAATCTGCGATCCTGAAAATATTGTGACATAAAACCTAACTGTCAGGCCACATATGGTGAGCTTTCAACCTCCGGGCTCCATATGAGATGTACAGCTAGTCTAGAGATAATTGACCTCTGGAGATGGAACAGATATTGTACTGTAATATTAGAATGGAGGAATAAGGACAACCTTTTCTGTCAATCCATCAGAAGGTGCTGAAACAAAAGGACTACGGTTGAACTCGTTATTACACCATACCTCCGTAATTAACCCTGATCTTCTACTGTTGTTACACCATGTCAGGGTGGGGAGAGCGTTAACATATGTTTAATATCTTCTGCAACTAATCAGGGGACCCAAAACTGAAATAGACGTGTGATTTGCCGCGTTGTCTGTAAACGTGTTGATAAGCAGCACATATGTCAAATACAGATTTGCAGAGATCCAGAAACCGTGTGTGTGTGTGTGTGTGTGTGTGTGTGTGTGTGTGTGTGTGTGTGTGTGTGTGTGTGTGTGTGTGTGTGTGTGTGTGTGTGTGTGTGTGTGTGTGTGTGTGAGTGTGAGATGTGTAGTACTACCGTAAGACTCAAATCAGTGCAGTCTCAAAAACGAAAGGAAAAGAAACCCAATGTCATCGATTCTTCTTTTCTAAAATGTGCAGTGACCTAAGTTCCCTCTTGCCCTGTCTTGTTAATTACCCTCATACATCACGTCTTAAATGCCACACCGTTTACCTGCTGCGGGTTGGCCGCCCTGTGTGCGCTGGACCTGCAGAGAGCTGGACCGGCTGATGGAGATGAGATGCATCCTGCGCGCAGCATCAGGACCGCCGTCACTAGGGAAGTCACCACCGAGGTCACAAAACAATGACTGCTCCTCTGTGCATTTAAACATGCTAAAATGTCTGGAGGTATATGAAGCGGATATGTTATCAAATATATATGACCTGAATTGTCTGTTTAACCCCAGACTGTCTGACGGGGCCCAACCGGTGAAATCATGTTGCAAATCGCCATCAGCGTTTGTTCGTGCGAGTGCACAAATTAGCCCTGGCCACTTCTGATTTCGCCACAGAGATGTTAAACAATGAAATGTGCATAATTTCGATAGGTAAATATGATAAATCATTTGAAAATGCCATGAGCTTTCAGCGGTCTGGAAGGCAGAAGGGGTGGGGCAGCTGAAACGTTATGCTGCCGCCACCTGCTGGTAATCTCTTTTGATTTCTCCCCCTGTGTGGCCACTTAAAAAACACCCCCAGCCGACTCTCTCTCTCTCTCTCTCTCTCTCTCTCTCTCTCTCTCTCTCTCTCTCTCTCTCTCTGAATTTACCATCAACAGCCTCAGAACAGAGACTGTGGTGAAGGGAAATGTACAGGTTTTATTTCTTCTTCACATTCCAATTCGCCTGCGAATTAAATTATGCTTTAAACAATGCTTGGTTGGCTCAAGCATGTTTGGGTCAAATATGGACAAACCCAACCGATCATTACTATTATTTTTTAATTTAATTATTAAATGTTAACCTAACCGTTGGGTTTGTCCATATTTGACCCAGGGGTTGAAACAACCCAGTATTTTTTAATGTGTACACATAAGAGATTCTATTTCATTAATTCATTAAATTAATGAATATATCTGCTTATTAGTCACTTATCGTAGTCCTATTGCATATTTTTAAAGATATTTGTCTACAAATCAGCACTGACTTGTACAACCCAAACCACTGTACAGAATTAGTTCAGAACAAACCGACTAATGTACAGATATTAAAACTTTATTTTGTATGTCATTTTCCGTTTTTGTAAATATACCTTTTAAGATTAAATTCGAAATTGCATTGACAGACTGCTCATTTCTGCAATGACTGAATGCTGACTTTCGATTGGTCTTCTTTCTTGGTTTTATTTGCATTTTGGCATGCGATTGGTCGTATATATACGTATAATAACGTATATATAATCCAAAATATAAAATATAAATACATTTATGATTTATAAAAAAAAAGAAAGAAAAGTAAAATCAAAATGTGATTGTGTGTGAAAGTGTGATGTCAAAAACCTGTTATTTAGTTTAATTGCAATTACAAAATGTAATGATAATAACTGGGGTTTAACTCTGAAAACCTAAAAATAAGTATAAATGGAAATTATGTTGTTTTTTAAAGTTATGATATGCTGTCTATGTAAAATCATGTTGGCATTATGATAAAAAAAAAAAAAAAAAAAAAAAAAAACATTTACAACACCTGAAAACGTTGTAAATAGTTGTAAATAGGCTAGCCTAGGCACAGGTAAGTAGGCTACACTGTAAAAACATATTTTAAAAGTAAGTAACCTGGTTGCCTTAAAATTTTGAGTTCATTGAAATTAAAAATTTGAGTTAATACAATGAACGTTTTTGAGAATTGACATCACCCTTTATTCAAACAGTATTAAAAGATTTAGTAAGCATATTGCGTAATTGTGTTTTATTTGTTATAATGCAGTGAAATTTCATTATTGATCACAACATTTTTAAATTTTATTTATGTGGTTCAGATACAATAATATTTGAGTTTCTATTTATTAAACCCATTTCCTTCATTGTATTAACTCATTTTTTATTTTATTTCAATGAACTCAACATTTTAAGGCAACCAGGTTACTTACTTTTAAGTTAAACCAACAATATATATATATATTGTTTACAGTGTATTCCTTTGCTTTCCAACAAACATGTAAATTTATTTCATGATGAAATCAAATAATTTCATAAATCCTTCGATTAGCGGCTACTAAAACACTATTATTTTTTATTATTTTTATTGCTTCTTTTCGAAGAAGCATTTTGTACGACGTTGCTTTCCCACCATAATCAGTAGATTTCTAAAAAAGCGAGATTCGGCTCCATCTTTTGGAGAGGGCTACAGCTGCCTGGACACATGCTGGTGAGCGGTGGTCTCAGACTGGTGGAGGTGGCATTAGTGCCCTCAGCGGTGCAAAGGGGGGCTCGAACCAGACAATGGTCCGCCAAAAACTGTGTCTGTATACCTCTTGTTGAAATTGACTGTGGGGTCTGGAGATTTCCTCAACACGGATCAGTACGGTTGCCATTTAAAAATGTATATTGAAATGAATTATTCACCGCTGGTCGTCTGCAGCCCTAATTGATAAAAGAATGTGTTTATTTAAGCTGACGACTTTTCATACGTAAGATTGCTTGTCCATTGTTCTCCAGAGGGCCCGTCAAGGTGAGATGAGACAGGGGCCACTCATTCTTCATGAACAAAAGGAACAAATGAATGCGCGCACACTCCCTAATGGTTTCCCCGTATACTTGGGTCCACGGGAGATAAGTCTAACAAAATTAGTATGCAAAAGAGCCACTCTCTTGAGGCCTATAATTTTCTTTGCAAATGATTTCCGTTTTGAGGATGAAACAAACACGACAATGCCGTTGTAAGCGCTGCTTCGGGATGTGTGCGTGCCTTCGAGTTCCTAAAAGAGGGATTTGAAGAAGTTAACCCTCATCAGCAGGTGGTTTTGGAAAGGGGAGAGAGACAGAGAGAGAGAGAGAGAGAGAGAGAGAGAGAGAGAGAGAGAGAGAGAGAGAGAGAGAGAGAGAGAGAGAGAGAGAGAGAGAAAACAACAACTAAAAGCAGAAAAGATCCTGCTCGGTTCCAATCATATTTAGTTGATTACATTTGGCATAATGCCCTGGCGAAAAGGGCCCACGGAATCCAGAAGAGCCATTGCTTTGAGAGAGGCTTGCATGAGTTCTTCAGCACCATGCTGTGCCATCTTTTTCATCAGTTAACTTAATTAAACATATATCCACCCGAGACTGTTCTCATATTCTCCAGCAGTTTAGTCTTCAAACAGCCCCTCTCAAGTGTAAAGCGCTGTTATTTACATCAACGTCTGCCTGCTAAACCCAAGGGCTTGACACTTTTCTTTATTGAGCTTCAGAATTTTATTCTTCGAACATAATTAGCGGCTATCTTTATTGCAATAACAATAATGATGCCATTTTAAATAATTTAGTAATAATATTGTTCAATTATTCATTGTATTTATTAGCTACCGAAAACATATTTAAACATCATTTTAAAATAAAAATGAATTTACACGACTCAAGTATGATTTATTGTGCTGTTATTTATTTAGATCATTAAATAGTGTTTTAGTTTAAATAAGGACACGCACTCATTGTAATGTGTGAATTATTTATTTATTCCTGCGGTCGAATCTTTTCTTCGTTTTCCCGGTATGCACCATGCAAGTCGTAAATTATGAATCTTCAACATTATTTGAATTAAACACGAATGGCGTATGAGTGAAACGCGTGCGTTTTTATTAGATCCAGAGTCTATGAATGCTAATTGCGCCGTTTCCCTATCATAAATACGCGTATAAATCACAGCGATGTACAACAATGCTCTTCCTGTATTTTTACGTTCCTAACGTGGTCTGCAGTAGCTCTCTTTTCCAATAAATCATGTACTTACTTCCCAGGAGCTTCCTGCTCTGTGGTGAAGATTAGGACCCCGTGTCTTACTGAAAGCCAGGAGCAGTTTGAAATTATCAAGCGTTTAAAGACATCACAAGTTATTTTATGCACTTCTCAAACTGTGTATGTAGCTTTACTTTGTGCCAGAAGTCTGCTTTTTTACTCTTAAGAATTGCTGATATGGCAACAGTTTTTTGTTCATAATAATAACTTGAATATAATATGATATTGCAATGTAATAATAATAATAATAATAAATCACTAAATACAACAACATAATAATAATTCGTTATGGTAACACGCGAACGCTTGCTTTCCGTCGGATGAGCTATTATATAATTGCATTATATCAATCCCACGTGCACGCGTCAGAATTCTGCATATAAAAATAAATAAAAAAGCGTCCGGACATTGATGAGAATTATTATGAGCAAGTATGACACTCAAAGACAACATCTGGCAGCACGATGCTTAAGTGGATTTTCACTGAACAAACATCAAGACATGTTCAAATAATTAGATTTGTAATGTAATTATTTTTCGATCTCAAATCTGCTCTTGCATGACGAATTTAATTACTTTTTCATATACTTCTTATGATTTGTTATTATTTTTAAATAATAATTTGTTCAATAAAGTGCGTTGTTTAAATGTATTTGTTGGTTATTTTCCTGTTTGTCTATCCATCTTGTTGAACATGTTATTTGAAATTGATTTAATCTCAATTTCTTTAAGTTTAGATCTGGCCAATGGGTCTTTGTCATCCAAGTAACTTTAACATGTAAAGTCTTTAAAATATAGCCATGTTGGTTAAATCATAATAGTAAGGCTAGGTTAACATTTGATCGACTGACAACAACTAACAGCAATACCCCCTTCCTTTAACATACTGCTATTGCATTTACTGAGAATTCCCTTTTAAATCCGCTGGTATATACAAACGAGGGTGTAATTAGTCAAAGATGAGGCTAAAGAGGGACATATTTGAATAGTTTCCTCATTAACCTTGGCTTGGAAATGTAGCCTACATTGTGCCATACAGTCTTGTGCTACATTAGTTTTAGTGGCAGTCTGTGAAGTGCTGCTCTCCCCTGGTTATGGAGGGGAAAGTAATGCATGGGGACTCATTTCTGCATGTGTCTGTGTCATAACCCCGGCCAGGGTGTCATATTCCTCTCCTCCCTCATCTGGCCCAGCATGAGAGCCCTAATACACACATCCCTGTGCAGCGCCTCTCCAACTAAATGGACGGATTTGCACATTTCCTGAGCCGCTCACACCCAATTCCCTCACTCTGTTAATGCCGGTTAATTTTTTACAAATAATGCCAGGGCAAATCAGTCTTTGGAAGTGTTATATCATTTATTGCGGGGACTTCTGTGAACTTCTTTTTGAAAAATTAATGCCTTTAATTTTGGTTGATGGCAACATCAGCACAGCTCCGTAAATTGCAGTTTAATGAGATTTTGCTACAGGGGATAATCTGCTACTGACAGAAAAACATCTTGAAAACATCTGTAGACCTATGATTTCACTCTGACGATTAAACCCCCAACCCCCCGCGTCTCAGAGCACTGAGCAAGAAAAATGGTCAGTTTAAAAAGTTACACTCCGCCATCCGATCTGATGAAAACGACTTGGAGGAAACTTGACGCTGTTTTACCTCTATTTGTCTGTGTAATGAACGTCTCTGTGTTGTTTAAGAGTTAACGTCCAGCTATCTTTGCCTTGCTGTGGGAGTCTAGCGGCTAACATAATGAGCAATGCTTTATATGAGTCCTAAATGAGCAATCTGCTCCTCCAACCCAAGCCTGTAGATGCAATGTAAGGTTCATTACCCTCAAGTGGACAGCAACCTAATGTATTCTGCTCCACGACTAATGTCATCATAAGCCAGACCGTGTTTAATGACATCCTTTCAAGCATTGTTTGCTAGTAGAGGTCAACAACATGTACCAAATGTAACAAATACCTTATTGTGA
This sequence comes from Paracanthobrama guichenoti, assembly GCA_018749465.1. Lineage (NCBI taxonomy): Eukaryota > Metazoa > Chordata > Actinopteri > Cypriniformes > Gobionidae > Paracanthobrama > Paracanthobrama guichenoti. Next base: position 9,408,690 of record CM031966.1, on the reverse strand, counting down.
ATCGACTAACTTGGAAAGCGCTGATGGCAAGAACTGGTCGAGATCCTACCAAGAGGTCAGCCTTCTTAACACCTGTCCTTGTGCTTTTCTGACTGTCGAAGTTTGAACTATTTCCTTCTTGCTGTTAACACATTTTATTGCAAGGTTTTATAAAGCTGACATTGAAACAATGACTTTGAAACCAGCACGATCTCATTGCCTATTAATTAAAACATCAGCATTTCAATTTCAGTTTCCGTAAACTTGTTGGCTGCGCCATGACATTTGAGTAAGCACAGTCAAGGAGGAATGTACACCCACGTCCCTGTCCTCTAAAGCTCATGCGCTCCCAGGACTCTGCAATGTAGATTACCTCCTCCAGGGAGTCTGGAGAGAATCCCAATCCCTGCAACTTTTCCAGTGAACAGACAGATTTGGCCCACCTCCAGCAAAAATAGACCATACCATGCAGAGAGTAAGCTACGCCAGAAAGCCCAAAATTATATCTGACACGTTGGGTCACATCAACTTGTTTTTAATGTGTCTCACTCTCTGGTTCTCTCTCTCACTAAGAGAGAATGTGAATCTGTTCATTTCAACAAGAAATGACACCGTCTCCCATTGAGTGAAACCAATTAGACATTTACGAATGTGCTTTAAACACCCACTCGCATTTATTCAAGAGATATTCATTTTTTGGGATTCATTCCCTAATTGTTTCTTATGGGATCCACTCCTTGATGTAAACCCAGAAACAGCAGGTTTAACTGAGAAAATTACAGAGCGATGCAGAACAGGAAGAAGAAGATAAATGCTCTGTGATTTTGAGTTTTTCATTGAAGACCATTCTGGAAATTCCATACATTTATGGTCGCATCATTATTCAGTATTGAAAGTGATTCTGATGAAGTCCAACTGCAATCCTTTCACCCAATGTAGACAAAGACACATAATCAATTGTTCCAGGAGAAAATTTGTCTTTCGGAAACTGAGCATCTGTCTTTGATTCGACAAATTCAGTAGGCAAGAGAAATCAAAGATAGAGTTCTTACATTTTATTAACCAACCCACCCCTACTCTCTCTTTCAAAGCACAACCCATAAGGCTTTGTTCTCCGAAGTGACTTGCCACACCATCAGCAGTGATTGGTGCCACGAACGATGCCAGGAAGAGAGCATTGACTCTGCAGGGTTCTCCATTTTCAATGGCGTGAATGGACACCTCTTGTCTAGCAATGGCACTGCTGCACTCTTTCAGATGGAGGCACATGTCACACCCAGACTCATCATGCCAGCCGCCAACAGAGAGGCCAGGGCACAGCGCCCATGACTACTACTGCAAAAAGTGAAGTTCAGCAGCAAAAAGCTCAATTTAATTTGCGTAATATCAAAATTAAAATCAATTTGATAAAGTTGGAACTCATACACCAAGAGAATGAGCGACAGCTACTAAGTTTCAACGTATTAGAGACATGATTATCAATTTCCCCTTGGGATTAGTCAGAATACCCATCGGTGGCTGTTCTGGTCAACTGAACCAGCAAACGGTAAGCCAAACAGGCCTGCGAATGCCATATTTGCGGCAATCTGCTCCAGCGCTAGCAATCCAGTGTGTCCAATCCAGAATGTTGCATGATCACTCTCAACAGCTCATCAACACCAACTTCCTAATCCTTAAAATGGACAAGCCGGACGCGGAAACCGAGAACAATACACTCGCACGCACAATGGCATGTATTGGAGACTGTGTGATTATAAGCACCAGGGAGTTTGCCTTCCCTTATTCATCCACAGTCCCGTTTTGAAGAGACCAGATCCAGGGGTGCCAAATTAAGCGGAGTGCTGATATGTGCTGGCTGCATAGAGTAATGAGCAGGCCCAGAGGATATTTGCAGGGTCACACAAAGGAGTTGGTGTGGAGTGGCAAAGAAAATCGGGCGTACAGCAGGAAGCCAAGCAACTAAATTCTGCAGGCCATCCTCATCTGCTGTCATCAGCGAAACGAGCTCCCCATCCCATCAACAACAGCTCGGCTAGGGGATGGGTCTCATCGCTGTTTTCCTAGTATTTACCTTATGCCATGTACCCGTAGAAAACCCTGTCAGGGCTGCTGTATGTTCAGCGACTCAGAGAAAAGAAAGAGTAATGAGAGACTCGGAGGAAATTGTAACAATTTCAGGTCATTAAGATTTAACAGCATTACACTGTTTCTCTGTCTGGAATCTTTGAGGCCTGGTCCGGTTTAGATCCTACTAAGCTACGCGAGGCATTCATCACAAGGAATCATTGTAAACCATATTTTCAACACTCTCTCTGGCAAGCTCAACAAAGAGCCATTTTACATCGCTACCATGACTATAAAGCGAGTCCTACTGTTTTCCCAACGTGGGGTATAATGGAATTAATAACGTCGACTGCGCATTTGCCTGGAATTCCCATGAGGCCTTGCAGATTTTTATAACTCCGCAGTGTAATGCTAAGGGTTCGGAGGGGAAGATTTACAGGCTGTGAGAATCTAATGATACCGAACACTGACTTTGCGATTGCTCCAGCCAGCTAGTTTGCATGACAATCTGGATAACAATGGCCCTTTTCAGATTAAGTGTGTGGGGGCTTATTATGATTGCTCTTTGTTCTAGATCCTTTATACTCTCAAAATGTTGATGTTGTCCGATACCGAACGGCTACATTGGAATAAGCGCACCTTGCTTCTCCCAATATTTGACATCTGAGTCATTTATGCTAGATTTAATTACTTTAATGTTTATTATACTGAACATATAGCGTTCATATTTCCTTTGTGTTGTCGCAAGCAATTATAGGTGCAGCCATCTATTTACTTGATGAATCCTCTTTTATACTCCACTTGCTTGATAAATAAGGAAATAAGTCAACGCTCCACTTTATATTCAGTAATTAAAGTGAAAAATATAGTCACAATGCAAATCCTTAATTGGACTCCAGGAGAGAGATTCAGAATTTCTCTTTAATAATAAGAGATGACTGGGGGGAAAAAAAAAAAAAAAAAGCATGCTGAAATGTGATTCTGGAAGTTCAATTAATCAAGAACAGAAAACAACCAATTTAGCAAAGAGCTGTTCATTCAGGGAATCACAGGGCTCAGGTAATGTTCTTTTAATCATCTCTATGTGACATTATACTTTTCATGTCACAACAGATGAATGAAAAAAAAATGCCATTGCATTTGAGGAAGATGATATCTCTTATGTTGCAAAAACTGGATGTTTAATGGGGTGATTTTAAAGCATGACAGCTAAATGTCTGCCTCTGTGACAGCGTTGAGGTAGCGATGGTAAACAGGACAATACAATTAAAGTGTGAGTCTTAAATTATTATTTGTTAAACGCTAATAGTGTATATTTTAGATGTGGATCATGACATAGAAAATTCTTTCTTTTGCTTTTGAAAAAAAAAAAAAAAAAAAAATCTTAGTCACTAACCTGAACTCCAACACCATCTGTAAAAGGCCTCAGTCACACCTGCTCTGAACGCTTTTTCACAAGAGAAGCTTTAGTCAGCTGAAAAAGCTTTCTGAGAGACCTTACCCATTCAGTAACCAATTAAAGATTTGAATTACACTTTGAATCTGTGGTACAAAACAATAATAATTGATAAGGAATGTGCGATGTGTCTATAGGGTCAATCTGGCATAAACGATTCAGCATTTTCCAATTGTTTTAAAGTCAGTCTTTAACGTTTCTTCCCTCTAGACGGCACAAAACAAGAAGAAGTGTTGTGGAATGCCAAACTCGCCGGACTCTAACTGTGCGGCGACAGTACTGGAGCCAGTGCGAGAGAAGAGCAGTGGGGCTTGCCCTCTGCCCAATGTATCTCTTTCAGAGCGGGACAGACACAGGCCTTGGCTGTACCCTGCTGGGTCCTTCTGAAACCAGAGACTGTTGAAGTGAACGTCTGCACTGTCCAGCCAGTCCACAATGTCTTCCAGCCTCTCTGACGCTCCAAATGTGCCCTGTCGCACAGAGATGTTTCGGACAGTCTGGTCAGCCAGGCTGCTGTCCCACCCCCCTCCATACTGACTCCTCCAGACCAGGGCACGGACCACCCTGGGCTGGTCAGCAACCCCTGCTTACACCTGCCATAAAACTTAAAAGCTACAGTCCCATCCTAAGGCTTTGAAGTGTTCAAAGCATAGCTCCCTGACCTTTGATGCAACTTTGGCCGCAACACATGTTTGGCGCACCACGTATAAAGCAAACCTCTCTCAGGCCTTGGTCCACGGCCTGTTGGTTTACATGTGTGAGATGCAGGGGCCCACGCATGGCAGCCATGCATACCCATCATGCTGTTCCCACCAGCGAGGGGGGCCCTTGAGCGGGGAAAGAAGAGGGCAGGAAGGACTGGCCCCTTCTGACCCCCTCATGTGTTCACTACTCATCCATACAAACCAACCCAACTCCCATCCCCCCGTTCCCCCTTTACAAACTACATATCTTATGCTTCATACGCCAAAAAAAGCGCTTACTGACTTCAGAAGGCATTGGGAAGTGAAAGCAAAATCAATAAAAAACCTAATAGTGTGGGCCTCTTACGCCGACTAAGAGAGTAACAGCGGATTTTAGACTAAAGAATCGATATTCTGGGCTAGAAGAGCTGTTTTGTCTGACAAAACACTAAATCTCTGTGCAAGAAACATACATAGCGTTTGCGCAAATGTGAATATCATTGATTCAGGATACACTTTCAATGATTTGTGTCCCCACAAACAGAAGGGTCTGTAATTCCCTTACGTTTTCATTGCCATCTCCGCCGGATCAAACAATAAAGCATTATTTGCAAGCCTGACTTGTCTATGTTATATGAGGCATTATATATCTGCATAAATACTGGTGCTCATAATCGCATAAGGCCCGATTATACTACCTTAACTGATCATGGCTCTGTAAATGTCAAACATAGCACTTTGATATAGTGTCCACCTCAGGGTGCATACTTTTACAGCCGGAGTGACAGTGTCATAATGACACAATGCCAACATGACCTGTGCTGTAAATGCATGGAATTGTATAGCGCCATTCAGATCCTTTAAGCTCACATGCATAAAGGCCTGTAGGTGTTCTTACATATTACACAGAGTACATTTTGTGCAGAGAATAAGACCGTGTGTAATTTAAGTAGTGTCAAATGTGTGGCATTAACAAATTGTTTTTAATTTGACATTAACAAATTAATATTTAATTTATATTTCTTTAATGTAACGTAAAAATAGAATGGTAACATTTCAAAATAAGGTCTCATTTGTTAACGTTAGTTAAAGCAGTAATACTTTAGAATACACTCCAAAAAGTTTTTGCTTAAAACAACCCAATCGCTGGGTTAAAATAACCCAATTGCTCTGTTTGTCTATTTTCAACTCAAATTGGGTTGTTTTTTAACCCAGCATTTTTTTAGAGTGTACTGTTCCGTCACAGGAACAAATGAGTAATGCATTATTAACACTCTAGTAACTAATATTAACTAACAAGAACTCTGATTAACGGATTATTAAGTAATAGCGCTCAGTGGAATGGGGTAGTTCACTATTAGTTCATCAATAACTACTATTTATTATTATATTTATATACTATTAATTCTAAAGTGAAGGTCATAGTAACCCCACTAGTAATGACTCAAGTATTACCAAATCCTTCAGAAGATTTGGATCAATATCTAAAGTGAAAAACATAACTCTCTAGTATTGACTGAAGTCATTGTAAGCTTTTGAGGTATTTGTAAGTTTTTGGATAGCAATGGCTTCTGACGGATTTGGTAACACTTGAGTAATTACAAGTGTGTTTTTGTCACTTTAGAATACTGATCCAAATAATTAGTAATTACTTTAGAAGGATGTAGTAACACTTGAGTCGTTACTAATGGGTTACTATGACCTTCGCTTTAGAAATAATTATATATTATGCATTATTCACATTTATTATGAATCTGTATATAGTAGTTCTTAGTGTTTTTGTTAGGTAATAGTAGTTATTAGAATGTTAATTGTGTGTTCCTGTGTAGTTATTAATTAATGACGGAACAGTATTCTAAAGTGTTACCGTTAATGCATTGTTTAACAATGTGCAATGTACTTTTTTTAACAGAGTTTATTCATCTTTTTCGATGCCAGTTATTAAAATACAATTGTGCATTGTTTGTTAGTTCACAGTGCATTGTTATATTAACAGATACAACTTTTGATTTAAAAATGTTGAATTAAAATTAGCAAAGGTTATTAAATGCTGTAGAAGTATTGTTCATTGTTTACTAATGTAGTTAACCAATGTTAACAAATGAAAACATATCGTAAAGTGTTACCAATGGGATATATAATATTACATTATGATTCAAAATTCAAATTTGACAAAATAATGTGTAAAATGTGAAACACTTCCCATAAGCTTGCAAGTCAGACAATAATTCATCCACTGCACGAGCTTCCATCCATGATGCTTTGTATACATCATGTAAGATTATTGCACTTCTGCTTACGTGCCCAACTTGGCTTCTACGGTTTCGTAATCCGTTACTGGAACTCTCGCTTTTGTATCTATCCACGAGCTTCAGGAGTAGCATGTGCATCTCAAGGCAACTGAACGGGTCAGACAAATGCTGACTTGGCTGAGACAGCAGCTCCAAATGCTGTGAGCTTTCTCGAACTATGACCTTTGGAATGCACAGTCAACAAAGATTTTCAGTGCAAGATATTTCTGCGAGAAATTCGTCTCAATTCCGGTGCATCATTTTAGTCATAGCGTTCATACTTAAACCTGGTGGAATGGTTGTGCACAACAAAACGATATTCCCCATGTCTAATGTATTTATAAAGACTATTGCATTGCTTTTGAACATTTAAATAACAAAAGCGCAATCTGAATCTGTGTTGTGAAAGGGTGGCAGTATAATCTCACTGTTCTCCATTAGATGATGTGGTGTTTTGAATAAATCGGCCTTCTGGGAGTTAGACTGGGCCTGAGCAACACCCTGCAATGAGGATTACTATAGCATAACAGTACTATAACAGTATGGGCGCGAGTCAGTTCAGTATGGCTGTCAACACCTATGTGTCTGCTGACATGACAAGCCCTTTAAACTGTGACGAGCATAAATCAAGAGGCCATTCTGAAACAACAGGGTCGTATTCTTCCCCTGTCGTGCTTGGACCTCCAGTCCCTGCATGGGGCACCATTCCAGGCCTGGCTGGAGCGGGGCGCGCCTGAGGAGTGCCATACGGAACCAGGCACCACACGTCTCCTCCATCAGTGTAAATTCTAAAACCTGCACAACAACGCTCAACAAGTCATCACAGCTTTAGTATACCTGTCACTGCTGTTCAGGGAGTGCACGATTGTTGCTATTCATTGTGCCCACAAGACTCAAACACCCACCGGCTCCTACGCCCACTGCTGCCATGAAGATTGACTGCATGCTTTTTTGATGACATTATTATTATTTTATTTCAGACGAGAAATTGAAATGACCATTTTTAAAAGTCTATTTAAAAGTATAGTTTACTAAATGTGTAAGTTTGCAGAGTGGAAGCATGGTTACAGAACAGATCTTCATTAGCCTATTTCAAAGACTGATTCTCATGCATGGTTTATGGGGACTTTCCATAGACGTAATGATTTTTATACTGTACAAAGTGTATATTTTATCTCATTACACTAACCCTAACCCTACCCCTAAACCTACCCATCACAGTAAACTTTCACGTGATTTATAAGCTGTTTTCCTCATGAGAACGAGGATTTCAGATATTGCCATCTTTGTGGGGACATTTTGTCCCCATAATGTAGGGTTTACCAGAACACACACACACACATGTTGGGTTAGGGCAATTTTATGGGGGATTCCATGGACGTAATGATTTTTACACACTAAAAAGTAATTCAGGGGACCTGACCTAACTTAAATAAAATTAGAATTTATTGTTTTAATCAAACCTTTTAAGTTGCAAACATTATTTTAGAGTTCTGTTGACATAATAATGTTGATCATTACATCAACTTAATATCGTCTGTAATTTAAACTCAAATTTCTGCATTAATTGGCTTTTTAAAAATTAGGTTGTATACTTAATGAAATTGTCTGGATAACTTCTGAAATTAGAAAGTGGATCACTAGTTCCCAGCATGCTTTGCATAAGACTGGATAAGAAGAATAAATGTTGAAATTAAGTGTTAATGTATTTGTTTTTAGTGAAGGGGAAGACCTGTAATGCTGTTATGTTTGACATTTAAAAGAGTTTCTGTAATGTTGAAGTGTTTGTGGTTACCATTGTGCTGAAGAGTAGATACATGAAGGTAAGCACATTGCCTTTCATTAAATATGCATGTTAAATAATGCATGTTAGCATGTGCTATGGTAGCTGTTGATTTGAACTGAAATAGATAAGATTATTTAGTTCCAGGGCTACAACTCTGGTAGTTGGGGTGACTTAATTTTTTGAGTAATCAACTTAAAAATGTGTTTATGCTACAAAGTATGTATCTTGTTCAATGTATCTTGCTGGTTGAACGTAAATTCACTCAAAGTTGTCATAACTAAAAAATAAATAAAAAAACTTGATGCAAACTTATTTTTTAAAGTGTACTAACCCTACTTCTAAACCTACCCATCACAGAAAACGTTGTACTATTTTAGATTTTCAAAAAAATATATAATTCTGTATGATTTATAAGCTTGTTTCCTTATGATTTATAAGCTTGGGGACCAAAAAAAAAAAAAAAAAAAAAAAAAAAAAAAAAGTAAACATTTGCTGGTAATGCTACTTGTGGGGACATTTGGTGGCAGATCTTCATTAGTCTACTCCAAAAACTGATTCTCAAACACACACACACACACACACACACACACACACACACACACACACACACACACTTGATTAATTAAAGTGTTAAATAATAATTTCCATACAAATGTTGATGTTCCATTTGGCACTGTATCCAGCTTATCTGATCTATACAGCTGACCAATTCTCCATATATTTCATGTTGACTGCAGCTGAGGGTTTTACTCTTTTTATCTCCCCGTGAAACTCTTGAAACTGTGTCAGGCAGTTAAATTGAGCATGGAAAACACTTTGTGTTTGTTTATTTGTTGGTGTTTGTTTACGGGTGTACGCAACCACATTAACTGATTCTAAGTGTTCTCGTACCTCATCAAGCATTGACGCGAAGTTCCGAGTGAATGGAAATCTGGGGGGAAACTTTAGAAACACAGATGAATTAATATAGTAATGAATATGTCATTTACAGTATTTCATCAAACCACAGGGATTTTATGGGACTGTATGTACACGAGCATTGCTGTATTGTGCAACATTTAGCTCAGTTTTATTTCTTCTTTTAAATTAGTCTTAATGAAATTTCATTATTAATAAGTGGGCTGCAATATTTCCATATTAATTATTATTTAAACACAGAGGATCGAGCCCACATACTTTTTTGATGTCTAGCAGATTGAAGACTCAGTCTTTCATGACAGGTTACCAATAAGTCATTCACGCAAACCATGTTGACTTGGACCAGAGATTACACGGCCTGCTCTTTGTGTGCACATCCGTCCTCTAGCTCGAGACTCTCCGTCACTCGAGTTCTCCTGGAGGGCTGTTTTACTAAGACATTGTGAACGCCACTGACAGTCTCTTCATTGGAGGAGGTGGAGGCTGAACGTCCTGCTCTGTTCTTGTGCACTGAGCTGGCCGCGGTCAGTCTATCTCGGTACAATGGTGGGCCGGGCAGCTGTTGTGGCCCGACAAAAGGTTCAGCGCTGTTTACTTAGCAACGAATTAAAGACGCATGTGTTACAAACCTGCACATGCAGGAGAAAAGCCTTGGAGAAAAATCTGCCATGCGAGATGAGTTTCAGGAAGTGTGTTTTTTTTTCTTTCTTTCTTTTTTCTTCTTTTTTTCCTCTCCATTAGATATGCCATTACCACTCACATACATTATAGAAATTTACAATTAAAATGATTAGTAGGCCTATACTGTCACCCCCCCTTTTTGAGAAAAGACACTATCCAAACTTAAATGGTTGTAACTGAAGAATGCTGTGAAATACAGACCTACTTTGGTCTTGTTTTAAAGAAGATACTCAGCAGATGAAAAAAAAAAAAAAAAAAAAAAAAAAATGAAAGTATGAAAAAGTTATGGAAGCTTAAATTTACTGTAAATGAAATGTACTGTATTAAATAATTTTCTATTTTATATAAAATATATATGTTCTACTAAATATTTTTACTCTAAAATTACTATAAAATCAAAGCCATGTGTCTACCCAAGTCGTTTTCCAAATTTGAAGTTGATATCACAAAAATGTATTTCCCATGAGATTTTGTTTAGGCGCTGTACCAAAAATAGCCTCCGGGTGTCATCTACATTCTATTGATTATTGTTGTATGCATTTTCCTGTTACAAATTGATACATTTCTGTCCAAATATCACTTTTTTTCACAAAACGGTTTGCAAATATGGAACCTTGAGACTCAGACCTTTCTGATGAAATGCTTATTTATTTTTTATTGTTTATCAAGATTCAAAAAGGTTTTGATTATAAAGTTTAAATACATTTTGTAATATGCAACCTGACACCGCCCACTAGGGGAGGAGCCCTAGAATAATTTAAAGTACCGTTTCCATGGCAACGCAAAGTCCAATTTCAAAACGGGATGAATTCCACGGGATGAATTTTGAGTTCGTAAGCTTTCGAATGATACCTAGTTTATGATGATTACTATGTGATACGAAAAAAAGGCGATAAAAAAAGCGTCAAGCGGTGACAGCAAACATTGTAAAATGCTTATTATAGCATACTTTAAAAATGTATATTTTAAATGTAATATTTAAGAATTGCTCTGTTAAGCATTGTGCACGTGTGACCCTAAAATGCTTTCAGTTTAAATCTGTATACAGTTGCACTTGGTCGCTCCATTGAGGGTCTATAACTGCTTTGGCTCTCCTTAGGAGAATGTCCTGGAAACGGGGCTCAGGCGCCTTTCCAATTCTTGCCAAGTACTTAGAAGTCAACATCGTCTATCTTTGATTCACAGACGCATCCACGCTCCCAAGAGCTCACCCTTTGATCCCTTTCATTTTTTTTCTCCCTCCTGTTTCTACACCAGATCTGTTATGCGCTAAAATTCTTTGCTTTTCCATAGAAACATCTCCTTTCCCTGGGAATATTGATGTTTTCTTCCTCGAGGGGGTTATGATATGGTGAATCAGAATCTCAAAGCCACGGACAATGGCAGTATTCATGGTCACTTTTTGTCTTTGTCTGGTTTTGTCTTGTTGTTCAAACCCCTCGTTTCTCAAATGAATACAAATATTGTTTATTCTGTTGATGTCCACGTTCTAGTCACTTCAGCTGCTTTTCAACGTTTCAACTCTTTGTTGGAGCAGCAGGTTCTGTACACTGGAGAGAATATAGACTTGGAGGAGGCCTCTTTCTTTCTTTCTTTCTTTCTTTCTTTCTTTCTTTCTTTCTTTCTTTCTTTCTTTCTTTCTTTCTTTCTTTCTTTCTTTCTTTCTTTCTTTCTTTCTTTCGTACTCTATGCAGGCAAGTCATAAAAATCGTTCATTTTCCCCTTATGGCTAAATGTTTCACTTGCATCACCAATGTGTCGCGGAATCATATTGTGACATGTGCGCGCGGAACGCTTAATTTCCCTCAGTAAACCATGGCAAATTCATATGCTCTATGAATTAAAAAGAGCCCTTTCCCGTCTTCTTTCTTTCCAGCATTGACATATCTGCTCCAGCACACTTTCACTCCCCATTGTCATCATGTCACCCCAACAATGTTCATCTCCTGGACACCAATTTTAGAGCTCTTTGATCTACCGAGTGAAAAGAACAAAGTTATGGAGAGAAGGGGCTTTTGTGTTCCGGCTTTTAGATGTTCTTAATATTACTGGACAATGTGGAAAACCAGATAATTGATGATTGATGTCATACAGTTTAAGAATTTTTTTTTTAGCGGAGTTTCAAATTATGCACATATAAAATGAACCAGCTGATGAAGACAGATACATGAGTAAAATGATACAAAGTCGCCGTAAAAGTTGTAAAGTCAAAATTAACTTTTAGTGTTGCTAATTTGATACCGAAATCCAGAGAATCATCTGGTCCCTGGCCAGACTGTTTAATATGGACCATACATTAATTCCGAGATGCGGCTTTTATGTGTCTAGTGTCAACTTTCATGGCTCTCTGTTTGAATTACATGAGCAATCATCAAGTACCCCCACCACCACCACCTCCATACACCCCACCACCCCACCCCACCGATCCACCTTCCCTCGCTCTCCTCTCTCTCTCTCTCTCTCTCTCTCTCTCTCTCTCTCTCTCTCTCTCTCTCTCTCTCTCTCTCTCTCTCTCTCTCAGTCCTACTCACTAAACATGCATTTTTAAATTCGTTTTTAATGAAAAAAAGACTATTTAACAATACGAACTACTACAACAACCACTTCTTTAAGCACTAAAGACGCCAGTGACATTCTTCAAACGTCAGTGAACGACATGTAAGCTACATTGTTGTCACTACTGCCCAAATCTAGAAAACATTCGTTTTTCGTGAAGCTCAAACGTTCACTCAAGTCCTCAGAATGTTTAAATGTCCTCGAACACAACTGGACTTGTTGCTAAACTCATTTCCAAAGACTTTTAAACGGCCAAACATTCTACAGATAAAAATATTCTCTCTCGTGTTGTTCGCACTTTGCTGCAAATTCGCGTTTTCTAAAATTAGTTGAAGCAAAACTGTCGTTGATTTGAAGGTAATATTATGATCTGTTCCCTTCAAAAACGTCGGATTATATATGCTAAACGAGGGTTCTCTTTATTTTCATAAATCCTGCTTTACTTTCGTTTAGGGTGTTTAAGGGGACACCAGAGAAGTCGGTTTTGCCAAAGAAGCCAACATTTAGATAATGCAGTAGGCTAATTAAAGGGTTCAGCAATTGTGATTAAGCTAGTTCTCTCTTATTTATTTATTTAATCCGTCTTAATGCGTAGGCTACATAGACTGGAATTTATGATTTTATCCCATGCCCTGAAATCCCATGTCTATCAAATATGATTGAGATTCCCGTTATAACAGTGGCGTTGCTATTTTTATATGCATTCTAATACAACGTATTATATAACCCTGCTGCCTCACACACACACACACACACACACACACACACACACACACATCCTTGTCGATGAGCACACACTGTCTTAATATTGATTGAAAACAGAGACCAGACACAAAAACGTTTACAAACATCTAGAAGCCATTCACATCTACGGGATTCATTCTCAGTGCGAACATCCATCTGATGAAAAGGAGGTGTCAGGCCTGCGCAAGTCCTTTATAAAGACCGATTGTCATTTAGACAAACACTGGAAGACAACATAAAGGCAAAGGTCAAGTCCTTTTCCAGTTCAAGTGTGTGCTGATTCACCTACAGGTCGACGGGGCACCACTTTATTATATCTCCTGATGATCTATCTATCTATCTATCTATCTATCTATCTATCTATCTATCTATCTATCTATCTATCTATCTATCTATCTATCTATCTATCTATCTATCTATCTATCTATCTATCTATCTATCTATCTATCTATCTATCTATCTATCTATCTATCTATATATCTATCTATCTATCTATCTATCTATGGTTTTGGAGATTAATATTCGCACGCCATTAAATTAAGATTGCTCAATGTGAATCTCCTCTTACTATCAATAACACGATTGCGAACTGCAAATACCTTTTACACTTTGATGAAATATGAATCAAATACACAATGCATTTTTGATGGTTGCGTGCTTCCCTCTCGCTCCGCAAGTTCAATTATAACTGTGAGGAGACAGACGGATTAAAGAAACAAGTAACACTAATTGCGCTGCAGGTATAACGAGGAGGTCCAATCTTGCTTCCCCTCTCTCTATTGAGTTTGTGTCGTCTTAATGAATGACAGGTAGAGCTACTTCCTGCTTTCACACGTGCAAAAATAGGCCTCTCTCTGCTTGCAGCCATGGACCCTTACTGAGCTCGGGAAACAATTGATTTTAAGCATATAGTTAATTATGTTCAAAAGGAAATAGTCTCGAGTCCATCATAAAGACGCTTATATTATTCTTCCTTCGTGTGTCATGCAAGCAAATACATGCATTTTATGTGGTCAGCCATGTTTGACATTGGGCTTTTTTCTATTTTCAGGAAAAAAATAAAATAGTTCTTACCTTGTCTCTTAGATCAGCGTCTGAATCTACACATTTTAACTAGCTGTTAACACTGAATCTGTGCAGAAAAAAAGAAGAAAATTGGGGGAAATCGCAGACTATTCCTCAGCCCTCGTCTGTGGAGTTTCCTCAGCAGCACAAAAGAGTATTATGAAAAATAGCCCAAGTCCAAAGAATGTCACAGTGGTCGACTTATTATTTAAATCTTTCATTATATAAAAAAAAAAAAAAAAAAAAAAAAAACTTATAGAAACTTTCCTTTTGATGAATTAACTCGTGCACAACGGGAGAAGTCTCGCTAGACATAATTCTGCCCTTTTTATGAAGGTTTGCGACTTAAAAAGAAAGATCATCAGCTTTTGGGATCAATGTGGTAGCGGAAATGCTTTTGAGAGATTTCGACAATTAAAACTATAATGTAAACAGGTTGTGCTCAACTCTGTTTATGAATTATATAGTGAGCTTGATACAACCGCCAATAATATAATAATAATAATAATAACGTGCAAAACTTATTTTTGCCAATTTGACTTCTTTGTTTTGGTGCTGTCAAAAATAAATAAATATTGTATTAATAAAAACTATGGGATGAGTTGTTTCATCATACATCAGAAACAACGGGACTCAACAGGAATGTCTTTCCTTCATCTACACCTTTACATTTCCTTCACTTGAAAACGTGTCATTTGTCAAGCACAGAGAGCGCATATATCGAGATAACTTGTCTTGTGTGTGTCTAATTGGAAAAGTCGATGTTGGAAGCCTGGCCACGCGTCTGCAGCTCTAAGAAAGAAAGAAAGAGAGAAAGAATGCCGGAGCGGAAATGAACTGCAGTTGAATGACACTTTACTTGCCGGTGATTAATATTGATCCACACCCCCTTCAAGCGCCGAGCTTTAACAACACGCAGGTGGCTGTTGACATTTCACTCGAAACCTCACCTCAAAACACACACACACACACACACACACACACACACACACACACACACACTAATAACGTACACTAAATACATAAATCAAAACAATGCGCAAATTATTAGTAATCAAAAAGACACAAAAAACACCACTCTCGTCATCAGCAACAACAATGTACTTAATTACAATAACATGAAGACAATACAATAATGCTATATTGAGAGAGAAAAAAAAAACAATCTTAATTATCTTAATAAAAAAGGAAAATGTACATATTTCTCAAAAATAGGATCTTTACTGTGTACGATTTCAGGATGTAAAGGGGCACAGACTGATGTAAAAACGTATTAATTATACAATAAATAAATCAATTTGAATTCTGCATGGTAGATCTCAGGTCTTCTTTGTTCCCCTCTCTGTCTGTGGGTCATTTGTTTCCGGGTTGTGTGTCGATACCTTCAGCAGGTCATACAGTCACTGTGACAGCACAGATATAATGCTGTTTAATAGACCGTGATGATGCAAAAGACATTAAAGTTAACAAAGATGTGTCAAAATGCACATAATGCTCCATATGTTCATTAGAGTGATCTCAGAGGGCCGTGGAACATTTCATTAATTTGTAATTTATGAATGTTTGACAAATATTACAGGGTATGTAAATATGAGAGGCGTAATGTCTTTTCTGCGGGAGATGAAGAAATGACCCAAAGTCTGTGTTGCTGCTAGAGTGATCACACGAATTATTCCCCTGCTCAAACTGTGCTTTCACCATGCACAGCACATTTCCGAGCCGTCGTGTGAAATAGTGCACATAAACCAATGACTTAAAACGTCACGTTGGCAGTGCACATTTGCATGTCTGAAACATTTCACACGTTACTATGATGCATGATATCTTACGCCTCATCTATTTGCGCTTTTTCGAAAACTCGTAGTCTAGATGTGGGATTTTCTATTCTATTCTATTCTATTCTATTCTATTCTATTCTATTCTATTCTATTCTAGTTCATGCTCTCTCATTCCAGGCAGTTTGCTGCCCTATGCACTACTTTACCTTAAATGTAAATTGATCTGTTCCATGGCGGGTGTCAGTGTTTCTGTGCGAAGGCGCTTCCTCGCACAGCAGAGTTCTGAAACATGCCTCGTTCAGGTGCCAGAGGTCAATCTCCGCTGTTACTCTCAGACGTCTGAAACCTGACACCTGCAGAAAGCTGCACAATACAAAACCAATTCTCAACCTGTTGCTGAGGCTGAATAATAATAATAATAATAATAATAATAATAATAATAATATGTAAAAAGTTGCTGCCTTACATTTTTAAGTACAATCAACTTAGATATTTTAGTGACCTGAAATTGTATTAAACTGACTTAAAATTATTTAAAAATTGCTTAACTTATTTTGATGAGTTAAAGCAATGCAAAACATGTTGTCATAACTTATTGATCATCATATATATATATATATATATATATATATATATATATATATATATATATATATATATATATATATATATATGAACTGTAAAAAAAGTTGCTGCCAATCAAGTACAATCACAATTAATATTTAAGTCAACTTAAATTGTATTAAACGGACTTAAACTGTCTTAAACTGATTAAAATAATTATTTATTTTGATGTTAAAGCAATGTAAAAACATATGTTGTCATAGCTTATTGATCATATAATTTTTGACTATATATAAAATGTAAAAAAAAAAAGTTGCTGCCTTACATTTTTGAGTACAATCAACTTGGATATTTAAGTCAACTTAAATTGTATTAAACTGACTTAAAAATTATTTGAAAATTGCTTAACTTATTTTGATGAGTTAAAGCAATGCAAAACATACGTTGTCATAACACACACACACACACACACACACACACACACACACACACACACACACATATATATATATATATATAGTTTTTGTTGTTATATTATTCAAGGAGATTATAATTGGATGTTTTCCAGAGGTTCATGTCGGGTTAGTGCAGATGTTCAAACGGAAGCATGTGGCAGAGTGTCTTATAGAAGCGGGTTTACACCCTTTAAGTCCGCCTCTTTACTGAACATATAGAATTACCAACCATTCTCAAGATCTACATTTACGCCGTGTGTTCAAGTGAGTAAATGAAACCAAAGATTTGCTTTTGCACAGAGGCTATAAGTGCAATGCCATAGTTTCATGACGGAGAATACATAATTCCAGATCGACGTCCCCATCTTACGGATATCTGAAGACAACGCTTTCTTCTTCTGCCTCAAACTTTCACAGCTAAAACAAAAAACAAAAGAAAAAACACGTTCTCTCCCTTTCCCTTTCTCTACACCAATCACCTCATATGCTGCTCATAATATGAAATATGAACCGCGAGATGATAAATTATATTTCAGAAATACTTAATCGCTGAAGGGCACATTCTGCAATTCATTATCATTTGCCCATGGTGATGATGTATGGCCCACTTAAATAAATCTGATACTCCCATAAAAACGATTTCATTATTTTTACTTTTCATTATCATCATTACCCTATTGCATCGCACGCTTAACGCTGGAGCAGTTGCATTGATTGATGCCTCTTGTATCATCGTATTAGAAGACTACACATGGCCTATTGCCAGCACAGCTTTGACCATTCAGTTTAGGCATCTGGAGATTAAGGTGGATCATCCATTGGGAGCACGGAAAATATGGAAATGCACTTAATTTAGTTACTTTTGTTTGCATTTAAGTGTCGGTCTGTGCGGTGATAGACCCCTCTGAATGCTGTGCATTGAATTAAACTGTGAGTTTTTAAAGAAACCCAACTGAGTTAATAATGTTTACGATAGGGGTATTTCCATTTGGAGCATCAGTAAAAAGGGTTTAGCTGAAAATATTGCATGTATGGAAATGCAGAACAAACAAATCAATAACCAATTTTACCAGCAACTCAAAGCAAACCTTCACAACTAGGCAAAAGTGAACTAGACACGCTTGTGTTCTTTTTTTTTCTTCTTCTTTTAAGCCACGTGAAACATGAAACGGTTGGTGGTGAATATGCATAAATACCAGAGATAAAAGAACTGCAGGTACAACTGGGCAACTCACCTGCTATGAATGTCGTATAAACCCACAGAGCGCACATCTGGGTTTGCATTGCATCTTAACTTGACTTATAGATACCTATAATATATTTAGAACGAAAATGCATAAACATCATATCAGCAGTCAAGCATTCTGCAAATGATCACCTTTCCAATGGCTTTAATGTTTAAAGAATGCAGAATGCCTTCTATTAAATGCTCAAATAAAACATCAACGACATGTGCTTTCACCGACTAAATGTTTTTTAGTGGAAACGCACGATGCTCCCCACATAGCGCGCTGCTTTGCTTGGCATCTATCCTGTTCATGTGCCCCTTATAGACTCCAACGTTTTAATAGCAAATAGAAAGTCCTTGTTGCAGACTATACGAACAAATTAGAGAGAGAGAGATCAGAGATCAAAGGAAGCGAAATAAGCACGGGTCGCTCGACTCATTCATGCAGCTGCTTTGAGATTCAAGGCCAACAAGCGTATCTTACATTGAAAGAAGGTTCCCATTCAGAGTGCAGGTGCGAAGTAGTGCGGCACATTCTGCTACATTATCTGAAGGTTGTTAGAGATCACTGTTCACTCTGCTAACTATAGGGGCTGATTCTCACTGGAGAAAAAAACTCCTTCATCCATGAAAGTACAATAACTCAGCGCCAACGAATAGATGATGGTGGTAATCTGACTATTTAGGAGCTTATTCAATCAGGCTACCCAATTTATTAGTCATTTCTCGCTATTTCGTTTCATTTAGTCTACGCCAGTTCCATTTCTCTCCTCCGTTCCACCTCCACACCTAATGGTGCAGGAAGTGGTGTGTCGAACTTAACATCATGTGTTAAGTTCAAGTTTGTTTTACGTTGTTAAACACAATTTAATCTTATTTGTATTGCCATATTTACAGGTGCTAAAACGAGATGTCGAAACTTCTGTTGGTGCACAACAGTAGCATGTATAAGTGTAAAAGGTGTAGTTGATATGTAATTACATATTATATATATATATATATATATATATATATATATATATATATATATATATATATATATATATATATATATATATATATATATATATATATAAAACTTAGGTTACACTTTTTGGTAGCACTTTATTTACAGTGTCTTTGTCAGACGTGTTACATACTGTAGTAATAACAGTAAATGATGCATAATTACATGCAACTAACCCTAAACCTACCCTAACCCTCTAGTAAGTACATGTAGTTCATTATTATTACTCAGTACTTGAACAGACACCTTGAAATTGTGTAACCTGATATTTTTAAGGTGCAATTGTTACAGTGTAATTATATATTTAAGTAATGAGTAATATTAATTAACTGCATGTACTTACTATAGGGTTATGGTAGGATCACGGATTCGGTTGAGATTTAGTTGTTAGTAATTATGCATAATTTACTGTTATTGCTATGGTAAGTACATGTAACAAGGACACTGTAAAAGAAAGTGTTACCAGAACTTGTCGTACATTTTATTGCAAAACAATTATATAAATTAAAATGAATTAATTAAGTAGTTGTGCTTGATTTTAACTCGGCTTGCACATCTTCAGATAATGTTTGATATAACATGCTTGGCTTTACGACAATTAGAGATGCATTCTTATTTCACCAAGACCAAATCTTTATAACCCTCACGTGTATAATTGTACACATTTTAGAAATCAAAACCTTGACAAAGTTGAGCATTATAAAAATATGCAATCTTGATTGATTGATTGACTGACAGTCAGCTTGTATAGACAAAGCATTGGATACAGTGTAATTAAGTGCAAAGTATCATAATTTAGTGCAAAGTAACAATACTCACTTATTGAACTATTTGAATGGCAAGACCAGTGCCAGTTAGTTGGTTGGAGTTGGAGGGGGCAAATAGGTCTGAAAGTAGCCTATTATGTTTTAACATGCTTTTCTGTTATTGACTAGTTTATATATTTATTTATTTGCCATTGCACCTGTCCTGTCATTTTGCATGCGAATTCCAGTCAGCCCTTGTCATGTAATTATGACATTAAATAGAGCGTTGAATGGTGTGGAGAGAACCGCTAATCCCCATTAAAAGAGCTTTGTTAAATAATGCAGGACAGTTTCCGGAAGTGTGATTATCGCCTCAATTATTTCACAAAGAAATTATATTTCACACTCAAATGAGCCCTGGACTGCATTTAACAAAGAAGTTTTTTTTTTTTTTTTCTGCTTCCTTTAGAGAGCCAGGCTATTGCTTAATATAATCAGAATACGAATCCATAGTTAGGCCAAGTCCACCATATTGTGACAAGTAAATAAACTATCATTTAACTTTTTTTATAAGAATTTAAAAGGTTAAATGGATATGCGTCTTGTGTATCAGTTGTGTTTCACTTCACACTTGTAAGTGCTTCCTTTGCATTTGGAATAAATCATTATTATTATTTGCTGTTGTTCACTTGTAGCTACTTTCGGGAGATGGCTGACTGTTCATTTGGAATGGTTCATTCCTCGTATATGATCATGATTTATGTTTCCCAAAAGTGATATAGTCCTACTAACTAACGAATGGTTTGAGGGAGAATATGGAAAGCGCATTCGACACCATTCAAAAGCGAGAAACTGTTGAAAAGAAGCATTTATTGTTCTGTATAATCACAACTTTGACACACAGGCTCCCCAGGAGTCCGAGCTTGTCGATAGTTGATATTACTTGGACGTACTTGATTCTGGTCAATTCGTGTCCTCTTATTTTTGTTGAGTGGAATGAAAAACTTGCGCGATAACTTGGAGACAGAAAGGCCTTTTCCATGTCATCAGCGTCGTTTAGACGACATACAAGAATCCTCTTGATAATAAAATCACTTCAAAGGCTTCAATTGAGACCAAACTAGCCCTTTCTCCTCTGATACAGCAGCTCTGACACTAGACTCCGCCACTCTTTGGCTTTTTCCTGCTGTATTTATTTTACACTGTGTGTAACAGAGACGTTTTAAAGCTGAATGTGCTATATAGACAGTCAAATGATATATACACAAACACCCTCGCGCAAGTTTGACCAGTTGAGAACTAAGCTCACAAGTGTAGATTTCTGCATTCGTTGGATGGCGATTCCTAACGTGAAGAAATAGATATTGATATTGTTTGAATGAGTAATTTATTGATTAAAAATGGCCCATTAGCTCGGATCTGCAATGGCTAAGTTGTCAGTTTATGTTATTCCAATCCAGTGAACATTATGAAAATTAATTATTTTTTTATTTTTTTTCCGACTGGATTTCGGTTAAAACAACGCTATGCCAAACTAATAAACGAAAGAATAAATATTCGTTTGAGTAAATGCAAACGCATTAGTTCTTTTTTCTTCAGAGCAAATATCGCATTCTTTCTGACAGAGCATATTCTACGGCCCCGTTGCCCATATTATTTAAATTTGACTGGGCTTTTGCTATTGAAATCTTAACTCACCATGAAGATTCACCGTCGTGGAAAAAAAATGTCTCTTTGTATAAAAGCCCTTTGAAGTCTGTGTGAAAATATGCAACTCTTTCATCAATTGCTGCCCATGTAATTGGAGTGTAAAGCTAGGGTATATTTGTGTGCATAAGCAATACAAAAGGAAATAAAACAGTTATTGCAATGGGGTTCGCTAAGAGAATTACATTTATTTTAAGTTGGCTGGTATCTATACTGTGACGTTATTTTAGGACAATGCATATTTAGTTCTTTTATTATTATTATTTAGTCATTTAGATATTGACTAATCATTATATTCTATGTATTTATGCATTTTCTCCTATAAAGCGTAAGGAGGTCTTTTAGCTTTGCATCATACACAATTTATTCAAAATACTGACAACGTACAAGGCATTTCGGTACACATTTTAAGGTCTCTTCTGATAATTCATATTTCTCATAAAAATGGATTGCTGACAAGTTTTACAAAATCACAAAATAACCACATTGATAAATGACTAATCATAAATGAAACGTCATATCAAATACAATAACACTGTTTCCATCAAATTGGCCTGGCTGGAGAAAGCACAAGAAGAGGAAAGAGTCTACGTCTTTATGAAATTCAAATAATCCGAAATATTAATTTTGTACAAAGTAGAGTAGCAAACATTTAAAAATCGCTGAAAGACGAAACCTTACAAAAGTACTGTTCACACATAAACATTAAAACGTCGTCATTTACAACTGTACAGGTTTAATAATTAAGCACTTTGGTTCAATGATACAAAAAGAAATTCTTTACCGATTAAAAAATAAATTAAGATATTGAAATCAAAGCGGAATTTACAAAATGATACAGTGACATGCGTACGGTCGGTACACTATTGAGAAACACAGACACTCGGGACATGTTTTATATCGATTGGTGGTTAGGCAGTGACATTAGCTGTCAAAGGGCCAGTGCATCCTTCAGTAAGGCATTAACAGTGGACAAGCCTACTCTTTGAACCTGTGACCATTCAGTCCGAAATGGACTGTCCAAATAAGAAAAGATGTCAAAGTCATTTCAGTCACTTTGCCAAATGAATATTACAGGGCTAGCAGTTTGTTAGAAGGCGTCCCTCCGTTCGGGATTGCCGTACGTTGGCCCCTCCGTATGGCCCGGTGTGGAGGAGCCGCTGGGTGGGGTCTGAGGGCCACTGGCACCGGAGCTGTGACACACGTACCATTCGCTTAAATTGGCCGGCTGGGACGATGACGAGAGTGGCTCGGAGAGCGCAGAGGGAGCTGGCTCCCGTCCCAAGTCCGATGAAGGAGAAACAAGAGATGGAGTCGATGATTCGTAGCCCGAGCTCGGAGGTGGAGACTTGCAGTGCACCTTCATGTGTTTTCTCAAAGAGCTGGGATGCGTGTACGATTTGTCACAACCTCTGACTTTGCAGTTGTACGGCTTATCGCTAGTGTGTACGTGGGAATGCTTTTTCCGGTCACTGCTGTTGGCGAACCGTCTGTCACAGCCGTCAAACTCGCATTTGAAAGGCTTTTCACCTAAAACAACAAAACAGTTGTGACAATGGTCATTATAGACAAAGTGCATCACAAGTGTACTCATTATAACGAAGCACATAATTATAACGAGCGCATAACCAAATACACTTTGCATTAGTCAAACGCATGTCAGTCTGTATAGGGTAAATCAGGTCACATGAGCCCCATGATATCGTGATTATCTTTTTACTGCTCTGTCTGCTCTCATGGCAAGCCCCTTGTGACTGAAACAATCAGACAGCAATGATTTCTTTTCACAATTACAGATTATTGGGCATCCGTTTTTTAAAGCGTGCACACGCTCTCATAGTAGTTTCATTTACCTTTGGAATGTAGAGCATGAAGATCTCATAAAATACATCTGATCCACCATCTAAACTGCTATTAGGCCTGTCCCACTGTAACAATAATAGCTGCTGGAAAAGGCGGCCAGGCAATAGAAATGTTTGAATTAATTACATTTAATCACATCACGCTTGTTTCCGAAGGACATAAGCTCCAGGAGTTTATAAGACTACGTAATTGCAGCTGTCTAATTACAGTTGCTTGCTGAATATCAATTTGACCTTCAGCTGTTGGGCCGAGAAAGCCAATCAAGAATATTAGTGTACTACAAGAAAACAGCAAGGAAGAGACCCTTGGGAAACCATATCCATAACCAAAGATTCAAATACCGCCCAAGCAAGAAAATAATGTGGCTGCCCCCGGGAACGTCGCACATAAGTAATAAACAACGTTGGTTAAACATCAAAGCCGAAGGATTGTTATCCTAGTTTCCAGGTAAACGTTACACGTAGCTAGGCAAAGGGGTTCTGAAATGCAAAATTATTCGTCCAGTTGTACAGAGCCCAGAAAGCATTAACATGAACAAAATAGCAAAACCAAACGGATTGTATCAATGTGTTCTACTTAGTATTAAATATAAAGTTTATCCTGTTAAGTCACGACTGATTTACTCTTTCAGAACTTTGATACCGACTTGTTGCATGCGGCCAATCTGCAATGTGTCAACAGCCAATGCGTTCTTATCTTCACTTCCGAAATAATTACAAATCTTGTCTCTTGGTGCAATTAATGACAGTCATTTTGGACAGTTTCTTTCTAAAGCCTATTCACACACACACACACACACACACACACACACACACACACACACACACACACACACACACACACACACACACACAAGCTGCAGCGTAAGCAAAACAAGACACTAGCTCTCTAAAAATGCTACCATGACCCATGTGTACCGTTCTGCAGGGTTTACAGATTACTTCAACAAATATGTCTGAAAAAAGGAAAGAAGTTCATTTAAAAAAAACGAGTGTTAATAGGATTCATAATGTCGTGGAAAGTAGCGAATAACAATTTGCAATGTGGATAAACACTTGTGTGCAACATACAATAATTGTAATATAAACAGTCGATGTCCATAAGCGATTTACTGTGAGAGAAAAAAAGTCAGGACCCTATCTCTTCATCTCCTTTTTTTTCTTCTTTTTTTTTTCTTCTTCTTCATATATTTTTCCAGACGACTAAACTGGACGCAGTAGGCCCCAAACATATGAATGTGATGGGACATCATGAAGCAAGGAATGCATTATTTTTACAAAAAAGCAAGCAAATAAAAATAAAAAAATAACACTCCACAATGCTCCACCTTTGTGGTTGTTTTTTCTTTTAAAAGCGACATATTGCTAAAGTAGTATGATATTATATTAGCGTAAGCTAAATAGAAGTATCAAATTCATTAAATAACAGAGAAATAATGAAAATGATGCCAGTGTTCTACGAACAGTCTTTACAGCATAAATAAGTCAATGCATGTTATATTTCTGTAAATGTCTTAAACAAGCAGACTGTGCTTCTATTTAGCTTGCAAGCTAGCTCACGTCATTAATAAACTAGTTGCCGTGCATCGATTTGTTTACACTTCAGCGTTATGAGTCGCTAGTATTTAGCTAAAATGTCCTAAGGGACAGCAAATGAAGTCACTGACCTGTGTGTGTCCTCTTGTGGATTTTCAAGTTTTCCGATCGGGCAAATACTTTTCCACAGCCGGGGAATGGACAGGGAAACGGTTTCTCTCCGGTGTGCACTCTGATGTG
The DNA here is from genome assembly GCA_018749465.1 of Paracanthobrama guichenoti. Lineage (NCBI taxonomy): Eukaryota > Metazoa > Chordata > Actinopteri > Cypriniformes > Gobionidae > Paracanthobrama > Paracanthobrama guichenoti. Next base: position 9,383,345 of record CM031966.1, on the reverse strand, counting down.
ATTCACAAGTTTGTACTTTGCTTTAAATGGCTTTCCCTCTCGTGGACATTCTTCCCAAAAACAGATATGGTTTGCTTGCTCTGGTCCTCCAACGTGCTCCACAGTCACATGTGTCACTAGTTCGTGCATGGTGCTGTAAGTTTTGGAGCAAAGTTTCTTTGCGGAGTGCTCTGGCTCCAGCCACTTGCAGATGAGTTCTTGCTTGATCGGTTGCCTCATGTAACGGAAAAACGCGCCAGCTCCGTGGTGGTGGTGGTGGTGGTGTGCGCTGAGATTCATGTTCAGATTGAGCCCGCCGTATCCGTGCAGCGGAGAAGCAGCGAACGGGTCTGCCCTGGAGCTCGCTACTTGACTCAAATGATCAGACCGAACGTACATTTCGGCAGGTATTCCTAACCTTATTTGTCCGTTCAAGGCTTGGCCACCTGGTGCTCCGGTAGATGGCTGCTCGTGATGAAGTCCAGGGAAGAGGGTATGGTTCCCAGGGTCGGGGTGATGACCATAGTGTCCCGGATAGCTACCTGTTGTTGAGACAAACATTCCGTGGTGAGAGGCTGAACCAGAAGTCTGATCGGTCAGCACAGGCATGGCTTGAGCTGTCAAATCTCGGCGAATGAGGAAATCCCTACCTGCGGATAGCGCCTGGGCCGTGTGAGACATAGAGTACGGGACCGTTGCCGCCTGCACCGGGCCAAAAGCTCCCGTTTGACTGGAGACCACTTCACTGTGGCCTGCAATATGATGATTGTGGTGGTGATGGTGGTGGGGATAATGATGGGTTGGGCTGATTTTGAGGGCCGCGGAGTGCCCCATGTGTTCTGGCCCGAATGGACTCGGCCCCAGGCGGGGTTCCGCAGTCATCTCCCCAGGGTGCGAGTGAGCCATTGAGTGTGGATGGCTGCTGAACCCCGGGAAGCCTGTCACGCTCTGAGGGGTATGGTGGTGATGATGGTGATGGTGGTGAGCCCCTGCCAAGTCAACTAATCTCAGCGTCGTGTTCCGTTTGGAAAACGCGGGGTCCATCACAGGGCTTCCCAAAGCATCCACGCTCATTACTCCTAATTTTAGAATAACTTGACAGCAGGCAAAATAATAATAATGATGATGACAAATATATTTTAATCGCTTTGAAGAATACAGAAGAAAAAAAAAATAAACTTCCCCTAAAGTTTAGTTGCTATCTCAGTGCCTACGTGGAATCCCATTCGGTTGAGAGGCAGCAGCAGGACGCTTTGATATACTGAATAGAGATTCATGGTAGGCGCTGCAGCCCGTGGAGCCAAACAATCACCGAGCGCTCTAATTGGTCAGAGCTCCGTGATTGACGTCACTCGTGACAGTTTCCAATGCGAAGAAAAATGTTTTAGTGACAGCAAACAGCGAGTGCGCATGCGCCAAGCCTCAGGCAGCGGATGAAAAAAAATGCTTTTGTTATGCAAAGGTTATTGTACTTTTAACTGCAATCCCGAAGTTGCAACGAAGCAATGTAACCTTTCTTTATATTACAGCTGTGGAGAATGTGCGACTGCGCTTTAAAACAGTGCTACTTACCGCAATAAGTAAACTAGAAAGAGTGGACTTGCATGCAATAAAAAAGCGACATATCCTATATGCTCGGTCTGGTAGTCCGTTATAGAAAACATCTTGAAGAAGCTCCGTAATAAGCATCGAAAACAGCGGTTAGTACAAAGTTTGCAGTAGCACGCTGCTTGCTTAGACTCCGATTTTTCTGTAGTCTAATTAACCATTTTGTTGAAAAAAGTTTTCACACCCCCTTTTTTCCTCTAACGGTGCTTCTGCGTCGTCATGGGATCGGTGTCTTGTGAAAAGCGCGAAGGTCGCCTATTGTCCAGAAGGAAAAAAGTAACGCAAAAGACCTGTTGTTATGATCGGGGGCAATTTTCGGCCTCAGTTGTTCAGCGGCGGCGGATCAGGCACGCAGGAGGTGGTGCTTCATCAGAAGTGTACAGGGCAGCAAAGCAAAGAAGTCTTGGCAGCATAGCTCGAGTAGCTGTTAAATAAAAATCCTAATACACTAATACACAATAATCCTTAATCCAGTCTTTCCGAAACGCAACATTTATCTCACCGTTATTTAATAAAGACACTGTTGACAGTGCACCTGTTATGAATAAAGTGACCATGAATCAACAACCGGCTGTTGTGTTGCAGCCTATCTTGTAGAAAAAGCTTGAAAGCAAGTGGACAGTATCCACCTCATGAAAACAAGCTCAAGAGTTTTAATGGCATTCTTTGAACTTTGCCCAAGGGAAGGCAATTTAAGCGAATGCTGATATTTCAAGATATAAAACTGACTTCGTCTGAACGTATATCTAATGTTTTAAATGTCCACAAGGTGTAACATGAAACAAATAAATGTCTATCTTTCTAATGCAATTGCACACAGATCAAGTGTACATTTAATACGGTGATACTGTAGAATGTTTTAAAATACTTTGCTTCCACGTTGCCGCAAGGAGAGAAAAATAGAGCTGAACAGGAAAAAATATCAAGCCAAACCAAAATGATCTTACTGTTTGTATGCATCTAATTTTCCAATATGTAATGAAATGTGCCATAAAAAGTGCAATCACCATGATGCAGTGAAAGAAGTTTTCGTGCATGGAATGTTTCCTCCTTGCTCAATAAAAATGCACATACATAACTCCAATACAGAATGATTACCTTGATCGAAGGTTCATCTTAATCAAACCTGCCAGACACAGATAGGAGGTGCTGGGTGAACTGACCTATAAGGTCAGACAGTTACTATTAGATATGTCAAATATCATATGTTCAAGCTCCACCGGAATTAGGCGGATTATCCGTGAGAGTACAGAAGCAGCATTTAGATTGTATTAGCGCTCATGTGTCTCGATGAAAAATGGAAAAAGTTGGCATCCCCCACCCCCAGCCCACATTGCTTAGTAACTTCACTCAAAGGTATATCGTTTATTTTATTGCAGCATATCAGTGCAAAACGTAGAAACAGCCGTGACATAACAAAAAAAGTTATTTATTTTTTCCTTTTAATTTGTGGTTGCAAGACTGAAAAATCGCATTTCACGGAAACATTACTTAATCTAAAGACCATTGTGATCGTTTTCGTGTTCACGTATTATGATCACATGTGAATCCAAACTAAGTCTAAAATCCACAAATGTAATTTTTGAACATAATAAAAGCGTGACCCTTTTTTTTTTACTTTAGGTGCCTTCATTTTAATCAAGGTCAAGATGCATTCAATTACTGATGCAAATAAATTGGTATTCCCTTGAGAAAGGTCATGAATTGATCTGACAGGCCTCTGGTGACAAAACCACACAATCCGTCTCATCAATAAGTAAACATTGTATGAACTATGACTAGTGAATATGTTAGTCAAATGGCTGGGGCTTAGGGTCGAAGGGATCGCAGTTGTATTCTTCGGGAATTTCTTTAGCTCGTAACTCAAAGTTTATTTTTCAGCTTCTTTTCGTGTGGTAAAGGGGAAAAATATGCTAAGACACAATACGGTTTTGATTTGACAATAAAGACAATGAAAAACAAAATCTCAGACACTGACAAAAATTATACTGCAGGCCAAAAAAAAAAAAAAAAAAATGAAATCAAGCACATATACAACGGGGGGAAAAACGCAATAAAGTTGCAATGCTTTTTAACACTCATAGGGAACTTTTGGCTAACTGATACTTTTAGTAGATTAAAAAAGAAAAAAGAAAAAAAAAGTTGAATGTCGCCAAAAAGAATAGGTGTGCTTGTCCTTTGATATTATTTAACTTCAACAATAATAATAGTATAAAACACTTCAATGATTCCAGTTTTTTTAAATCTAATTTAACTGTTGCAAGCAGTACTTGCATATGAAAAAAAAAAAAAAAAAAAAAACACACGTTATTAAAATATTTCCAAATGATTCCATTCTCCAAAACTTATTTCGTCTCCACGCTAGAGTCTTACCGTTTTTCACCTGTTGAAGACACCGTCCAGATTTCTTTTATAAAGATAACGTCCGTTAGACAAAACATTCAACTCAACAGCTTCGCTTGGCCCTCTCTCTCTCTCTCCCCCTCTCTCTCCCTTTCTCTCTCTCTCTCTCTCTGGAAGGAGTTTGAGAGTGTATGGAACTGAAGGCTGCAGTCTGGATGATATTTTAATGGTTCGTCTGTTCATGCGGCTTTGAACTCCAGCCGCCGGAGTTTCCTGCAGAGAGAAATCCCACTTCACAACTTCCACAACCCACAAGTTTTACACACACACAAGGGTGATACATTACGGCCTTAATCTTTCAAAAACACCGGTTAAAAATATGAATAACAGAAAGAGACACCTCGTTCGCAGGTTTGAAACTATTATTTGAAGTTTGAAGGTATCTACGGAAGGCCTACTGAGTTTAGGCACAGAGCCTTTAAAAAAAAAAAAAAAAAAAAAAAAAAAAAAAAAAAAAAAAAAAAAACTAATCAGAGGCGTAAAACGCTCTGCGTTTAAGTATATAATGTGGATATCAAAGCAATAATTAGATTCCAACAACAGTATCAAACAAGTGGTGTGCAGAAGTGACTTTTACTGCGTATTGCACAACCAGTGAAGGAATAGTTTCCCAGAGATCTCTCAATGCCTGTAAAAAAGTAAACTATACAACGCCCACTATTAAAGTAACCAAGAAACGTGATGTTGATGCATTACAATTATCTTTATAGATCATATTTTGTAGCTACTGTTGACAAATGTGTGCACTGCATGAGCTCAAATGCATGCATTAAATTGCTCCAAAAAAGAACACAATTTTAATTTTAATTTCACATTTATGGAGAGACCGTATAAAACCGTACTTGGTTTTTCATGAGTATGAGTTGCATGTCATGTAAGAATACACTGTATCACATTTCAGCGAGTGTTTACTAGATGCGCACCAGGTTCTTCTCAAAGCATCGGGCTGCCACATAAGTAGGCCAAACGTGGAAGCACTCTGTCTAGGACAAAAGCTATTATTCGGCCATGCATTCGCTAAACTCTGTTTTCTGAATTTTAACATCCAGAGCAAAATCACAGTCAGCAACCTCCCGACAATCCCATAGATTGATGATGTAAACCGACCAATCGCACTGATGCTGAGGCATGGCGGGCTGTTATTTGGTGAGTGAATGTTAGTAGGGGGAGAGCGCCCTCTCCAATGATGGTCCAAGCACGGGGTCACGTGCTGCCCCCCTCCTTCCCCATTCATCAGGGGTGGACTGTGTTGTCTTTTCAATTCATTTATCTGCAGGAATGATTGCGACTATCAGTCTGAAGCTCACCGCCTGACTGAGGAGGTGAAAGTTGCGCCACAGGAAGATAAACCGCAAAAGACAATATTGCACATGATTTGCGTGTGCATCGGATGAGCAGGAGAGGGAAATTCCTCTCTACTAAAAGTAAATAGGAATAGGGGATCGGAGTTTGCCTTGCACAGACTTAAGTCAGAGAAATAGCAAGCAGAGACAGTTGTTAGAGATTCTTCCTCTCGCAGTCTCCACCGCTGCAGACTGAAGATGCTCTTGGACGCAGGACCACAGTATCCCACCATTGGAGTGACTACTTTCGGCTCCACCAGACATCACTCAACAGGCGAAGTTACAGATAGAGAAGTGGCTTTGGGGATCAATCCGTTCGCCGACGGTATGGGCGCTTTTAAAATCAACCATAGCTCCCACGATCTTGGCTCTGGGCAAACGGCGTTTTCCTCGCAGGCACCCGGTTACGCCGCCGCCGCTGCCCTGGGACACCATCATCACCCCACTCATGTCAGCTCGTACTCCACCGCCGCGTTCAACTCCACTCGGGACTTTCTCTTTCGCAATCGGGGCTTCGGAGACGCCACGAGCGCGCAACACAGTCTCTTCGCCTCCGCCGCTGGAAGTTTCGCCGGGCCACATGGACACTCTGACGCCGCTGGGCACCTGCTCTTCCCGGGACTGCACGAGCAAGCGGCTACGCACGCGTCCTCCAACGTGGTGAACAGTCAGATGCGCCTGGGCTTTTCCGGGGACATGTACGGGAGGGCCGAGCAATACGGTCACGTCGCGAGTCCGAGGTCCGAGCACTACGCCTCGACTCAGTTGCACGGCTATGGCCCCATGAACATGAATATGGCTGCTCATCACGGGGCAGGGGCCTTCTTTCGGTACATGAGACAGCCCATAAAGCAAGAGCTCATCTGCAAATGGGTCGAACCAGAGCAGCTGACGAATCCGAAAAAGTCCTGCAACAAAACTTTCAGCACCATGCACGAGCTTGTGACCCACCTGACGGTGGAGCACGTTGGGGGCCCAGAGCAGTCGAACCACATTTGCTTTTGGGAAGAGTGCTCCCGGGAAGGGAAACCGTTTAAAGCAAAGTATAAACTTGTGAATCATATCCGAGTGCACACCGGAGAGAAACCGTTTCCGTGTCCATTCCCCGGCTGTGGAAAAGTATTTGCCCGATCGGAAAATCTGAAAATCCATAAAAGAACACACACCGGTAAGAAATTCATTCTTTTCATAAAAAATACATTTCTATCATTGATATCGTTTTATAAATGTTGTAATTAAGGGGCCGTAAATAAGCATTTATTGCCAAGCAAATAATGCTGGTATTATTATTTGTTTCTTTGTCCTATACAAAAAAAACAAAACAAAACAAAAAAAATGTTCACACCAAGCATAATTATATACGACGCGAATTAGTATTTATGTTCGTCTTGGGTTGTATAATATCTAACAAATGAAACATGTACGAGTACAGTAAAATAACGTAAATAATTATGGCGAAATTTAAAGGAATAATTTTGTGAGTTTAGTAGTGGAATATAGGGACAGTAACTTTTTATATTTGCTCATATTTATTTGCTCTATTTATGCATCTACAAATGTTGTTTTTTTAAATGCACGTGTCATAAAATTGTATTTTGAGAGATGTTTGCTCTGTGTTTTTGTTAGGTGAAAAACCGTTCAAGTGTGAGTTTGACGGCTGTGACAGGCGCTTCGCGAACAGCAGTGATCGTAAGAAACACATGCACGTCCATACCTCTGACAAACCGTACCTCTGCAAAATGTGTGATAAATCCTACACACATCCCAGCTCCCTCCGGAAACACATGAAGGTAACCATAACGTATTATTTTTCATCTACGTTATTTTATTTCTGCACACTGCATTTATTTATTTTTTTCCTTTCAGTTTACTGAACGCAGTTTTACAGTTTACTTTTATCTGTGGCCTCTTATGGAATATTTTTATGGTGTTGAAAATTATAATGTTATATCGATGTAATATAGACATAACGCTAAATCCAATCTGATAGAATCTCATTGCTCAGAATTTCATTGTTCCATTTTTTTTTGAGATAACTATGAAGCACATATGACGGTAGAGCTTCATGCACACACTGATCTCTGTTTGCCTTCGGCGCAGGTTCACGAGGCGTCGTCTCAAGGATCCCAACCCTCCCCGGCAGCCAGCTCCGGCTACGAGTCCTCCACGCCGCCCACCATCGTGTCCCCTTCCACAGAAAACCAGAGCAGCAGTTCCATATCACCAGCATCATCCACAGTTCACCACACGAGCAGCCACAGCACCCTTTCGTCAAACTTTAATGAATGGTACGTGTAAATATTTTCAAAAGACTGCAGAATTAAGACTGCTTTGGAACCAAGACTCAAAAGTCAGCCTGTTCTCGCGTGGACCTACATACACACACAATGTGAAGAATCTGAAAGGTTGTCTAGAGAGAGCAGTGCATGGACGGGGTGTGCAACGCTCTTGACAGCCGATTTTGTCCTCCATTTCTTTTGCTATTTTTCCCCTTCTTCTTCCTTTTTTCATATTTTCGGAAGACTGCACAGAGAACTTCAATTGCATGCTACCAGCAGGTCACAGCCTGTTTTGTTTTGTACATAAAGATTCAACTAGTTTAAAATGTAATATTTTATTTTGTAAATAGTCATAATACAGTTTAAGGGAATTTGTGAAAAAATGTGGTCCCTAGATATATGGAAAATGAAATGGTTTTACGAATATTGCGATGAATAGTCTTGACTGAAAAGAATGTTATAGTTTATGTGTACCAAATGTGAATTACCCAGTATTACCACAGTCTACACGTTTACCTAACCGATTAGTATTAATGTGCTTTTGTATCCAGTGCAACATTTCGTCTCCAGTCCAGTCTGAGTAGCACACAGTTGTTGTTATTTAATGTCATGTCGATAAACCGTGTAGTGAAAGCCTGAAGCTCCGTGTCAATCTTGTTTATGTAAGTGATAAAATATAAACCTATCTGTCTATTGCATTGGCAATTGCAAGAAATTATTACTTGTATATAACTCAATTTTCCATATTTATCCGCATGTAAAGGACCGGTAACACATGTTAGAGATAATCGGTATTTATGGAAAATGCGTTCGTAGGGTATGTAAAATTTAGTTTACAAAATAATGTTTGGTTACTTTTCGTACAATATTAAAGAATTAAACGTACAACAAAAAATGCCTTCAATATTTTATTTCTCGACTGTTCTTTAAACAATTGAATTGGAGGTTGAGAAACTCCACAAATATTATTTCTATTTATTTTTCTATCTTTTTTTTTTTTTTTTTTTTTTTTTTTTTTAAATAAACTGAGTCTAAATTAATAATTGCAACAATAACCACTGGTGTTAAGTATCACAAGAGTTAGTCTTTAGGATTTAACGCTTAAAATGGAAGTGACATTTCAGTCCTAAAAAAAAGGAAAAGAAAATCCGCCTGCTTTTATATTTTGCCCCACTAATTCAGCAGGACGAATTATTGTTTAAGTAATTTAATTTCACTTTTGTCCCCCTCATTATTAACAGAGATTAAATATATCCATGTCCCCAGAGTAACGTTTTAATGCATTAAAACGGTAAATCGTGACGAATTTACTTTTAATATAAAAAGTTTGCATTACTTGACTCTCGTCATGGCCTTACATAATTATGCTTGTTTGGGACCAGTATATGGTAGGAGTGAAGGACTTGAGCCCAAGAAAAGAGTCACTGTTGGGCTTTTGTTCTTGGTTGCAACTTGCTTGATCGCCCCATTAGGCACATCAAGATCACGAGCGCGCTTGATATCGCCAGTGCACGGTTCTCGCTGAGCGGTTTTGCCAACTACAAAAGATGCAATGTGGATATTAAAATCTATAAGGTGATCAAATGTTTAACCAGTGCGTATTTCTTCGCGGCCAGAAAAGTGCAAAGTTTTCTGGAACAAGAGAGGGAATGTGCACCTATGGAGGGAGGGGGCAATCTGAGCGCTCCTAAGTGCAGGCAAGCACGCGGTCTGTACTATTAGGAGTATGCATGCATGCAACTTTGTGTGTTTGTCTCAGATAACACAAGATCATTAGCATGTGCAAATTTAAACTGTGCCCCAAGGCTATGAAGCTAATGAATCGAGCATTGCAGTGTTCCTAATTCGTGGCCATTTGGATGTATTTTTGTTTTTAAATGTGATCCGACGACATGTTCGTTGCAAAGCGGTGCTTAGTCGCGTAAAGGAAAATGCGATGTACCCTACAGTGTTTACATGTTCCTCTTGGGGGTGTGCACAAGTGCAGGCGCGAGTGTTGACTGCCGTGCGCGTGCATGCGCGTGAGAAATAGCCCACCGACAGGAGGAGATACTGACTTCGGGAAAATATAAACATATTGGCACATCAAACAGTAGGGGCGAATACGAAATGCGTTTTGTCGGAGGTGATTTTTTCGAAATATGTTCATATTCTCCTTCCACGGGTTATTAGGTTTTGAGATATGTGAATGATGGTAATAAAATGAATTGTTCGACTCTATTTAACACTCTATCTATTCAAACGTTCTGGTACATTTTCATTCATGCACCGTTAGAGTAGCAGTAGAAAGTGTTACGTATTGATCCGTACAATGGAATGCACATTTCTGAAGGAAGTCGTTTCGCTTGCCTGTTATCCTCATTACTCCTATCCCCTCCGAAAATAACAGAAAATAAAAGCACAACAATCATATCCATGGACAAACGCCATTACAATATGGCTATGCTAGATTATTTGATGGATATGACTGTTAACTAAGATATCAGTGCTTGTTTTTGTGTTAGTTTCCCGTTGTAGTACCCCCAACATTTCAACTAAATTTAGGCAAAATGGCTATTTAAAAAAAATTAAAAATAAATAAATACAATATGTGCATGTTGCACACATAATATTCATAACGCCACATAAAAGGCGCACAGATGCCAGTTCATAAACTTAGACGTAAACGTATGTTTGCGTTGTCGTCGACTCTAACACACTAAAACGAGTTCAGGAAAACATCTCGATCTACAGCCTAAAGAGTGTTAGGCCTATATGAATTGTCATAATTGTCATGCTTTTATGAACAATACAAACATCTGACATTGAACATTTTACATCATATAATAAATTAAATATACCAAAATCTTAGACCTTGTCGACTGATTGAAGGCCGTATGCGTTTCTCTGAGAATACATCTCGCCAAACTCTCTCAGAAAAGAAGCGCGTTTTTTGATAACACGCTTCTGTGATGGTTATAGAATGCAATTACCGTTTAATTTGAGGAAGACTTGTGCGAGTTTTGTCTAATTTTGACATGCAGCCTAAACGCAAACGTCAAATAAATGAGTCAAAGCTTTTTGACATTCGTACATTAAACACAAATCACTTTACCGTTCAAATTAGTTATTTTCACGAGAACGAAAAACGACTTTCCAACAAGTTACATAACAGTCAAGCCGAGCCTTACGTAACCATTAACCTTAACCTGCACTTGTGCAGTCCTAAATAACCGCTGGTCGCCTGTTTTTACGGCTCTCCAGTATGTTTTCCATATCCAGATACTGAGCGATGAGCTTTCTGTGATTGTTGCGCAGCTGTTGTCTAGAGATGGATGCATCGCTGTTCTTTCTCTGTAATGTAAAAGTAGCTGACAGTTTTCTCCCCTCATTCATATGCGCTTGACCTCTCTCTGACTTCAGCGCCGTCGTGTACGGCTGAACACGTAGAAATGAGAGCAGGATGAGGAAAAAAGACATTTAAACTTGAGTGCAAATCGACAAGAGTGCGCCAGAGAGTCTGTGGAGGGTGACTGTTATTCTGCATTGAGATGGATGATTATTTTCAAAGTATTTATCATTGCTTTGTAAAGAAAAGCAGTATTGATTGGTAGTGCAAAGACATGCAAATAGGTCATTTTTCTTGTTTTGATAGGTCAGGGGGGCATGCGGAGAAATGCAAAATATTATACCGCGTGTATTAATTGAGTGACCACACACTTAAAAGTCAATATAAAAAAATGAAATAAAAAAGTATTTATATTTTAGTCTTCCTGCATAGACAACACAGTCTTATGTATGGTCAAATTAACAATTTTACATTGATCATTTCACAGTGTAATTACATTTGTTATTACTTAGTAATTACTAAGTAATAACAAATATAATTACACTGTGACATTATACATACATACATACATATATATATATATATATATATATATATATATATATATATATATATATATATATATATATACACACACACACACACACACATAATATTAAAATTTTGAGTTATTTAAATTTTTAAATACACTTATTTTATCTCTATTATTACAATTTTAATCAACCTATATTTGCTCATAAACGGACACTTTAAGATAAAATGTTACTGAATAACTTTAAACGCACTCTCTAAGCGATCCAACGGGACCTTGGAGAAGTGTGGTGAACCTAGCCAAATGTTTATCGAGTATGGCCCTTTGCACACTCCATACTGTGTTTTTTCACTCTGCCCACAGCTTGGATTCACAATGCTAAAGAAAGAGCCGTCAACTAACATGAGTCATAAGGGTTTTTGTGACCCCTCCAGCATTAGTTGTGGACACCATGACATGCTATTAAGTTTGGACCACAGAAGATTTGTGGAGGCGCTGACATTGTCTATGTTGTCGTGTTCCCTTGACACGTTGCTAAATGGGGTCATTCCAATTAGTTGTTTGGGACAGAGCTGGACTTCTTCAGGGACTTTCAGTGTCTAGGGGAAAAATAACAAAATAGGAAGTCTGTAAAAATCAATACATTTAATAAAAAAAAGCATATTACCTGGGGGGAAAAATGGGTTCTATCCATCTCAAACATTAAACAATATATACAAATACTAAAGGTATGAAATTTATATGAGCATAAATGAAAACAAAATGTGCAGAACAATCCCTGTTTTCTTAGGTCACCTGTCGTGATGCCATGGGTAATGTTATTGTGTGGATTGGTATTTTATTTACTCGTCTCAGATGAGAGCAGCTTGTGGACATCTGCTCTTTTAATTGCATCTCATCAGTATAATAAATGTTAAAGTCTGGAGGTGAGGCAATAGATTGGAACACTCAGATAATGGCCCTTCAAATGGAGTCTTGGAAGGTTATTCATTAAAGAAGTAATTTGTAAACTTAATGCACTTATAAAATAGCTTAATATTGGGTCTTTTTGCATTTCATGGGCCAGACATTAGAGGCAGATAATAAGAGAGTGTACGTACTCGAATTAAAAACAAGATGGTCATAACATCCAGGAAAAATCCCTCTGCACACTGTGAGCAAACATGTTTTTCTTTTTTTCCCTTTTTTCCCCCTTTTTTTAAAATATCAGATCTATCATGCTCGTAAACGGCAAGATGGAAATCTTGGGAGAAGGGTTATAGTGTGTGTGTGGATGGGTGTATTTGTTTATTTTTAAACTTCTAGCAAAGTAAAAAAAGAAGCAAATTAATAATAGCAAATAATTTCCCACACGTTATGACAACGTCTTTACATTGTTTTAATGTACAGAAATACAACTGCACACTCTTTTAGGCCCATTTTGTTTGTTGCCAATGTTTCTACACAAGTAGCCCGTGTCAAGGTACAAATAAAATGGGAGAGTGTGCCGTTATATTTTCTTTGCATTACGTTTTTACCTTTATCTTGCACCTCAAATGATGTGTGTTTGCTTTACTGTTCTTCTAAGGATTTACAAAAGTCAACTTTTTGTACAAGATACAGCACATTTTACATCAGTTTAATGTAATTTAAGTTGAAATGACTTAAGTTCATTGTACTTAAAAAATTAAGCCAGCAACTTATTACAAAGTTCTTTAAATGTCCTTTTAAAGAGTATATCTGGAGAACTGTATACATTTCAAGCATCCAGTGAAGTTTTCATGCTCTTCATTAAATCAGAATACAGAGAACTAATTAAAACATGCTGTAGAATGCTCCCCAATTAACATAATCGTTGACCTCATTAATATTGCGCATTGAACCAAAGAAGGGAAGTTTGGGCTCTTTGTAATTAGATACAGAGATATGTTTGCATCTTGGAAACAGTTGTTAAGAACATCAAACACACCTTGGCATAAAGATAACAGAGAGAGAAGCTCATTTTGGAGGAAAATGTTTGTAGACTAAAGTTATTGAAATGCACTTCACAAATAGCTATGTAAATAGATCTGAGAGAATACATGATGAACGTTAGAGGTCAGAAATGAAGTGCGCAACTCTCTGTTTTCATGACCTAGAGGTGAGTGGAATATAATAATCTGGCGTTGATGAGATATGCTGATGATAGTGTTTGGTGGCTGTCGCGTGCATATTTGTTGACTATGAAATGATCATTTCCATTTCCAATTGCAGATGGTAAATGGTATATAGTGTATATCACCAAATTTGAAACCCTTTATATTATACTGTGTGTTCTGGCAGATAATTCAAATTTGGTATTAAACTACTAAAAATGAATTGAGTTTTGTTTTAGCCTCAAAAGTTGGCTTTGAAAGAGCAAAAGTTGGCTTTAGAAAAGCCTTGGCTTTAAAAGAGCAACAATCATTCAAGTCTATGCCGGAGGAAGAATAACTTTAGTGCAGAACACATACAAATCACCATCAGTGACTTCAATTCCAGAGTAACAAGTCAAAATGTAGTCATCTGTTCCTTTGGTGACCTCATATATCGGAGTAAGTGAAGGAGGCAAATAAGGTAAGTCAAAAATCTCAATAAATCATTTTGGCATGGCTCTGTGTTCTTTGGATTCTTTAACCATTGTCTTCAAAGTGTTGCATGTTGTAATATAAACTTTCCGTAACAGGAAACATTATACTGAATCTTTCAAGCCAAGGAGGAAACATTATTTTGGCGATCTGTACGTGTAAGTGCTATGAACCCATTCCACCTTTATTTCTGCTGTTTTTCCCAAGTGTTTGTGAAATATACTGTTATTTACTGGTTACTCCCCTGTATGCTTTCCTCATGTTCTAGAGCTAGATGACGAGCTGGATAGAGATGTTTCTGCTTGCTGCACATGCCACAACACTTCCCTATAATTTGGCATAATGAGGTTGGAATTTCACAATTCATAGTCTGCATTACACAGGGGCATATTAACAAGTGCTATTTTGTCTGGTTAATGCTGATGGCTGACCTGCCATGATTTTCATGTTTTTTTTTTTTCATCTCAACTGTTTCCCTCTTGTAAAAATCACCAGGTTGTCCAGCTGTTCATTTTTTAAAGGAAAAATATGATGTAATTTGAAGAAACGTCTATTATCTCCCATCCATGTTGCATACCAAAAACAAATGTCAATTATATATATATATATATATATATATATATATATATATATATATATATATATATATATATATATATATATATAGATATATATATATATATATATATATAGATAGATATATATATATAGTATGTAGAATAAAACAGTTATAGTCTTAATTACACTCTATTTAAAGTTACAATATTCGACTTGTGGCTTGTGGGATAGGCAATACCATTTTAGTTGTTTGCATTAAACAGATATTCATAAGCAGCAAAATCTTGGCTTGATTCAGAATCAACTGTGTACTCTAAAAATGCTGGGTTAAAAACAACCCAAGTTGGGTTGAAAATGGACTAACCCAGCAGTTGGGTTGTTTTAACCCAGCGATTGGGTTGTCTTAAGCAAACATTTAACCCAACCACTGGGTTAAAACAACCCAGTTGCTGGGTTAGTCCATTTTCAACCCAACTTGGGTTGTTTTTAACCCAGCATTTTTTAGAGTGTGTTCTAGCTATAGCTACTGGCTGGCATCAACATGCAACATGGCTGTTTCACATTCACCATAAACAACATAAAAGTTTATATGTTAATGTATTCATTTTATTTCCCCCCCTCTAAAAGTAACCACTACACAGCAGTGTTTTTATATGATACCATAAAGAATTATAACATTATCAAACATTCCCTTTAACTAACTGTGGTGTTACAGAAACACACACATTTTATGCATACATAAACCAGAAAAGACGCACACATTGTATTCAGCAGGAAAGACGATCCTTCATGCCAGATGCGACTACAGTTATGCAGATAACACCATTTGTGCGAGCAGACCGGAGCTTAGCCGTTTGGAGTCAGCTACCTTCTTATGATTGATAATTATCAGCCCAAATACCTTAGCTTGGTCCAGGTGGCTGCCATTTATTACGCTTCTTTTCTTTGCTCTAATTAATTACTAATTGATTTTAGCACCTGCATTGGCAAAGCAGACGTTTTTTTTTTTTCTCAGAGGCGTTATTTAACACTCAAAATTACAAACTTGCTTGTCTCTGTCCACCTGAGCACAGTTTTTTTATTTTATTTATTTGTTATTGCATTGTTTAAATATATAATTATTATGTTTCATATATCACATGTATCAAAATATATTTTATTCACAAGCAACTCTGTCTAGCCATAAAGACAAACAGTGCTTATGAGAAAAGGAAAATCTTGGGGGTGTTGGTTGACTGGTCTCTCTCTGCAATGTTTGTGTGCTAAAATCAACATCTGTCTCTGAAAAAAACAAAAGCAAAACAATAAACAATAAACATGTCCATCACATCTGACAACAGGATTCCCTGTTTAATTCAAGTCCATCATTCCTTTCCGACATCTAATGATTCAGATGCATCTAAGGGACCGATCTGGTGTATCAACTACCAAGGCAACCATATGTACATTTTCAAAAACTACAAACTTTTTTTTAATCCTTTAATTTATTCTCTGTAACTTGGGAACATACTCATGATAATCTCAAGACCTTGGCTGCTACAAGGTCCAGGAATCTTTCCAACAGGCAGTGGAGAAACTCCAAGCTTCTTTTCATAACCACTGAAGGGTGACTAGGTCACGTGACGATTCTCATTGCTTGGGTTGGATCGGTTCACTGTGCTTCACTGGAAGGAAATGCATCGACAGTTAGCAGTCAGGCATTCTATGTAAATTGATGATCTGTAATGACTATATTATGCTATTCATTTAATTATTGGTTTTGTATAAAGTAGTAGTATAAAGTCAATATGAAATGAAAATCCCATCTAAATACTTGATTTTATCCACTGGAATTGGTTGGATTGTGAAAAGTATATACATTTATGATAAAATATTATTATGTAAAGTGTTGCTGTGATCAAGAGGGCACAACAAATAATATCCAATACGAAATAGTCTTTATTCCATACATACAGGAGATATGAGGGAGATACACAACAACAATAATTAAATGAGATCGGACAAGGAACACATGACTTATACACACAGAGCAAACAAAAAAAGCTATTGAAATAATTAATAAAACAACAGGTGAGCAGGATAATCAATGAAACACACTAGGTCAAACAGGCAAGCGGAAACACACACGTGACATACAGAATTAAGGCTATATTTTTTATAAAATTATTTGTATGAATCTATGGAAGCCTGTTTCCTCCACAGAATAAAAAAATAAAAAAAGGTAATTGCGACTTTTCATCACACAATTCAAATGTTTTTTATAAAGTCACAATTGCGAGTTATTAAGTCAGAATTGCAAGATATAAACACAATTCTAAAAAAAAAAAAGTCAGTGTTTTTTCCACCAGAAGTAAGAACTGTGTCAGGATAAAGTCAGAATTGTGTGATATAAAGTCAGAATTGTGTGATATAAAGTCAGAATAGTCGAGATTAAAAGTCAGAATTGTGAGATATAAAGTCAGAATTGTGTGATATAAAGTCAGAATTGTGAGATATAAAGTCAGAATTGTGTGATATAAAGTCAGAATTGTGAGATATAAAGTCAGAATTGTGAGATATAAAGTCAGAATTGTGAGATATAAAGTCAGAATTGTGTGATATAAAGTCAGAATTGTGTGATATAAAGTCAGAATTGCGTGATATAAAGTCAGAATTGCGTGATATAAAGTCAGAATTGCGTGATATAAAGTCAGAATTGCGAGATTTAAAGTCAGAATTGTGTGATATAAAGTCAGAATTGTGAGATATAAAGTCAGAATTGTGAGATTTAAAGTCAGAATTGTGAGATATAAAGTCAGAATTGTGAGATTTAAAGTCAGAATTGTGTGATATAAAGTCAGAATTGTGAGATATAAAGTCAGAATTGTGAGATTTAAAGTCAGAATTGTGAGATATAAAGTCAGAATTGTGAGATTTAAAGTCAGAATTGTGAGATATAAAGTCAGAATTGCATGATATAAAGTCAGAATTGTGTGATATAAAGTCAGAATTGTGAGATATAAAGTCAGAATTGAGTGATATAAAGTCAGAATTGTGAGATATAAAGTCAGAATTGTGAGATATAAAGTCAGAATTGCATGATATAAAGTCAGAATTGTGTGATATAAAGTCAGAATTGCGAGATATAAAGTCAGAATTGAGTGATATAAAGTCAGAATTGCGTGATATAAAGTCAGAATTGTGTGATATAAAGTCAGAATTGCGAGATATAAAGTCAGAATTGCGTGATATAAAGTCAGAATTGCGTGATATAAAGTCAGAATTGCATGATATAAAGTCAGAATTGAGTGATATAAAGTCAGAATTGCGTGATATAAAGTCAGAATTGCATGATATAAAGTCAGAATTGAGTGATATAAAGTCAGAATTGCGAGATATAAAGTCAGAATTGTGTGATATAAAGTCAGAATTGCATGATATAAAGTCAGAATTGAGTGATATAAAGTCAGAATTGTGAGATATAAAGTAAGAATTGCGTGATATAAAGTCAGAATTGCATGATATAAAGTCAGAATTGAGTGATATAAAGTCAGAATTATGTGATATAAAGTCAGAATTGCATGATATAAAGTCAGAATTGAGTGATATAAAGTCAGAATTGTGTGATATAAAGTCAGAATTGCATGATATAAAGTCAGAATTGAGTGATATAAAGTCAGAATTGTGAGATATAAAGTCAGAATTGTGAGATATAAAGTCAGAATTGTGTGATATAAAGTCAGAATTGCATGATATAAAGTCAGAATTGAGTGATATAAAGTCAGAATTGCGTGATATAAAGTCAGAATTGCATGATATAAAGTCAGAATTGAGTGATATAAAGTCAGAATTGAGTGATATAAAGTCAGAATTGTGAGATATAAAGTCAGAATTGCGTGATATAAAGTCAGAATTGAGTGATATAAAGTCAGAATTGTGTGATATAAAGTCAGAATTGTGAGATATAAAGTAAGAGTGCGTGATATAAAGTCAGAATTGCATGATATAAAGTCAGAATTATGTGATATAAAGTCAGAATTGCGAGATATAAAGTCAGAATTGTGAGATATAAAGTCAGAATTGTGTGATATAAAGTCAGAATTGCATGATATAAAGTCAGAATTGTGAGATGTAAAGTCAGAATTGTGTGATATAAAGTCAGAATTGTGAGATATAAAGTCAGAATTGCATGATATAAAGTCAGAATTGCGTGATATAAAGTCAGAATTGCGTGATATAAAGTCAGAATTGAGAGATATAAAAGTCAGAATTGCGAGATATAAAGTCAGAATTGCGTGATATAAAGTCAGAATTGCGAGATTTAAAGTCAGAATTGCGAGATTTAAAGTCAGAATTGTGAGAAATAGATATAAAGTCAGAATTGCGAGATTTAAAGTCAGAATTGCGTGATATAAAGTCAGAATTGCGAGATGTAAAGTCAGAATTGTGTGATATAAAGTCAGAATTGCGTGATATAAAGTCAGAATTGCATGATATAAAGTCAGAATTGCGTGATATAAAGTCAGAATTGCGTGATATAAAGTCAGAATTGCGAGATATAAAGTCAGAATTGCGAGATATAAAGTCAGAATTGCGTGATATAAAGTCAGAATTGCGAGATTTAAAGTCAGAATTGCGAGATTTAAAGTCAGAATTGTGAGAAATAGATATAAAGTCAGAATTGCGCAGATTTAAAGTCAGAATTGCGTGATATAAAGTCAGAAAGTGCGAGATTTAAAGTCAGAATTGTGAGAAATAGATATAAAGTCAGAATTGCGAGATTTAAAGTCAGAATTGCGTGATATAAAGTCAGAATTGTGAGATTTAAAGTCAGAATTGCGAGATTTAAAGTCAGAATTGCGTGATATAAAGTCAGAATTGCGTGATATAAAGTCAGAATTAAGTGATATATAGTCAGAATTGCGATATATAAAGTCAGAATTGCGTGATATAAAGTCAGAATTGCGAGATTTAAAGTCAGAATTGCGTGATATAAAGTCAGAATTGCGAGATATAAAGTCAGAATTACGAGATATAAAGTCAGAATTGTGAGATATAAAGTCAGAATTGTGGAGATATAAAGTCAGAATTGTGAGATATAAAGTCAGAATTGTGAGATATAAAGTCAGAATTAAGTGATATAAAGTCAGAATTGTGTGATATAAAGTCAGAATTGTGAGATATAAAGTCAGAATTGTGAGATTTAAAGTCAGAATTGTGTGATATAAAGTCAGAATTGCATGATATAAAGTCAGAATTGTGTGATGTAAAATCAGAATTGCATGATATAAAGTCAGAATTGTGTGATATAAAGTCAGAATTGTGTGATATAAAGTCAGAATTGCAAGATATAAAGTCAGAATTGCAAGATATAAAGTCAGAATTGCGAGATTTAAAGTCAGAATTGTGAAATAGATATAAAGTCAGAATTGAGAGATTTAAAGTCAGAATTGCGTGATATAAAGTCAGAATTGCAGATTTAAAGTCAGAATTGCGAGTGATATAAAGTCAGAATTATGTGATATAAAGTCAGAATTGCGTGATATAAAGTCAGAATTGTGTGATATAAAGTCAGAATTGCGAGATTTAAAGTCAGAATTGCGAGATATAAAGTCAGAATTGTGTGATATAAAGTCAGAATTGTGTGATATAAAGTCAAATGCGTGATATAAAGTCAGAATTGAGTGATATAAAGTCAGAATTGTGTGATATAAAGTCAGAATTGTGTGATATAAAGTCAGAATTGTGTGATATAAAGTCAGAATTGTGAGATATAAAGTCAGATTGTGAGTGATATAAAGTCAGAATTGTGTGATATAAAGTCAGAATTGCGTGATATAAAGTCAGTATTGGGTGATATAAAGTCAGAATTGCAAGATATAAAGTCAGAATTGTAGATTTAAAGTCAGAATTGCGTGATATAAAGTCAGAATTGTGTGATATAAAGTCAGAATTGCGTGATATAAAGTCAGAATTGTGTGATATAAAGTCAGAATTGCGTGATATAAAGTCAGAATTGTGAGATATAAAGTCAGAATTGTGTGATATAAAGTCAGAATTGCGAGATATAAAGTCAGAATTGTGTGATATAAAGTCAGAATTGTGAGATATAAAGTCAGAATTGCGAGATATCAAGTCAGAATTGTGAGATATAAAGTCAGAATTGTGTGATATAAAGTCAGAATTGTGTGATATAAAGTCAGAATTGTGTGATATAAAGTCAGAATTGAGAGATATAAAGTCAGAATTGCGAGATATAAAGTCAGAATTGTGAGATATAAAGTCAGAATTGTGAGATATAAAGTCAGAATTGTGAGATATAAAGTCAGAATTGCGAGATATAAAGTCAGAATTGTGAGATATAAAGTCAGAATTGTGTGATATAAAGTCAGAATTGAGAGATATAAAGTCAGAATTAAGAGATATAAAGTCAGAATTATGAGAGATTTAAAGTCAGAATTGCGAGATTTAAAGTCAGAATTGCGTAGATATAAAGTCAGAATAGAGTCAGTGATATAAAGTCAGAATTATGTGATATAAAGTCAGAATTGTGTGATATAAAGTCAGAATTGCAGATATAAAGTCAGAATTGTGTGATATAAAGTCAGAATTGCGAGATATAAAGTCAGAATTGCGAGATATAAAGTCAGAATTGCGTGATATAAAGTCAGAATTGTGAGATATAAAAGTCAAATTGAGAGATATAAAGTCAGAATGCAGCTAGATATAAAGTCAGAATTGTGTGATATAAAGTCAGAATTGTGAGATATAAAGTCAGAATTGTGAGATATAAAGTCAGAATTGTGAGATATAAAGTCAGAATTGTGTGATATAAAGTCAGAATTGCGAGATATAAAGTCAGAATTGTGTGATATAAAGTCAGAATTAAAGTCAAGCGAGATATAAAGTCAGAATTGCGTGATATAAAGTCAGAATTGTGTGAGATATAAAGTCAGAATTGTGTGATATAAAGTCAGAATTGCGTGATATAAAGTCAGAATTGTGTGATATAAAGTCAGAATTGCGTGATATAAAGTCAGAATTATGTGATATAAAGTCAGAATTGCGAGATATAAAGTCAGAATTGCGAGATATAAAGTCAGAATTGCATGATATAAAGTCAGAATTGTGAGTGATTAAAGTCAGAATTGCGAGATATTAAAGTCAGAATTGTGAGATATAAAGTCAGAATTGCGTGATATAAAGTCAGAATTGCGAGATATAAAGTCAGAATTGTGAGATTTAAAGTCAGAATTGTGAGATATAAAGTCAGAATTGTGTGATATAAAGTCAGAATTGCGTGATATAAAGTCAGAATTGTGTGATATAAAGTCAGAATTATGAGATATAAAGTCAGAATTTGCGTGATATAAAGTCAGAATTGTGAGATATAAAGTCAGAATTGTGAGATATAAAGTCAGAATTAAGATATAAAGTCAAATTGCGAGATATAAAGTCAGAATTACGAGATATAAAGTCAGAATTGTGAGATATAAAGTCAGAATTGCGAGATATAAAGTCAGAATTGCGTGATATAAAGTCAGAATTGTGTAAGATTTAAAGTCAGAATTGCAAGATTTAAAGTCAGAATTGTGTGATATAAAGTCAGAATTATGAGATTTAAAGTCAAATTGTGAGAAATTTAAAGTCAGAATTGTGTGATATAAAGTCAGAATTGCGAGATATAAAGTCAGAATTGTGTGATATAAAGTCAGAATTGTGAGATATAAAGTCAGAATTGCGAGATATAAAGTCAGAATTGTGTGATATAAAGTCAGAATTGCAAGATTTAAAGTCAGAATTGCGAGATAGATATAAAGTCAGAATTGCGAGATTTAAAGTCAGAATTGTGAGAAATAGATATAAAGTCAGAATTATGAGATTTAAAGTCAGAATTGCGTGATATAAAGTCAGAATTGCGAGATATAAAGTCAGAATTATTGTGTGATATAAAGTCAGAATTGTGAGATATAAAGTCAGAATTGTGAGATATAAAAGTCAGAATTGCGTGATATAAAGTCAGAATTGAGAGATATAAAGTCAGAATTACGTGATATAAAGTCAGAATTGTGTGATATAAAGTCAGAATTGTGAGATTTAAAGTCAGAATTGCGAGATTTAAAGTCAGAATTGCGTGATTTAAAGTCAGAATTGTGAGAAATAGATATAAAGTCAGAATTATGAGATATAAAGTCAGAATTATGTGATATAAAGTCAGAATTGTGAGATTTAAAGTCAGAATTGCGTGATATAAAGTCAGAATTATGAGTGATATAAAGTCAGAATTGCTGTGATATAAAGTCAGAATTATGTGATATAAAGTCAGAATTGCGTGATATAAAGTCAGAATTGCGAGATATATAAAGTCAGAATTGTGTGATATAAAGTCAGAATTGTGAGATATAAAGTCAGAATTGCGTGATATAAAGTCAGAATTATGAGATATAAAGTCAGAATTGTGAGATATAAAGTCAGAATTGTGAGATATAAAGTCAGAATTCATGTGTGATATAAAGTCAGAATTGTGAGATATAAAGTCAGAATTGCGAGATATAAAGTCAGAATTGCGTGATATAAAGTCAGAATTGAGATATAAAGTCAGAATTGTGAGATATAAAGTCAGAATTGCGTGATTTAAAGTCAGAATTGCGTGATATAAAGTCAGAATTGCGTGATATAAAGTCAGAATTGCGTGATATAAAGTCAGAATTGCGTGATATAAAGTCAAATTGCGTGATATAAAGTCAGAATTGCGAGATATAAAGTCAGAATTGCGTGATATATAAAGTCAGAATTGCGAGATTTAAAGTCAGAATTGTGTGATATAAAGTCAAATTGTGAATTCAGTATGCGTGATATAAAGTCAGAATTGTGTGATATAAAGTCAGAATTGTGTGATATAAAGTCAGAATTGCAGATATAAAGTCAGAATTGTGTGATATAAAGTCAGAATTGAGTAGATTTAAAGTCAGAATTTGTGAGATTTAAAGTCAGAATTGCGAGATATAAAGTCAGAATTGTGTGATATAAAGTCAGAATTGCATGATATAAAGTCAGAATTGCGAGATATAAAGTCAGAATTGTGAGATATAAAGTCAGAAGTGCGAGATATAAAGTCAGAATTGCGAGATATAAAGTCAGAATTGCGTGATATAAAGTCAGAATTGCGTGATATAAAGTCAGAATTGCATGATATAAAGTCAGAATTGTGAGATATAAAGTCAGAATTGTGATTTAAAGTCAGAATTAGTGTGATATAAAGTCAGAATTGAGAGATAGATAAAAAGTCAGAATTGCGTGATATAAAGTCAGAATTTGTGTGATATAAAGTCAGAATTGTGAGATATAAAGTCAGAATTGAGTGATATAAAGTCAGAATTATGTGATATAAAGTCAGAATTGTGAGATATAAAGTCAGAATGAGAGATATAAAGTCAGAATTATGTAGATTTAAAGTCAGAATTGCGTGATATAAAGTCAGAATTGTGTGATATAAAGTCAGAATTGTGTGATATAAAGTCAGAATTGCGAGATATAAAGTCAGAATTGCGTGATATAAAGTCGGAATTGCGTGATATAAAGTCAGAATTATGCAATAGATATAAAGTCAGAATTGTGTGATATAAAGTCAGAATTATGATATAAAGTCAGAATTGCGTGATATAAAGTCAGAATTGTGTGATATAAAGTCAGAATTGCGTGATATAAAGTTAGAATTGTGTGATATAAAGTCAGAATTGAGTAGATATAAAGTCAGAATTGCGTGATATAAAGTCAGAATTAGAGATATAAAGTCAGAATTGCGAGATATAAAGTCAGAATTGATAGATTTAAAGTCAGAATTTCAGGAGAAATAGATATAAAGTCAGAATTGTGTGATATAAAGTCAGAATTATGTGATATAAAGTCAGAATTGTGAGATATAAAGTCAGAATTGCGTGATATAAAGTCAGAATTGTGAGATATAAAGTCAGAATTATGTAGATATAAAGTCAGAATTGCGTGATATAAAGTCAGAATTAAGTGATATAAAGTCAGAATTGCGTGATATAAAGTCAGAATTGCGTGATATAAAGTCAGAATTGCGTGATATAAAGTCAGAATTGCGTGATATAAAGTCAGAATTGTGAGATATAAGTCAGAAGTCAGATATAAAGTGAATTGTATGATATAAAGTCAGAATTGCGTAGATTTAAAGTCAGAATTATGAGATATAAAGTCAGAATTGTGTGATATAAAGTCAGAATTGTATGATATAAAGTCAGAATTGCAGAGATATAAAGTCAGAATTGCGTGATATAAAGTCAGAATTGTGAGATATAAAGTCAGAATTGCGTGATATAAAGTCAGAATTGCGTAGATATAAAGTCAGAATTGCATGATATAAAGTCAGAATTGCGAGATATAAAGTCAGAATTGTGAGATTTAAAGTCAGAATTGTGTGATATAAAGTCAGAATTGTTAGATATAAAGTCAGAATTGTGAGATTTAAAGTCAGAATTGTGTGATATAAAGACAGAATTGTGAGATATAAAGTCAGAATTGAGAGATATAAAGTCAGAATTGCGTGATATAAAGTCAGAATTGTGAGATATAAAGTAAGAATTGAGAGATATAAAGTCAGAATTGAGAAATAGATATAAAGTCAGAATTGCGTGATATAAAGTCAGAATTGAGTGATATAAAGTCAGAATTGCGTGATATAAAGTCAGAATTGCGTGATATAAAGTCAGAATTGCGTGATATAAAGTCAGAATTGTGTGATATAAAGTCAGAATTATGAGATATAAAGTCAGAATTGCGTAGATATAAAGTCAGAATTATGTGATATAAAGTCGGAATTGCGTGATATAAAGTCAGAATTGTGTGATATAAAGTCAGAATTGCGTGATATAAAGTTAGAATTGTGTGATATAAAGTCAGAATTGTGTGATATAAAGTCAGAATTGTGTGATATAAAGTCAGAATTGTGTGATATAAAGTCAGAATTGTGTGATATAAAGTCAGAATTATGAGATATAAAGTCAGAATTGCGTAGATATAAAGTCAGAATTATGTGATATAAAGTCAGAATTGCGAGATTTAAAGTCAGATTTGCGTGATTTAAAGTCAGAATTATGAGATATAAAGTCAGAATTGTGTGATATAAAGTCAGAATTGCAAGATTTAAAGTCAGAATTGCAAGATTTAAAGTCAGAATTGCGAGATTTAAAGTCAGAAATAGAAATAGATATAAAGTCAGAATTGCGAGATATAAAGTCAGAATTGCGTGATATAAAGTCAGAATTAAGTAGATGTAAAGTCAGAATTGTGAGATATAAAGTCAGAATTATGAGATATAAAGTCAGAATTGCGTGATATAAAGTCAGAATTATGTAGATATAAAGTCAGAATTGCAAGATTTAAAGTCAGAATTGTGTAGATTTAAAGTCAGAATTGTGAGATATAAAGTCAGAATGTGAGTGTAGATATAAAGTCAGAAATGCGAGATTTAAAGTCAGAATTGCGTGATATAAAGTCAGAATTAAGTAGATGTAAAGTCAGAATTGTGTGATGTAAAGTCAGAATTGCGTGATATAAAGTCAGAATTGCATGATATAAAGTCAGAATTGTGTGATATAAAGTCAGAATTGTGTGATATAAAGTCAGAATTGTGAGATATAAAGTCAGAATTGTGAGTGATATAAAGTCAGAATTATGTGATATAAAGTCAGAATTGTGTGATATAAAGTCAGAATTGCATGATATAAAGTCAGAATTATGTGATATAAAGTCAGAATTGCGAGATTTAAAGTCAGAATTGTGTGATATAAAGTCAGAATTGCGTGATATAAAGTCAGAATTGCGTGATAAAAAGTCAGAATTGTGTGATATAAAGTCAGAATTGTGTGATATAAAGTTAGAATTGTGTGATATAAAGTCAGAATTGTGTGATATAAAGTCAGAATTATGTGATATAAAGTCAGAATTGTGTAGATATAAAGTCAGAATTGCGTGATATAAAGTCAGAATTGCGAGATATAAAGTCAGAATTGCGAGATATAAAGTCAGAATTTGCGTGATATAAAGTCAGAATTGCGTGATTTAAAGTCAGAATTGTGTGATATAAAGTCAGAATTGCGAGATATAAAGTCAGAATTGCGTGATATAAAGTCAGAATTGCAAGATTTAAAGTCAGAATTGCAAGATTTAAAGTCAGAATTGCGTAGATATAAAGTCAGAATTGAAATGATATAAAGTCAGAATTATGTAGATATAAAGTCAGAATTATGAGATATAAAGTCAGAATTATGTGATATAAAGTCAGAATTGCGAGATTTAAAGTCAGAATTGCGAGATTTAAAGTCAGAATTGTGAGATATAAAGTCAGAATTGTGTGATATAAAGTCAGAATTGAGAGATATAAAGTCAGAATTGCGTGATATAAAGTCAGAATTGTGAGATATAAAGTCAGAATTGAGAGATATAAAGTCAGAATTATGAGATTTAAAGTCAGAATTATGTGATATAAAGTCAGAATTGTGTGATATAAAGTCAGAATTGTGTGATA
Source organism: Paracanthobrama guichenoti (assembly GCA_018749465.1). Lineage (NCBI taxonomy): Eukaryota > Metazoa > Chordata > Actinopteri > Cypriniformes > Gobionidae > Paracanthobrama > Paracanthobrama guichenoti. Next base: position 9,356,201 of record CM031966.1, on the reverse strand, counting down.
TAAAGTCAGAATTGCGTGATATAAAGTCAGAATTGCGTGATATAAAGTCAGAATTGCGAGATATAAAGTCAGAATTGCGAGATATAAAGTCAGGTGTGTAGATATAAAGTCAGAATTGCGTGATATAAAGTCAGAATTGTGAGATATAAAAAGTCGAATTGTGTGATATAAAGTCAGAATTGTGTGATATAAAGTCAGAATTGTGTGATATAAAGTCAGAATTGAGAGATATAAAGTCAGAATTAAGTAGATATAAAGTCAGAATTGTGAGATATAAAGTCAGAATTGAGAGATATAAAGTCAGAATTAAGTGAGATTTAAAGTCAGAATTGCGTGATATAAAGTCAGAATTGTGTGATATAAAGTCAGAATTATGTGATATAAAGTCAGAATTATGTGATATAAAGTCAGAATTGCGTGATATAAAGTCAGAATTGCGTGATATAAAGTCAGAATTAAGAGATATAAAGTCAGAATTGCGTGATATAAAGTCAGAATTGAGTGATATAAAGTCAGAATTGGCGTGATATAAAGTCAGAATTATGTGATATAAAGTCAGAATTGCGTGATATAAAGTCAGAATTAAAGTGATATAAAGTCAGAATTGCGAGATATAAAGTCAGAATTGCGTGATATAAAGTCAGAATTGTGTGATATAAAGTCAGAATTGCGAGATTTAAAGTCAGAATTGCGAGATATAAAGTCAGAATTGTGCGTGATATAAAGTCAGAATTGCATGATATAAAGTCAGAATTTGTGTGATATAAAGTCAGAATTGCGAGATATAAAGTCAGAATTGCAGATATAAAGTCAGAATTGTGTGATATAAAGTCAGAATTGTGCGAGATATAAAGTCAGAATTGCATGATATAAAGTCAGAATTGTGTAGATATAAAGTCAGAATTATGAGATATAAAGTCAGAATTAGTGATATAAAGTCAGAATTACGTCAGATATAAAGTCAGAATTCTGTAGATTTAAAGTCAGAATTGTGTGATATAAAGTCAGAAATTGTGAGATATAAAGTCAGAATTGAGAGATATAAAGTCAGAATTGCGTGATATAAAGTCAGAATTGTGTGATATAAAGTCAGAATTGAGAGATATAAAGTCAGAATTGCGTGATATAAAGTCAGAATTGCGTGATATAAAGTCAGAATTGTGTGATATAAAGTCAGAATGTGCGTGATATAAAGTCAGAATTATGTGATATAAAAAGTCAGAATTGTGTGATATAAAGTCAGAATTGCGTGATATAAAGTCAGAATTGCGAATTAGATATAAAGTCAGAATTATGAGATATAAAGTCAGAATTATGTGATATAAAGTCAGAATTATGTGATAAAAAGTCAGAATTGTGATATAAAGTCAGAATTGTGAGATATAAAGTCAGAATTGTGTGATATAAAGTCAGAATTGTGAGATATAAAGTCAGAATTGCGAGATATAAAGTCAGAATTGTGTGATATAAAGTCAGAATGCGTGATATAAAGTCAGAATTATATGATATAAAGTCAGAATTATGTAGATATAAAGTCAGAATTGCGAGATATAAAGTCAGAATTAAAGAGATTTAAAGTCAGAATTTACGAGATTTAAAGTCAGAATTGTAGATATAAAGTCAGAATTGCGTGATATAAAGTCAGAATTGCAAGATTTAAAGTCAGAATTGCAAGATTTAAAGTCAGAATTATGTAGATTTAAAGTCAGAATTAGAAATAGATATAAAGTCAGAATTGCGAGATTTAAAGTCAGAATTATGTGATATAAAGTCAGAATTAAGTAGATATAAAGTCAGAATTGTGAGATATAAAGTCAGAATTTGAAATAGATATAAAGTCAGAATTGCGTGATATAAAGTCAGAATTGTGTGATATAAAGTCAGAATTGCAAGATATAAAGTCAGAATTGCGTGATTTAAAGTCAGAATTGCGTAGATTTAAAGTCAGAATTGTGAGAAATAGATATAAAGTCAGAAATGCGAGATTTAAAGTCAGAATATGCAGTGATATAAAGTCAGAATTTGTGATATAAAGTCAGAATTGTGTGATGTAAAGTCAGAATTATGTGATATAAAGTCAGAATTGCATGATATAAAGTCAGAATTGTGTGATATAAAGTCAGAATTGTGTGATATAAAGTCAGAATTGTGAGATATAAAGTCGAATTGTGAGATATAAAGTCAGAATTGAGTGATATAAAGTCAGAATTGCGTGATATAAAGTCAGAATTGCATTGATATAAAGTCAGAATTGCGTGATATAAAGTCAGAATTGCGTGATATAAAGTCAGAATTGTGAGATATAAAGTCAGAATTGCGTGATATAAAGTCAGAATTATGATAAAAGTCAGAATTGTGTGATATAAAGTCAGAATTGTGTGATATAAAAGTTAGAATTTGTGTGATATAAAGTCAGAATTGTGTGATATAAAGTCAGAATTGCGTGATATAAAGTCAGAATTGTGTGATAAAGTCAGAATTGCGTGATATAAAGTCAGAATATGTAATAGATATAAAGTCAGAATTGCGTAGATATAAAGTCAGAATTGTCAAGTGATATAAAGTCAGAATGCGAGATATAAAGTCAGAAGTGAGATTTAAAGTCAGAATTGCGAGATATAAAGTCAGAATTGCGTGATATAAAGTCAGAATGATGAAAGATTTAAAGTCAGAATTGCCAAGATTTAAAGTCAGAATTGTGTAGATTTAAAGTCAGAATTATGCGAAATAGATATAAAGTCAGAATTGCGAGATTTAAAGTCAGAATTGCGTGATATAAAGTCAGAATTGTGTGATGTAAAGTCAGAATTGTGAGATATAAAGTCAGAATTGCGAGATATAAAGTCAGAATTTATAGATATAAAGTCAGAATTTATGTGATATAAAGTCAGAATTGCAAGATTTAAAGTCAGAATTGTGAGATTTAAAGTCAGAATTCTATAGATTTAAAGTCAGAATTAGAGAAATAGATATAAAGTCAGAATTGCGTAGATTTAAAGTCAGAATTGCGTGGATATAAAGTCAGAATTATGCAGATGTAAAGTCAGAATTGTGATATATAAAGTCAGAATTGTGTGATATAAAGTCAGAATTGCATGATATAAAGTCAGAATTGTGTGATATAAAGTCAGAATTAAGAGATATAAAGTCAGAAATGTGAGATATAAAGTCAGAATTGAGTGATATAAAGTCAGATTTGTGAGATATAAAGTCAGAATTGCATGATATAAAGTCAGAATTGCAAGATTTAAAGTCAGAATTGCAAGATTTAAAGTCAGAATTATGTAGATTTAAAGTCAGAATTGTGAGAAATAGATATAAAGTCAGAATTGCGTAGATTTAAAGTCAGAATTGTGTGATATAAAGTCAGAATTGCGTAGATTTAAAGTCAGAATTATAGATTTAAAGTCAGAATTGCTGTGATATAAAGTCAGAATTACGCGGATATAAAAGTCAGAATTATGTGATATAAAGTCAGAATTATATATATAAAGTCAGAATTGCGTGATATAAAGTCAGAATTGTAGAGATTTAAAAGTCAGAATTGGCAAAATGATATAAAGTCAGAATTATGAGATATAAAGTCAGAATTGAGAGATATAAAGTTAGAATTATGAGATATAAAGTCAGAATTGTGTGATATAAAGACAGAATTGTGAGATATAAAGTCTAGAATTGTGAGATGTAAAGTCGAATTGTGTGATATAAAGTCAGAATTGCGTGATATAAAGTCAGAATTGTGAGATTTAAAGTCAGAACATGTGAGATATAAAGTCAGAATTATGCGAGATATTAAGTCAGAATTGTGAGATATAAAGTCAGAATTGTGAGATTTAAAGTCAGAATTGTGAGATATAAAGTCAGAATTGAGTGATTAAAGTCAGAATTGTGTGATATAAAGTCAGATTTGTGAGATATAAAGTCAGAATTGTGTGTGATATAAAGTCAGAATTGTGTGATATAAAGTCAGAATTGTGTGATATAAAGTCAGAATTACGAGATATAAAGTCAGAATTATGAGATTTAAAGTCAGAATTGTGTGATATAAAGACAGAATTATGAGATATAAAGTCAGAATTGAGAGAGATACAAAGTCAGAATTGCGTGATATAAAGTCAGGAATTGCGAGATATAAAGTCAGAATTGAGAGATATAAAGTCAGAATTGCGAGATTTAAAGTCAGAATTGTGTGATATAAAGTCAGAATTGTGTGATATAAAGTCAGAATTATGGAGATATAAAGTCAGAATTGGCGTGGATATAAAGTCAGAATTGTGTGATATAAAGTCAGAATTGCGTGATATAAAGTCAGAATTGCCAGATATAAAAGTCAGAATTGCGTAGATATAAAGTCAGAATTGCGTGATATAAAGTCAGAATTGAGTGATAAAAAGTCAGGAATTATGTGATATAAAGTCAGAATTGTGTGATATAAAGTCAGAATTACATTAGATATAAAGTCAGAATTGCGCGGATATAAAGTCAGAATTGTGTGATATAAAGTCAGAATTGGAGTGATATAAAGTCAGAATTGCGAGATATAAAGTCAGAATACTGAGATATAAAGTCAGAATTGGCGTGATATAAAGTCAGAATTGCGTAGATATAAAGTCAGAATTGGTGTAGATTTAAAGTCAGAATTGCAGTAGATATAAAGTCAGTGCGATATGAAAGTCAGAATGCAAGATTATAAAGTCAGAATGGCAAGATTTAAAGTCAGAATTGCGAGATTTAAAGTCAGAATTATAGAAATAGATATAAAAGTCAGAATTATGTAGATTTAAAGTCAGAATTATGTGATATAAAGTCAGAAATTATGTAGATATAAAAGTCAGAATTGTGAGATATAAAGTCAGAATTGTATAGATATAAAGTCAGAATTAAGTAGATATAAAGTCAGAATTCGCGTGATATAAAGTCAGAATTGCAAGATTTAAAGTCAGAATTATATGATTTAAAGTCAGAATTGAGGATTTAAAGTCAGAATTGTGAGAAATAGATATAAAGTCAGAAATGCGAGATTTAAAGTCAGAATTATGGTGATATAAAGTCAGAATTGTAGATGTAAAGTCAGAATTGTGTGATGTAAAGTCAGAATTGTGTGATATAAAGTCAGAATTGTATGATATAAAGTCAGAATTGTGTGATATAAAGTCAGAATTAAGTAGATATAAAGTCAGAATTGTGTGATATAAAGTCAGAATTGTGAGATATAAAGTCAGAATTGAGTGATATAAAGTCAGAATCATGTGATATAAAGTCAGAATTGCATGTGATATAAAGTCAGAATTATGTGATATAAAGTCAGAATTATGCAGATTTAAAGTCAGAATTATGTAGATATAAAGTCAGAATTGCGTGATATAAAGTCGAATTATGATAAAAAGTCAGAATTGTGTGATATAAAGTCAGAATTGTGTGATATAAAGTTAGAATTGTGTGATATAAAGTCAGAATTGTGTGATATAAAGTCAGAATTATGTTGATATAAAGTCAGAATTGTGTGATATAAAGTCAGAATTATGATATAAAGTCAGAATCATGCGTGATATAAAGTCAGAATTGCGAGATATAAAGTCAGAATTGCGTGATATAAAGTCAGAATTGCGAGATTTAAAGTCAGAATTTGCGAGATTTAAAGTCAGAATTGAATAGAAATAGATATAAAGTCGGAATCATGAGATTTAAAGTCAGAATTGCGTGATATAAAGTCAGAATTACAGATGTAAAGTCAGAATTGTGAGATATAAATTAAGAATTGTAGCTAGATATAAAGTCAGAATTGCGAGATATAAAGTCAGAATTATGGATATAAAGTCAGAATTGCAAGATTTAAAGTCAGAATTGTGTAGATTTAAAGTCAGAATTGCGAGATTTAAAGTCAGAATTGTGAGAAATAGATATAAAGTCAGAATTGCGTAGATTTAAAGTCAGAATTATGATATAAAGTCAGAATTATGTAGATGTAAAGTCAGAGAATTGAGTGATATAAAGTCAGAATTGTGTGATATAAAGTCAAATTCAAGGATATAAAGTCAGAATTGTGTGATATAAAGTCAGAATTGTGAGATATAAAGTCAGAATTGTGAGATATAAAGTCAGAATTGAGTGATATAAAGTCAGATTTGTGAGATATAAAGTCAGAATTGCATGATATAAAGTCAGAATTGCAAGATTTAAAGTCAGAATTGCAAGATTTAAAAAGTCAGAATTGCGAGATTTAAAGTCAGAATTGTGAAATAGATATAAAAGTCAGAATTGAGTGATATAAAGTCAGAATTGCGTGATATAAAGTCAGGAATTGCAAGTAGATATTAAAGTCAGAATTCATAGATATAAAGTCAGAATTAAGTAGATATAAAGTCAGAATTGCGTGATATAAAGTCGAATTATGATATAAAGTCGGAATTCATATATATAAAGTCAGAATTGCGTGATATAAAGTCAGAATTGTGAGATTTAAAGTCAGAATTGTGTGATATAAAGTCAGAATTGTGTAGATATAAAGTCAGAATTGAGAGATATAAAGTTAGAATTAGTGATATAAAGTCAGAAATTATGTGATATAAAGACAGAATTGAGAGATATAAAGTCAGAATTGTGAGATATAAAGTCAGAATTGTGTGATATAAAGTCAGAATTATGAGATATAAAGTCAGAATTGTGAGATTTAAAGTCAGAATTGTGAGATATAAAGTCAGAATTCATGCAGATATTAAGTCAGAATTCAGAGATATAAAGTCAGAATTGCAGGAGATTTAAAGTCAGAATTGTGAGATATAAAGTCAGAATTGAGTGATTTAAAGTCAGAATTGTGTAGATATAAAGTCAGATTTACTGAGATATAAAGTCAGAATTGTGGTGATATAAAGTCAGAATAAGTGAGATATAAAGTCAGAATTGTGAGATATAAAGTCAGAATTGTGTGATATAAAGTCAGAATTCATGTAGATATAAAGTCAGAATTAAGTGCGATATAAAGTCAGAATTATGCAAGATTTAAAGTCAGAATTATGTAGATTTAAAGTCAGAATTGCGTGATATAAAGTCAGAATTGCGTGATATAAAGTCAGAATTGGCAAGATATAAAGTCAGAATTGGCAGATTTAAAGTCAGAATTAATGATATAAAGACAGAATTATAGATATAGTCAGAATTGCGTGATATAAAGTCAGAATTATGAGATATAAAGTCAGAATTGTGTGATATAAAGTCAGAATTGTGAGATATAAAGTCAGAATTGTGTGATATAAAGTCAGAATTGTGAGAGGATAAAGTCAGAATTCAGAGATATAAAGTCAGAATTGTGTGATATAAAAGTCAGAATTGTGTGATATAAAGTCAGAATTGCATGATATAAAGTCAGAATTGCAAAGATATAAAGTCAGAATTATGTAGATATAAAGTCAGACTGCGAGATATAAAGTCAGAATTGAGTGATATAAAGTCAGAATTGCGTGATATAAAGTCAGAATTGTGTATATAAAGTCAGAATTGCGTGATATAAAGTCAGAAATTACAGATTTAAAGTCAGAATTGCGTGATATAAAGTCAGAATTATGGTGATATAAAGTCAGAATTGCGAGATTTAAAGTCAGAATTGTGTGATATAAAGTCAGGAATTGCGAGATATAAAGTCAGAATTGCATGATATAAAGTCAGAATTGCGTGAGATTTAAAGTCAGAATTATGGATATAAAGTCAGAATTGCGTAGATATAAAGTCAGAATCTGTTGATATAAAGTCAGAATTGCGTGATATAAAGTCAGAATTGCATGATATAAAGTCAGAATTAAGAGATATAAAGTCAGAATTGCGAGGATATAAAGTCAGAATTGAAGTCAGATGCGGTTAAAGTCAGAATTGCGTGATATAAAGTCAGAATTGTCGCGAGATATAAAGTCAGAATTGTGGAGATATAAAGTCAGAATTGCGTAGATTTAAAGTCAGAATTGTGTGATATAAAGACAGAATTGTGAGATATAAAGTCAGAATTGAGAGATATAAAGTCAGAATTGCTGAGATATAAAGTCAGAATTGTGAGATATAAAGTAAGAATTGTGAGATATAAAGTCAGAATTGCGAGATATAAAGTCAGGAATTGCGTGATATAAAGTCAGAATTGTGAGATATAAAGTCAGAATTGTGTGATATAAAGTCAGAATTGTGTGATATAAAAAGTCAGAATTGTGTGGATATAAAGTCAGAATTGTGTGATATAAAGTCAGAATTGCGTGATATAAAGTCAGAATTGCGTAGATATAAAGTCAGAATTGCGTGATATAAAGTCAGAATTGCGTGGATATAAAGTCAGAATTGTGTGATATAAAGTCAGAATTGTGTGATATAAAGTAGAATTGCGTTGATATAAAGTCAGAATGGCGTGATATAAAGTCAGAATTTGTGTGATATAAAGTCAGAATTGCCATGTAGATATAAAGTCAGAATTGTGTGATATAAAGTCAGAATTGTGTGATATAAAGTCAGAATTACGAGATATAAAGTCAGAATTGCGTGATATAAAGTCAGAATTGCGAGATATAAAGTCAGAATTATGTGATATAAAGTCAGAATTATGTAGATTTAAAGTCAGAAAATTATGTGATATAAAGTCACCGAATTGCAAGATTTAAAGTCAGAATTGCAAGATTTAAAAGTCAGAATTGCGTAGACGTTGAGTCAGAATTACAGAAATGATATAAAGTCAGAATTATGATTTAAAGTCAGAATTGCGTGATATAAAGTCAGAAATTTACGAGATGTAAGTCAGAGGTGTGAGATATAAAGTCAGAATTGCTGAGATATAAAGTCAGAATTAAGAGATATAAAGTCAGAATTGCGTGATATAAAGTCAGAAAATTGCAAGATTTAAAGTCAGAATCATGTAGATTTAAAGTCAGTGATTGTAGTACATTTAAAGTTTAGAATGCAGAGTAGATGCAAAGTCAGAAATGGCGTGATATAAAGCTTCGGAATTGATGGATATAAAGTCAGAATTGGCGTGATGTAAAGTCAGAATTGCGTGATATAAAGTCAGAATTTAGGATATAAAGTCACAATTGCAGTGATATAAAGTCAGAATTGTGTGACATAAAGTCTGAATTGAGATATAAAGTCAGAAATTGCGTGGATATAAAGTCAGAATTGTGTGATATAAAGTCGGAATTGAGTGATATAAAGTCAGAATTGCGTGATATAAAGCTCAGAATTATGCGGATATAAAGTCAGAATGAAACTATGATATAAAGTCGTCAGATTTGGCGTGATTTGAAATCAGAATTGTGAGATATAAAGTCGGAATTATGATATAAAGTCTAAATTATGTGATATATGTCAGAATTCAGGATATAAAGTCAGAATTAAGTTGATGTGATAGTTAGAATTATGTGATATAAAGTCGGAAATGTGAGATAGTGAAAAGTCAGAATTATGTAGATATAAAGTCAGAATTCAGTGATATAAAGTCAGAATTGCGTGATATAAAGTCATCAGAATTATGTAGATTTAAAGTCAGAATTATGTGATATGTGTCATCAGAATTATGCGGATATAAAGTCAGAATTAAGTAGATTTAAAGTCAGAATTATGTAGGATTTAAAGATTAGAATTATGTAGATATAAAGTCAGAATTATGAGATATAAAGTCAGAATTGCAAAATTTAAAGTTTGGAATTGCAAGTGATTTAAAGTCAGAATTATGCAGATTTAAAGTCAGAATATATGAAATAGATATAAAGTCAGAATTATGCGAGATTTAAAAGTCTGGGGAATTATGCGGATTTAAAGTCATCAGAATTGCGAGATGTAAAGTCAGAATTGTGTGTGATATAAAGTCAGAATTGGCGTAGAGATAAAAGTCAGAATGCTGATGATATAAAGTCATCAGAATTATGAGATATAAAGTCAGGGAATTGCAAGATTTAAAGTCAGTTCATATATTTAAAGTCGAATTGTGAGAAATATAGATTTAAAGTCAGAATTGTGTGTGATAGATGCAAAGTCAGAATTCAGTAGATATAAAGTCAGAATTGGCGTAGATATAAAGTCAGAATTGCGTGATGTAAAGTCAGAATTCGCGAGATTTAAAGTCAGAATTGTGTGATATAAAGTCGGAATTGCATGATATAAAGTCAGAATTAAGTAGATATAAAGTCGGAATTAAGAGATATAAAGTCAGAACATGAGATATAAGTAAAGACAGAATTGAGAGATATAAAGTCAGATTTCAGGTGAGATAAAGTCAGAATTGTGAGATGTAAAGTCAGAATTGTGTGATTTAAAGTCAGAATTGCAAGATTTAAAGTCAGTATTATGAGATTTAAAGTCAGAATTGCGAGAAATAGATATAAAGTCAGAATTGCGTAGATTTAAAGTCAGAATTGTGAGATATAAAGTCAGAATTATGTGATATAAAGTCAAATTTGATATGTCGAATTGTAGTGATTTAAAGTCAGAATTATGCGGATATAAAGTCAGAATTATGATAAAGTCAGAATTATGTGATATAAAGTCAGGAATTGCGATATATAAAGTCAGAATCATGTTGATATAAAGTCAGAATTGTGAGATTTAAAAGTCAGAATTGCGTGATATAAAGTCAAATTATAGGATATAAAGTCAGAATTGAGAGATATAAAGTTAGAATTTGTGTGTGATATAAATGTACTGTGTGATATAAAAGACAGAATTGTGAGATATAAAGTCAGAATTGTGAGATGTAAAGTCGGAATTGTGTGATATAAAGTCAGAATTATGATATAAAGTCAGAATTGTGAGATTTAAAGTGTCAGAATTGTGAGATATAAAGTCAGAATTATGAGAATGAAGTCAGAATTGAGTGGATTAAAGTCAGAATTGTGTGATATTAAGTCAGAATTGTGAGATATAAAGCTTGTGATATAAAGTCAGTGAGATATAAAGTCAGAATTGAGGATATTAAAGTCAGAATTGTGAATGATAAAGTCAGAATTGTGTGATATAAAGTCAGAATTGTGTGATATAAAGTCAGATTTGTGAGATATAAAGTCAGAATTGAGTGATATAAAGTCAGAATTGTGTGATATAAAGTCAGAATTTTGGTGATATAAAGTCAGAATTGTGTGATATAAAGTCAGAATTGCGTGATATAAAGTCAGAATTGTGTGATATAAAGTCAGAACTGCATGATATAAAGTCAGAATTGTGAGATATAAAGTCAGAATTGAGTGATATAAAGTCAGAATAAAACATGTGGATATAAAGTCAGAATTGAGTGATATAAAGTCAGAATCGTGAGATATAAAGTCAGAATTGTGTGATATAAAGTCAGAATTTGTGATATAAAGTCAGAATTGTGTGATATAAAGTCAGAATTGTGTGATATAAAGTCAGAATTGAGTAGATATAAAGTCAGAATTGCAAGGATATAAAAGTCAGAATTGAAAGTCAGATAATGTCAGAGAATTGAGAGATATAAAGTCAGAATTGAGATATAAAGTCAGAATTGAGTGATATAAAGTCAGAATTAAGTGAGTGATATAAAGTCAGAATTGAGTAGATATAAAGTCGAATTGTGTGATATAAAGTCAGAATTGTGTGATATAAAGTCAGAATTGCGAGATTTAAAGTCGAATTGCGTAGATTTAAAGTCAGAATTGGCGTGATATAAAGTCGAATTGTGTGATATAAAGTCAGAATTGCGTGATATAAAGTCAGAATTGTGCGATATAAAGTCAGAATTGGCGTGATATAAAGTCAGAATTGAGTGATATAAAGTCAGAATTGGCGTGATATAAAGCCAGAATTATGAGATATAAAGTCAGAATTGCGAGATTTAAAGTCGTGAATTATGAGATATAAAGTCAGAATTGTAGAGATAAAAGCCTATATACCACAGTGAATCATTGCAATAACACATATCCATTTTAGTTTGCTTTTCACTTTAAAGTCTAGCTCTTCCTGTGATACTCTTATACTCTGCTTATGAATATTGTATATAACACTCATTTTTCACAATCCACTCAACATAATATAAATAAAATCAAGTCACAGCCTACTTTTTCTTTTTCTATAAGCTGTTTGCTCCAAAAAATACATCACAACAATACGCTCCATGTGCAGACTTTTAAAGAGGTCATAAGTGAGAAATCAACTTTCCCTTGAGCTTTTTGATATATAAAAGGTCAGTGGTAATATAAGAATATCCTGTAAGCTCTCAGAGCTGAAAACTTCCCTTGTTAATCAAAGAAAAGCTTGTGGCTAACACTCAGGCCCAGCAACGCCAATCTCAGAATATGCCAGGCTGTGACGCCAGAGTGTAAACACCGCCAACAGAAGAAGAACACCTTCGATTCTCTGTAGCCCTACCACAGACTCGTACACTAACATAACACAGGCCTACGTAGAGCTAAACTGGATAGAATTTCTAAACATGCCACATAAGCTTAATTCTGATTCCAATACAGGAATACATGGATGAACTTTATTTTTAATGAATATCCAGCTCACGTTGGGAAGATATTGCGTTGTTTGTTCTGATTTCTGATCACGATCCGTCTAGAACAAGAGACTGGATTTGTAGACAGATGAGATTACGGAATGAATGAAGCAACACACAATGTGAGTAAAAATGTTTTTATATG